>VZRE01009904.1:116835-148887 GCA_013396775.1 Cephalopterus ornatus
GCTGGAGGCGATGCTCTATGCGCTGGACCAGATCAACAGCGACCCGGACCTGCTGCCCAACGTCACGCTGGGCGCCCGCATCCTGGACACCTGCTCCCGGGACACCTACGCGCTGGAGCAGTCCCTCACCTTCGTGCAGGCGCTCATCCAGAAGGACACCTCCGACGTGAGGTGCACGAACGGCGAGCCGCCCGTCTTCGTCAAGCCGGAGAAAGTAGTTGGAGTGATCGGGGCATCGGGAAGTTCCGTGTCCATTATGGTGGCCAACATCCTCCGGCTCTTCCAGGTAGGGCTGCCGGTGTCGGGCCGGGCGGGTGCCGGAGCCCCGGGCCGTGCCGAGGGGCTCTGCCGCCGCTCCCCGCTCCCCTCGTGCCTCTCCAGGTGCTCCATCCGCCTCCCTCCGGAGCAGCTGCCTTCCCTCCCCGCCGCCCTCCCTGTTCCAGCATCCTCCCCCGGCTCCCTTCTCCACGGTGCGTGGTGCTTTCTGGATTTATCGCCCCATTTGCACGAAGCGATCCCTGAGGGAAAGGAGAAAAAAAAATAGGAGAGGAAAAGGCGATGGTTTCGCTGGGTTTGCGTTAGTGAAAGCCGTGGCTCGGCGGGGATGCGGGCGCAGGGCATCCCAGTGGGACACGACCGGGACACCGCGTGTGGAAGCCCCGGCGGTGCGGGGCAGGGGCTGGGGGGCCGCGGGCCAGCGGCCGCCGAAGGTCTGGAAGGGGTCGGGGGAGCATTCCCCGGCGGCTCTTGACTGAGATGGGGCTGTGCGGGGCATCTCCAGCAGCAGCCCTTTCCCGGGTCGGGGTCCCGCTGTCCCCCCGGCCCCGGCTGGACGGAGCGGGGCCCCCGGGAGGGCCCCGGGGCTGGGGGCGGCTGCAGCCCGGGAGCGCCGCTCCGCGCCCGCCGAGGCTCCGGCGGCTCCGGGAGGAGCCGAGGGATGAGCAGAGCCGAAGGATTAGAGAATCGTGTGAGTGTGTGCGGGGGAGATGCGCTGCAGCGCCTGCCCGTTCCCCCGCCCCCCGTCTTCCCTCTCACCCCCTGGGCGCGCTGCGATCGTGCCCCTCTCGCCCCCGGGGCTGAACCTCGGTCGGTGTCCGGGCACGGAGACTTGTCACCCCCCGCTCCACCCTCCTACCCTCGGGAGCGGCCATCTGTCCGGGGCTGAGCCGGGCTTTGGTCCCCGGAGGGATGGGGAGTCCCCCCGGGTGAGGGGTCCCCCCGGGACCCCGGTGCAGCTGCCGAGCCCCCGCAGCGAGCCCGGGTGCTCCTCGGCAGCGATCGCTGGTGCGGTGACAGTGACAGAAGCGCCACCAGATGCATCGTGAGCAGCGGAGTTCCTCGTTCCCTGTCCTACGCCTTCGCATGCGGAAGGTGGTGGTGGGGTTTATTTTTATTTTTGTGCAGCGGGCGGAGAGATCCCCCGCTTTTCCCAGCTGGGAACTTGTGAGGTTTTCACGGCAAATCCACTCTGTGCTGTCAGCAGCCGCCGATCCTCCGTGTTCCCATCTGCCCGTGCCAGCTCCGGCCGCAGCCGAGGCGAGCGGAGCGCGGCGCCCTCCCCTCGCTCTGCCCAGCCGGGCTCCGTCCTGTCCGTTTCCCTGAAGGAACACCAAGGATCTGTTTTTTCCCTGCTCGCCTCCCGCTGTGGGCACATTCAAACGCGCCGTGTGGCCGCGGATCCAGCGCTGTGCTGAATCCCCGACAATTTGTGCGGCTCCATCGTGCCCGTCTCCGCTTCCCGGCGCTGCCTCCGCGAGAGCAGCCCCGCTCGTGCGTGTGAAGGGAGCCTGGCATCGCTCCCACCCCGGGCTGCCTCCTGCTCCACACTCCTTGCATCGCAAACACCCTTCCCGGGCTGCAAACCAGATGATCTCATGTTCTGCGTGAGCCGGAGCCGCGGAGCTGGGAGGGATGAGCGGAGCTGAAGTTGTGCTGAAGTCGCGGCTCAGCAGCTGCTGAGCTGCTCGAGGCTCCCACCAGCCAGGAGGGCGGAATTACCCAGCTGTTCCACACCGGTTCTCATCCCAGAGCAAATCCTGGGCACTCCCCGCCGAGATCTAGTTCGGAAGGAAATCCTGGGCACGGGGAGCCTTTGGGATAATGCCACAATACCTGCAAAATCTGTGGTGATTCGTTACGTAAGAGACTTTGCAGAACATAAGATATTTAGACAGTTTCTGCATTTCTGAGATATTTGTATACACTAAATATTTTAATGTATTTTGATGAAGCATCTGTTCAAAATTGCTTTTTAACCAAATCATCCAGAAAGCAGGAACTGGCCCATACTGAGAGATTTTACTGAATATATATTTTACAGCTTTGTTCAGCTGCCTTTAAGCAGATCTTTCATGCAGTAAAACTGTCCCCTATTGTCCTCCTCTCCTTCAAAACACAGTTCAGAACATGTTCCAGCCAGAGACAAATAGAAAAGAACTATTTTAGGAGGAGAACTGGACCTGTTAAGCAGCTAAGTGCCAGTGTGTGGTGGTGGGTGAGAAGCTGTAAGTTACTGGAAGGAAGAAAACCAAGTAGCCAACCACAAAAATCTTGTGAGCCTTTGAAATACTCTCTGAAATTCCCTAGTGTTGCAGCCAGTGTGACACTCAGGGGTCACTGTGGGTCCAGTTTGCTTCTCAGGGGTCAATATGGATTTTACTGGCCACGGCAGTGGGGTGAGGGGTGAGTGAGTGGCTCTTGAACACTTATTTTCATGCCCAAACTGGCTTTTCTCTCACATCTGGTAGAAAAACACTCTTTCCATCTGTGGATGCTCCTGCAAAGAAATCTTACTTGTGCTTATATTTCTCTGTCAGCAACTTGGAAGAGAAATATTTGTGCTCTATCTTAATGTAGGGAGCAAATCCGTGTGTGTATAACCCAAAGAGGGCACTTCAGAGGCTCCTCAGCCAGCTCCTGATGCTTCTGGCTCTTTCTCCTCAGGATAGGGAAGGTTCAGGCTGTTCGTCTTCCTCTGTGCATGTGAAGTTCTGATAGCTCTCTGTGCAGCTGCCCTGCCTGTTCCCAATCCAGCACAGAGGGTTGGGAGCACCTTCAGCTACTGCCAACAGGTGGATCAGCCTGGGAAGGCAGTTCCTTGGCCGGGGTCTTCTGGCTGGAATGCATCCATGTAATTACAGTTGGAATTCGGTAAAAAAAAAAAAAAATGATGTGAAGCTTCCATGAGACCTTAGGCTTGTTCCTGTGTGATGAGTCCCTCCCCCTGCCTCTGCACCTCTCTCCTCACTTATCCCTAAATTGCACCTTGGATAGAAGACGGTGGGAATAGCTGTGGTGGAGGTTTCCTCCTGGAGTGTGGGGATGGCACGGAGCCCCAGCTGGTGCTGGAGCCGAGGGCAGCTGTAACCCCCCTCTCCTGCCTGCCTGAGGTGTCTGTGCTGATGGAGCTGAGCTGGGACATGGAGCAGTCGGAGTGGTCACTGCTCCCACTGAGTCACACAGGAGGTGTGGACACGGTGGTGGGCACAGGAATTGCCACTGGGGACAGGATGCCTGCTAAGGCCATGTGTGTGAGGATTCCTCTTCCAAAATGACAACAGATGAGAGGTGGAACTGCCAGGGTTTGAGAGGGGGAGGTTTTACACCCAGGGTCAGTATCTGCCATTGCCAAGGACTTTGTGTGGGACCTTCCACGAGTTACTACAGTTAAAACGTTCAAGAACATCTTCAGGAGCAGGTCAGTCCCCCAGCTGAGCAGGGCTGGATGCCTGACTCCCTCTGGAAGCCAGTGCAGATGAGCTCTCTCCAGCCTGGCCACGGCTCCTCCTGGAAGGGGCTGAGCTGGGAGGTGCCCCTGGCTGGATGCTTTATTTTTCCATCCCTGGCACTGAGCTCCATCCTCCTCAGCAGCAGGATGGGAGTGCCCTGACAGGAGGTGCAGTGGGACAGCCCTCTGTGAGTGCATCCCTGCACTTCTCCTGGGGCTGTACCCCATCCCCATCCGGCTGGGAAGGGGCTGCTCAGCCAGGAACGTGGGGAGCAGGGCTGTGTGCCCAGGAGCGTGCCCAGCCCCAGGCCTGGCTGTGCTGCAGCTCCTTGGATTAATGCACCACGAGGGAGAAGATGGGGAGTGCTGGAGCGTGGAGATGTCGGTGTCGAACACTCAAGGATGTCAGTGACTTTTTCAAAACACAGTTCTATTAGAGCACACCAATAAATAGCAGGGTGATTGTAAATTAAATATCTCTCCTAAAAATAACACAGAAACAATTTGGAAAGCTGTTTCCAAATGCATCAGGGAGTTCAAGGCTGTATGGTTTTAGGCTGCTGGTTTTGCTTTGGAAGAAATACTGTTCCTTTGCAGGGTAGTGGCGTTCCTTAAAAATTGAACTCCATGAAAATTCAGTAACTACACTGAAAAAAAACATTGCCAAGTATTTCATATTTTCTGGGAGTTAAGCTATTCAATATGAGGAATAACAGCACCCTGATTTCTTTTTTTTTTTTTTTTTATGCTGTAAAACTAATTTTTGGGCTCCCTTAGAACTGCAGACTTCTCATGACAAGCTTCAGTAATGAATAAATTATTGCTTTGGGTCTGTGTCTTTGGTGGATGTAATTTGCAAGAGTCAACCACCAATTGCTTGTGCTTTTCTAATTACCTCTCTGATTTTATCAGGGGTGGCTCTTGTGGCCCAGAGGGGGAATTTTTTACTTAGAATAGTGGGATAAAGGAGTGCAGTGAGGTTGGGAGTGTAAACTGGAACATGCCTGGTGTCCCTGGGGGCTGTTGGCTGCTTTTCCTTCCTGCTGAAGGAGGGAGATGACAGTTGCAGTCCCGCCCTCTGCTCTAGACACAGTAATCACAAAAATGGGATTATTTGGAAAGGGATAGAGCTCAGAAATGCAGCTCTGAGCTGGATGTTGCTCTTTCCTTGGAAAATGCACACTCTTTTCCAAGGCTCTCTGCGGGAGGATGTCTTGGCTGAGCTGTGGCTCTGGGTTCAGTGTGGATGGGATGGGAAGGGATGGAATGGGATGGAGCTCTGCTGGTTCCAGGGAATGATGGAAGCACCGGAGCTGCTGCTGCTGGGAGTGCAGCTCAGGCACAGTGAACAGGGGCTGTGTGAGAAGGGCTGGACAGAACCTGTGATCCCGTGGCTGCAGCACATCCTTTGGAAGTGTTTGTTCGTGCATTAGTTTTGTGTTGCTCAAGTCATCAGCTTCTAGAAACTCCTTCAATTCCCAGAACAATGTTTGCAAACTGGTTGTTCCTCCCTCTCTCCTCTCATTTTAAGTTCCCTGCAGGAATATGGGATGTAGGCCCGTTCTATGGGATGGTTTCCATCCCAAAGACGTGTGTTGAGCCCCTCCTGCTGACCTTCAGCTAAGGAGATGGTGGGAATTGGCCAATTTAATTGATTGCAACAGACCTGGGCTGTCACTGCTGTTTGGGAGGAAACCTAACACCCTCCAGCAACATTTTTCTCCAGATGCTAATTTATTTTGAACTCATTACCAGACTATTGCAATTTCCTCTCCTAACTTTAAATAAGACAATAGTGGTTTTAGGAGGTTTTATAAAAGATGGTTCAGGAGGACTCGACATTTTTCAGTTACTTGTGTAGAAAATGGAACAAAAAGCTGAAAATAAGAAACAGTAACTTTAATTCTTTGTTTCTTTAAAAAAAAAAAAAGGGCCTTTGTGTTCCTCAACAAGCTTTCATTTCATCAGCCTCTAAATATTTGTCTTTGTTACTGAGGCACCTAATACATGTCAACATGCTGAGCCACCCAGTGCTGATGTGTTGTGGCTGAAATATTAGGCTGCATTGAATGGATGTGGAATCTGATTTTCCCTGTATAAATCAAAAGGAAAGGAAAATCCTCCCTTCAAGAGTTTCACATGTGGGGATACTAATGGGAGGTTGGAGGTGCTGTGAATGTATTTCTCTGGAACACGATGTTTTGGAGGTAAAATTCATTTTCTTGACAAGGCAAAATTCAATATTAGCAATAATCTTGGTGCTTAATCTGTTTTTGAGTGTCTCTCTTGAGGTAAAAGGGACTGCACAGAGTCATTTGGAAGGAGAGTGGCTCTGCCAGGAGAGGGATGCTCATCCATGGAGAGGGACAGGAAGAGATGGTGGGCAGAGGATTCACTGGGAATTGGGGCAGAACAGGGGGTGCAGGAACAGGCAGCTGGTACAGGCAGAGCAGATATTCAGCAAGTTCACTTGTGCAATTCCCAATTTACTCTTTGAAATGAAATAAGGTGACCTCTCTGGAATGACAAATGGAGGGATCCTTTCAAGGCATTAATTTTTATGAAAGAAATATTGATCTGGTTTTGAATCTCATAACACTAATACTGCAAAACTACATGTGCTATATTCTGTATTTTATTCTATTGAATGAGTTTTGCTTGGAGGCATTAAAACCATCCAACACAATACTCATAATATCAGATGTTGTTATTTCTATTTATAGTGATATTCAAATTAATCTCAATGAGTGACAACGCTGACTGTCCCAGACATTGGACTATGAGGAATTTCATCATAATATGGGGAGATACGAAGCATGTAATTAAGGCTGTTTGGAGAGCATGGAATCCAATATAGTCAGGTCATTAGTGTGCTGGAGTGGGTACCCAGGCAGAGAGAAATCTAAAGGAAAAGAAGGATTCCTAAAGCTCTCCTCGTTACTGATGATTCCCGAGGTCCTGCAGAGCCTTGTGCTGAGGGCAGTGGAGCTGTTCTGAGCCATCCCCAAGGCAGCTGGGAATAAACCCGGTCCTAAAAGGTGGTGCCCTGCCCACCCCAGGGCACGGGTCCCTGCTGCACTGTCCCTGCAGGGAGCTGAGCCCTGCAGAGCTTGCACAGACTCCAGTGACAGTGATGAGTATGTTGGGGTGGTCTGGCAGCTCTTTAATGTCCCCGTGTCCCCACAGCACAGGGCCATGGTGCCAGCTCTGTGCGGTGGCACCACAGAGGTTGCTGTGACCTGTATTCTTTGCAGCTCGGGGGTTGCTGGGTGGGATGGGGCCCGTGCTGAGGTGGGTGTCCAGCTCCTGGGGGCTGTGTGTGGCAGCAGAGCCCTTTGCCAGCACTGTGCCCGTGCAGACCCGGGGTCAGGGACAGGATGGAGCACCCTGGGCATGTCTGTGGTGGGGCGGCCACCGAGACCTTCCCGTGGGGGTCTCGCTCCTTCTCCGGGGGGAAGGTGCCTCTGTTTGACAGAGTGACTCCAGCAGTCCTGCCCAAGGCCCCGGGGATTCAGGCCGTGTGTGATGAGGGATGTTTTGCTGTGTCATTTGGGATGCTGAGAGCCATTAACATGCAGCGTGAGCAGAGTGAGCTGCTGGATCTCCTCCGCTGCCTCGGCTCAGGGGTGGTGCTGGCCAGTGCCTCCCTTCCCAGCCCTTTGAAATGAACTTGGCAAGCGTCCCCTACCCCCTGGGACGTGCTCCTGGTTGTAAATCGCCTTTCTCTGTGCGTTGGCATGGTTTGAACACTCGGACTACCCGGCCTCTGATTCACACGGGAAGAGGAGGAAGCCTGGAGACCTCCCCTACCCAATGCCATGTGCTGCCTGGCGTGGGGCAGGTACAACCTGCTCATGTTCAGGGCACATCCAACAGCTCTCTTTGGGCCCTGTTTTATGTGAAGAGCACCGCCTGAACTCTGGGGGAGGAGGGGACAGTTCCAGCACTCGTAGGTCTCAAAACTTCACCCTCATGATGGGTCTGCCTAATCTCTGTGAACATGGTTGTTTATGTGGGTGTTTTCTGATATCTATATAGATATAGATATACAAAAATATTATTTTTGGTAGATTTTTTTGTAGATTATTTTCTGCTGTAAATATGACCTGGTTTTTAAGGTCTTGCTCAGGGCTGAGGCTGGAAGAGGAGAGCAGGAACCAGAGCTGGGCTGTAGGGGTGAGGAGAGGATGGAGCCCAGCTCTCTGTCCATGGACTGCCTCTGCTGTCACTGTGCCCACAGCCCTGTCACCTGCTGGTTTGGCTTTTCCATCCTGTCTGTCTGGCACTATGATAATGTTGGGGCTCAGAAGGATCAATGATGTGATTAACAGAGAAAAGCTGTGATTTAGGAACACTGAGCCACCTCAAAGGCCTTCAGCAGCACATCAACGGGTTGTGTTTGAGCTTGGCTGCTCCTGTCTGGGGAGTGAGTGAAGGGTGGACAGGCAGAAGCTGTGATGGAAAGCTGGGGGAAGAGTGTGGAGAGGTCGGTGTGTGGCTGGTGCAGGGTGAGGGTGCTGGGAGGAGGATGTTCTGTGGGAACAGCTCTCCCTCTGCTCACACCAGCAGAGCCTCAGCTCATCCCCCAGCAGGAGCTCCGGACTCCGGCGTGGGCACAGGGGATGGACAGCAGGGCTGTGGTGGCTCTTCCCTTCACGGCAGCTCCAGGCCATGTGCCTGCCACCTTGGTGTGTGCCTGGAGGTGCTCACGGATCAAAGGGAGAGCCGAGGTCAGGGTGAGGAGCGAGAGGGGTCAGTGCAGCCGTGTGGAGTGGTGTGAGCACAGCCCAGGGCAGTGCCAGGGGAGACACGGAGTCCCAGGGAGGGGACAGCCCAGGAACTGGCACAGGGCCCTGGCTGTAGCCCGAGGGCAATCCTTGCTGGAGCTGCTTTGCTGCTTCCAGTTCAAAAGCCGGCTAATCTGGGCCTGGCTCGGTGTGATCCTGGCGCTGCCCCGCCAGGGCTGATCTCCCTCGGATCTTGTCTCGCAGTTCTGCAGCTGTTCGGGCTTTGCACTCGCGGGTGAAACAACTGCTGACAAAGCCAAACCCCGCAGCTGGAGTTGTCCTGACAAATGACTCAGATCCAGGTTCTCCTCAGGTGGGTTGGGACAATCCTGGCTCTCGCTCCCTCTGTTGGAGATGTCACGTTCCTGTGGCAGCAGCAGGAGGTGACACACAGCCCAGCCCTGCTCCAGGGGCCACAGCAGGTGGCATCCGGCCACACAAAGCCCAGGGGATGAGCAGGCATTGCCACTGGCTGTGCTGCAGCCTCCGGGGAGGCTTTAACACCCCTTGTCTCTGGGAGTATTGATTATAGCATGGTTACAGGGGCTCTCCAGGGTGAGCTGGACAAGCCACCCTTATTGTCCATAACCCAAATTTCAGTGACAGGAATGCAGTGTAAGAGTGAATATTGATTCCTGCATGTGCTTTTGTAGCAGCCATTTATTCCTATCCTGCACAAAGGCCCTAATCCCAACTTTCCCTGGAGGAGTGTCCATACATATACAGGAGTGTGAATGTAAAGAGAGGATGGAAACACACTTGTCTCAGCACAGCTTTCCAGCGTTTTCTTTGGATGCTGCAGCAGTGGCTGAGGTTGCTGGGAAGGCAGGAAGCTGGACAGAGCTGATGCCCTTGGACTGTTTCAGGCATCTTTTGTCCTGGCACCATCCCCTCAATCCCCACTCTGGCCCCCTCAGTGCCCCCCTCCCATCTGTGGGGTCAGGGGTGGTCAGAGCAGCTCCTGTGCCAACCCCTTCCATGGAATCATGGAAGGGGTTGAAAGGGACCTCAAAGCCCATCCAGTGCCACCCCCTGCCATGGGCAGGGACACCTCCCACTAGCCCAGGTTGCTCCAAGCCCCGTCCAACCTGGCCTTGGACACTTCCAGGGATGGGGCAGCCACAGCTTCTCTGGGATTCTGTGCCAGGGCCTCCCCACCCTCACAGGGAAGGATTCCTTCCCAATAGATGGGATCTGTGTAGCCAGGCTGGTCCCAGCAGATGCTTCAGTTCTTTTATAAACTTTTCTGAGGAATATTCCACAGCCTTCAAGAAGGACTATTTTTGCCCTCTTAATATTCAGCTTTTATCCTCTTTGCTGGAAATGTTCCTGCTTTGTTTCGGCTGTATTTTCTTCACAGCAGGTTTTGAGGCTTGAGTGCAACACAAGATGCAGTAGGGATGTTCCTAAAACAAGGCTTTTGCTCTCCCTTTGGTACTGGAAGATAGACCCAAAAAGTAGAGGTTTCAAACACTTTAGTGGGAGAGATTTATCCACAAGGGGAACACGCACTGAGCTGGGACTTGTGGGACTCCAGCTCTGCCTGAGTCAGGCTCGAGCTGTCAGCCCACATTTCCAGTGCTCTGGGTTGGTACCAGTGTTTGTTTTAAATTCTGTTTCATCCCAGGGATGCATTTCTAGCCAGGACTACCTGTGTTCAAAACCAACCCAACAAAAACCCCACAAGAGGTTTGGTTCCACAACAGCCCTTGTTGAAAGAACCAAAAATTTTCCAAATGAAGAAAATAATAAAATCTCGATTCTCTCTATTCAGTATCTTTGATGCCAAGGACAGAGGGTTCAGGATCTTGAGGGCCCTGTGTCCCCACGTTGTCTCAGCTGGAAATGCCCAGGTTTGGTGCCTTGCAAGTTTGGTTTCCCTCCAGCCACTTCAGGGCTTGTGTAGAGCAAAGCACCCTTCAAGCTCACACCCCAAGGGTTTCCTAATGAATAAATGTTTTAATAACAGCAATTATGCATTCATCAGAATGGAGGTTTGTTTCGGTGTCATTAAGTTCAGCCTCGTCGTTCTCTGCAGGGTATTTTTGGATACAGAACAAACTGGGTGCAGTTGCTTTGTGCAGCACTTGGGGACACAGGAGGGACCTGCATCCTGCAGGATTGTCGCCAGGAGGTTCAGTGTGTTCCATGGGCCAGGAAGAGCAGGACAGCAGGAATTTTTCCTCTCTAAGAAGAGAGCCTTAGGGAGTGCAGCGACTTCTCTTTCCAGCAACAACAACCCACGGGCTCCTTGAAGTGAGATCTCAGATAAGATGCCCTGGGGAGGTGCCAGAGGGGCCAGTTGTGCCACGGTGGGTGTGAGTGTTGGGGGGCACTGGGAGCCCTCTGTGCACCCCATGCTTATGGTTTGTCATCAAAATGGCACCAATTTACTTTTTAAAATGAATTTATAAATTATTTTTGTCATCAGTCTGAACTTTTCAAGTGCAAATTTGTTTTCAGCTACCTTGAGAGAAACCCAGCTAAGCTAATGTTAGAAGTTTATTGCCAAAGGAAGCTTCACTGGACCCCTACAGGTCTCCCCGCAGAGTCCCTTTTCCCCATGGATGTGGCCTGTTCTCCCGGGACAGCCATGCACTCCCTGGTTTATAAGCACCTCTGCTTGCTACCCACAGCTTGGCTAGGAAATAGTAAGATGCAGGTTAATCTAATGGCTGGCTGGAATGTAATACTTGGATTTAATGACAGCTCGTAAGAGCCCAGACAGCAGCACCACCAGCAGACTTAGTGCCCAGAGTTGTTTCCCATGTTGATCCCATCAAGACAGACTCCTAATGGGCAGGATCGAGGCCAAATCCAATCTAATAAAAAAATGGCAGGAATAAATAAAAAGTTAAAGGCGAACTGTCAACTCAAATTTGGCTGGAAGTTGTTATTTTTATAGAAATAAAATCCAGCACTAATAGAGATGGTTTAGTGATTTTTGAAGCAGGTAATTTTGTGGTAGGACTTGAATGCACAGAAATTATATTGACAACAGAAATTAATTAAATGACTTTTTGTGGGTTTGTGGTTTTTCTATCTGACAGCAGGATAGAAAATCTCAGAGTGTCCAGATGATCTTTAAGGTCCCTTCTGACCCAAACCATTCTATGATTGGCAGCATAAAAAGGAAATTACCTTCTCAAGGTGTGTCTACCACGGCTACAGTGAAGGATTTTCCAAACTAGGAAAAGCTGTTTTGATGCTTTCATTCTCCAGGAAGTCTGGGACAACTGGAATGGACAATTGGCAGGGGCTGCCCAGGGAGGTTTGGAGTGCCCATCCCTGGAGGTGCCCAAGGAAGGCCTGGCCGTGGCACTCAGTGCTCTGGGCTGGGGACAAGGTGGGCATCGGGCACAGGGGGGTCCATGGGCTGGGAGGGCTTTTCCAACCTCAGGCATCCTGGGATTCTGTGACCTGGGAGTCTGATGCCTGTTCCAGTGCTGGAGAACATCTCCTCCAGCAGAATGTTGGTTCCTGGGTGAAGTGATTTTGTACTTTACAGGATTCTGGAAGTTGACACAAAAATATTAATTTTCCATCTGCCTGCAGCGACCATGGTGGCATCAGCCCTGAGGGAGTGACAGCTTGTTTGCACTTGTTTAGCTAAATTGAGAGTGTGGAAATGGAGAAATGACTTGATATGTGGCAGTGGAGCAATGACTCATTGCAGCTCTGTGGAGGATGCCCAGGGCAGCTGCAGAAGTCCATCAGTAACACCTGGAGATCCCCAACACCTCCCCATGTGAGACAGGGCTGCAGAGCAGAGCTACTGGAATCCGTGGAAAAGCAGCTCTCCTTCTTCAGAAATATTTTGGTGGCATGGTAAACTGTGAAGAGCACTAAATCCATGAAGAAATGAAAGAAATCACAAATACATTTTTTCCCACCTGTGATAAATATATTTTGCTAGAGAATCCAATTGTTATTAAAAAAGGCCTCCCAACCCTGTGCTCATTTTCTCAGGAAGAATCTCCTTACATTTCAGAAGAGAATGAAATAACTCTGAGCACAAAAGCACTGAGGAATGAGGCTGATAACTCATCTATAAAATGTCCTGCTTGAGACCAGCCAGGCTCGTGATGCTCTGATAAATCCATCTGCTGGGGAAGCGATAGCTGCACCCTGAGCTGTGCCCCAGGGGCTGTGCTGGTGGCAGATGTGGGTGTGGGAACACAGCCCTGGCTGTTTCTGACTGTGCGCCTGGGACACCACGGCCCTTTGCTGATGATCAGAACCCAGGAGTTGGTCCTGGCTCAAAACCCTGCTCAGCCCCAGCAGAAACCCCCCCTGCAGAACTGGAGTGGGGCCTCCACGGCAGCCTGCCTTTGGACCACTGGATCGTGGAGTTATTCAGGTTGGGAAAGTCCTCCAAGGTCCTCAGGTCCAACCTTTGGGGTGGGGCTGGGGCTGCTCTGACCCCTAGCAGGGCACGCGTTGTGTCAGCAAGGAAACGCTGCGGGAGGAGCTGAGGGGTCACATCCCTGCTCTGAACTAGGAAAAAACTTGTAGCAGTTTATTGAAAATATCAACTGTTCCTTGGAGCAAACCTGCTGATTTGTGGTACCTCTGCAGCAAATTATTGTATGGATTTTTAGGCAGTGGTTTATTGATACTTATTGTGTAAGTATCAATAAACTTTGCTTTGTTTTGCTTTTTTTGCTACTTTTCCACATTGAGTTTTTAAGAAATGAATGTGTGTGTTTCTCCCTCTTCCCAGAGAAGCTGTGGCTGCCCCATCCCTGGAAGTGTCCAAGGCCAGGTTGGACGGGGCTTGGAGCAACCTGGGATAGTGGAAGGTGTCCCTGCCCAGGGCAGGGGGTGGCACTGGATGAGCTCTAAGGTCCCTTCCAACCCAACCCTTTCTATGATTCCCTGATTCTCTCCCTCTGCTGTTCCTCTCTCCCCTCCTGAGCAGTTTGGAAAATTGGTCTGAAAGTTGGCCTTAATCACCCAGGTGAATTTAGAGAAGATGCTGTTGGGTTCATGAACTGAAGACTTGTTCTTGTGCCATTATAAAGGTGTCACTGAGGTAGTAAAACAAACAAATTGTTCTGTTTGTCTCCCCTGCTGTTCCTGTAGATCATGTTAAACCTTTTCACTTAAATTATAATAAATACAGCACAAAAATAACAACAATAACGAGGTGCAGTTTAAACACAGCTGGGGGAAAACATGATCCTTCTCAATTGAACTGTTTGTACTGCCGATGAATCTTTTTGTCATATTTGTTGACTGAGATTTTTTGGTTTTAATGTTCTCCATGAAGACAAATGAAAAAATGCCAGTTATTTAATGAAATAAAATTGCACAGAGGTTTGTGCAGCTTTACCTCTCAGATTTGTGCTTTCCATTATTCCTGGTGTTCTGAAGGTTCCTGGGTGGAACTGTGGTTTGCTGAGAGGTGAGATGGAGCCTGGGCTGGAGCACTGCTTTGCTCTGCTGTTACCTGTGGGAGTGGCTCCAAACTTCCAGAGGGCAGATTTAGATGGGATATGGGGAAGGAATCCTTCCCTGTGAGGGCAGTGAGGCCCTGGCACAGGGTGCCCAGAGAAGCTGTGGCTGCCCCATCCCTGGAAGTGTCCAAGGCCAGGTTGGACGGGGCTTGGAGCCACCTGGGCTAGTGGAAGGTGTCCCTGCCCATGGCAGGGGGTGGCACTGGATGGGCTTTAAGGTCCTTTTCAAACCATTCCATGATTCTGTGGTACAAGACCCAGTGAGTGCACTGCAAACCCCGCTCCTGCCCTGCAGAGCCTGGAAGGGAAGTGTCTGTGCTTAGGGAATTACCTGGGACACTTATCCTGGGGAAGGGGCACATTCAGTGAGTGACAGCCTGTCACTGCAGAGCAAAATACCCTTATAAGCTACAGCAATTTTAAAAATAGAAACCAGGGAGCAAATGGCCTTGCAGGTGAGAGCCCTGAGAGAGATGGGAATTGGTCCTAATGGGCTCGAGCTGTGCTGGGGATGGAGGGCTGGGAGCCCAGCCAGGGCACTGAGCTGCAGGAGGGAGCACAGGGGCTGCTCTCTCCTGTCTCCCCATTAGCAGATTTGCTTTTATTCCTAATTTCGACAAAGAGCTGCCTCAGACTTTATCTTCTGCTTGTTTGGGTGCAGTGAGGGGCTGCTGGCACCAAGCTGGGGCTGCTTCTCCTAGGGGTGGTGGGGAACCAACTGCAAAACCACGGGTAGGACTTCTAAGTGCCGCTGCGGTACTAAGAATGTGCAAATTGTTGTAATGACAGTGTGTCAAGAGCTGGGTCTCTGGCTGGAGGGAATTTGCCAGCAGAATGGCCTCAGGGTTTGGCTCGGGGGTTTCAGAGACAAAACCTACCCAGAAATCACCAACCCCACTTTTTCTTCCACAGCTTTGAAAAGAGAAACCCCTGCCAATAGTCTAACAGGCTAATAAAGTGTCTTCTCATGCAGAAGAGTGTCCTGTCCACTCTTAACATGGATTGATCTCTGGCTGCCAGGAGTGCTGAGTTTTCAACAACCATCTCCTGGCTGGAGGATCCCAACTGATGGGGAGAAGGTGCACGTTATTTTGGCAATTAATTAAGGGTTGCTGGTTTTAGTCAGATGGATGTTCTGGTTTTGTCAACAGCAGCAGTGTTACGGGAGACGGGAAGATTTGTGGTGAAATCTGCTTTGTGCTTTGGCAGAATAGAATATTTGTGCTGGAACTGGCCTTGGGCACGAACCGAGGGCTGGGGATGAACACGGAGCCGTGAGAATCCCAACCCCACCTGCCTGAGGATTAGTGCCTTTTTCTTGGCAGTACAGAGGGAATCAATGATATCTTTAATGTCTGTCTAAGAAACCTGATCCCTCGGTGTCAGCAGTAAAGCCTTGCTCTGGCAGCTTCAAAAATGCTTGTGCTGGAGCTCTGCTAGGCCCAGCTCAGCTTGAACTGGTGAGTGAAAATCCGGCCTGTTGAGATTTTGGGCACTGCTGGGGTGGATCCTAAGAGGAGGCAAATATATCCCAGTATTATTGGTTTTTCTTTGTGTTAAAATGAATTTCTCAGGTTAATTACTTTATTTTTTTTTTTACCCCACTTTGCACTTTATCACTATGTATCTCCAATTGAGGTTTTAAATTCGCACCTTGTTGACAGGAACGTTATTCTGAGGATTAGTGATCCCAGCTTGCCTGGGAAGTGTGTGAGCAGCAGCAGCATCTCCGAGGTCCTGGTGAGACAGGAGCAAAGAGCCACAAATAGAGCTGTGTAGATACAGGGAGGAATGTGGCCATATGCTTGACTGAGGATGTGATCACACTCTTTGGACTTGGCATTTTTTGTAAAA
Organism: Cephalopterus ornatus; assembly: GCA_013396775.1. Taxonomy (NCBI): domain Eukaryota; kingdom Metazoa; phylum Chordata; class Aves; order Passeriformes; family Cotingidae; genus Cephalopterus; species Cephalopterus ornatus. The sequence continues at coordinate 132,663 of VZRE01009904.1, forward strand.
AAGCCCCCTACCCTGTCAGAAAAACCACTTAAAAATACGGATTTGTTTAAAACCTTGCAGACATAAGCCTGCCTCAAACCCCCAAACTCCAAACCATGGAAAGGATTAACAATTAGTTCAATGAGACTGTAGGTTCTCACAGTAACTCCTGGCTACAGGGGTTGGGATTATGAAATTCATGCAAATACAATTGCAACAGCAGTAAATATGCTCTAAGATGCTCAGGACATTTCTCAGGTCTTTCTCCAGTTGAGGAAAGAATCTAAACTTGTGAACAATGTAAGTTTATTGGCCGTTTTAAAATTTTCATCCGTTTTGGGATTGGTAAACATGTTAAAAGTAAGGAGCCCCCTGCTCTCCAATGTAAAAATACTCATTAGTACAAAAACCCCGATGAAATCAGACTAAAATCTTACATGGTAAACAATTACACACATGTAGTGTGTGAAGTGAAGGCCAAAGGGGAAATTCCCGTGTGTTGAGACCCCTCAGGGACTCAGCTCTGGGCCCTGTGGACCTGTCCCCTTGTGGGTTTGGTGCTTGGCAACTCTCTGGTATTGAGTTCATTAGTCCAGGACTTCTAATGGTTATTTTGGCTTCCCAAGTGCTCGATCCTCTTCAAACAGTCGACATCTTTTCAGAGCATTAGTTCCTCCCTGGCACTGTGATGATAAGGTATTGATGAGAAAACCTGGAAGATTAAGACTTGAGTGAGGGTAGGACTAACCTTAATTAATGCTGTTGCTGCTGCTTCTGTGTCAGTTCATCTGCTCTTAATTAATGTTGTTAAAAGGACGTTAGAGATATGTGATTATAGACTGATTTAAAAGAGCAGTGAGGTGGTGAGAGGCTGTCGGGGCAAACAAAAGGCAGGAGCAGGACAGCAGTGACCAGTCTGGCCCATCATCTGCAGCCCAGGAACCAGAGAAGGTGGCCCTGGCTGAGCTGACCTGTGCCTCGGGATTAAATACACACTGCACTCAGCTGCAAAAGTGAATCTTTTCCAGTTTTGCCCATTTTTATTGACTCCTGTAATTGCCCTAATGAGACACTGCATTAAGTTGTCTCGTCTCTCCCACCCACTATTTTTTCTTCAGCTTTTCTCCAAGTGGGTTTTTTTTCACATGTGCTGCTCTCATCCATGGCCCTTTACATTAACAGTTTGAAATGACAGTTCTTCTATATCTTTTTTAAAATGTTCTCTGGGGAAATAAGCTTCAAACAGGGAAATTGTACGTTTCATTATCAGAAAGGTTTCAGGCTTTATCAGAGTCTTTTTGTTATAGTTGTCATGGAGGTTTTTATTATTATTGTTAAATTGAATAATGGGGAGGAACCTGTTCTTAAGCCTTTGCACAAGAAGTAAAATTTAAATCCAGATAAATCTGCTGTGTTTGTAGAAGTGACTTTAAGGTTAACTGCATTTAGTTACAATCATTGGAAGTGCAGCTTTGTTACTTTATCTGAATTAGAAAGCAGGGGTTTTGCAACTGTAATAAGGGAAGGTGGAACCCGACTTTCAAATGCGGATTGAACATCTGGGAGTTATTTTTCAGGGACTATTTTCTCGGTAATCAGAGGAAACCCTCCCTCAGCCTCCCAGGGCTGCTCCAGGAGCCCAGCAGTGATGAAGCCTTTTGGTGCTGACATGGAAAGAGATCTTGGAACCATAGAGTGGTTTGGATGGAAGGGACCTTAAAGCCCATCCAGTTCCACCCCCTGCCCTGGGCAGGGACACCTTCCACTAGCCCAGGTTGCTCCAAGCCCTGTCCAACCTGGCCTTGGACACTTCCAGGGATGGGGCAGCCACAGCTTCTCTGGGATGTTTCAAACGGACCTGAGGGTGGATTTTCTTTGTGGTAAGAACCAAACGCTCCCACTTGGGTGGGACTGAGATGCTGCCCAGGATGAACAAGTCAGACATGTCCCCATATCCATTGTCCTTAGCAAGGACAGGCTGAGCAGGTGTCCCTGGCACTGCTCATCCTCCTTAACTCGGTAGTTTGACCCAAATAACTGTGGATTCCCTTCCTCTGGCATTGGCTGGTTGGTACAGGCAGCGTGGTCAGAGCACCTCAGTGCTGTGTTTCCAGCAGCGTCACCTCCACGGACACGTGCTCTGCACCAGAGCTCAGCTGGAGAAATCCCTACCCCAGAGCCAGGATGCTGATTGTTATTCTGCATTAACTCGGGGTTATTCGCAGCCATCAAAGATCCCTGCGATGGCAGCAGCTCCCGAATTCTTGGGGCTGGGATGGAGTGTGAATAAGCAATAAGGAGATGAAAAGCCTGGATGTGAGTGAGCTCCTGCAGTGGGGAGTCACGGCAGCGAGAGGAGCAGAGGCAGCGGAGTGGAACCTCTTTGAAATGTGGGTCAGGTTCAGCAAATGGTTTTGAAATAGTTTTGTCTGAAGGGAAAAAAAAGTAGTTTGAAAATGTCAATAAAATAATAATTCATCTCAGCATATTCAGGCTCCCAGGCTTCAGGGAGCTCCCAGTTCAGAGAAAGCATGAAATGTAAATACTTTATCTAATGTTGACTGTGACCATCAGCCTCATTATGCCTATGAAATTCATCATTTTTGCCTATGGATGCTGAAATTTGTTGACAATCAGGAGGAAGAAGAGTCCCCCTGAATTGTTTCGGTGTGAGGCTGTGGGAACTCTCCTTGTAATTACCACAGGAAGGGAAATTGCAGGAGGCATTCTAAAATAACAAGTGCAGATCCTGACCTTTTAACAAAGGCTTTGATGGAAGATGTGAAAAAAATGGAATGCATTAGAATATTTCTAATTTCCTGACATTCAAATAGGACAGACTTTCTCAATGTGCATCTTCTCAAACAGTGATTGTCAGATATTGTAGCTTAACAAAGGTCCCTGGGCTCTCCACAAGCCAATGAACCCAATGGTTGAGTTTAGAAATATCAGCTCTACAGAAGGAAAGAATTTCTTTCTGTGTCTACATCGCTGTCCTACAATTCATTACTGTGGTGTAAATGTCTGAATGAGTTTGGTCTAAAGGTGCATAAATGCATTTAAATGGATTGAAAATTAGGACTATTAAAATAACTGTGCAAATCCCCTATGAGCATTTTGGGGCAAAATTAAATTCAAGGCACACGTAAAATGTATTTAAAAATAAATAAATATACATGGGAATTATCATGTATGATTTCAACATTACTTTTTTTTTTTTTCTAAATTTAAAGAAGTCATAAGAAAGCACAAAAATAATTCTTCAGGCACTTTCTAAGACCGCAGGGAAGGTAAACAGGAGCATCTGAGGGCTGTTTGTTCCTGAGGAGAACAGGCAGAATTCTGGGTCGGTGCCAGGTGGTTTGTTTTGCTGTGGGCAAGGTGCTTTGGGGGGGGTTAACATCGGCTTGAAAGACCCAACCCAAAGCCATTCTTCAAGGCTTTGTGTGGGGACACAATGGGCCGGTCCCCGCTCTAAAGAATTCACCGTCTAAGCAGCAAAAAACAAAGGGTTTGGAGGCGAGATGTATTATCTCCCTCTCGCAGATGGAAAGCCGAGAGGCAGAACAGATTAAGGGAATCGCGCTGACCGCAGACAATCTGCGGGGACTCGCGGAGTGTGAGTCCCCGCCGCAGCCGCACAGCATCCTGCACAACCCCAGCTTCTCCGGCGGGACACTTTCTTTTCCTTCTTCCTCGTCTCCAGGGCTCGATATTCGTGCCCTGTTTTCCTTGGCATCTTCCCAACGCCTTCAGAGCAGAAGTTTCCCCTTTGGAGGAACAGTGGGATGTGACATCTGTGATTTGTTTCCGCAGCGTGTCGAGGTTCCCGGGGCCGGGCGCTGACACTGCGCCGGGTGAGAACCACTGAAGGGAGTCCTTAAGCACCTGTTGCTGTGTACTGAGAAAATCGGGCTTAAAACGGAAAGCAAAATATCAGTATAGAGGGGGAATTTAATGCCGTTCCCTTTAGAAAAGGCAAGGGAGGAAGGGGAGAAAAGAAAGGAAGGGAAAAAGTCCCGCCCAGAGCAGCAATTCCCCGTGTGCGAGGAGGGAGGTGCGGAACGGAGCGGGATTGAGGAGCCGGTGACACAGGTGGGATCAATTCGGAGGCCATGAGGGAGATGATAAGAGGGGGAGGACCCGCTGGGGAGGGGAGAGCGGCAGGAGAAGGGCGGCAGCGGCAGGAGAAGGTCGGCCCAGGGCGAGGAGGGTGTTAGTGCAGGTAAGCGATGATCCAAACTGGTTTGGGGGGGTGCCGCTGGTGCGGGACGCGTGTTCAGCTGCTGTGATATCCGTGCTTTTAGAATTTGTTCTTTGGATTGACTATCAGCAGATAATAGTGAAAAAAACCTTTTAGCTTTCCTTTCAAGGGGTGCTTCCAGTGCTCTTCTGTGGTTCAAAGTTCCCAAAGAAAGTCGCTCATTTGCTGTGAAGTATCTGAGACATGAATTTCTCCCCAGCAATTCTCGTCTGGCACCTTCTGGCTCCTAAGAGCCCACAAATCTGTGTGTTAAACAACCCCTTTTATTGGCAGAAGGAACTTTGAGTTATCTCCTGCACACCAATGTGTAGCTTTGCCTGGACCTTGCTCTGGGTCTCAGAAGCTGAGTGGAAGTTTTGCCATTAATGAGTCTAAATTTGTAGAAGCAACAGAAATTCAGGTCCTGGTTATTTTATTAGAGGAGCATGAAGTGTATCACGTACACATTAGAAAGGTTTTCACTTGAGAGCAGAAAAAGGAGCACTTGGGAGTTCAAGCTGTGAATTTTCTACAGAGAATGACTCTAAATGCACTTTTTGTAATGCATGACTTTATTTATTTAAAAAAGGGCTGCATTATTGAATTTGGGTTTGTCTGTGCAAACAAACGTGAATTATTTTGCCAGTTCAAGTGTTTTCTCAGTCACCCATAAATATGAAAATGACTTGAAAGCACAATTGATCAGAAATGATGCATTGAGTGTTTCCCTACAAGGGGGCCATTGAGTTCAGAGTTCTGTCAGGTCCTGGGTTCCTCCCTCATCCACAGAAAGCCTTTCTCTTCCAAATCTGCATTTCATAGCAGTAGCTTTGTTTTCTGAGAATGATGCAATAACTCTGATCAGTCTGGGCTGGTTGAGGAGAAATGGAAGTGAATTGTGTGCGACACAGCCTCTGTTTGGAGGGGAGAGGTTTCTCCCAGGTGGATAAGGGCCTGTCTGGGGGGGCTGTGCTGGGCAGGTGGAGAATCTTTCCAAGTGCATTAAACATTAAGTGAGGTGATTCTGGAGAGGAGCACGGGGGATGCCCTTGTCCTTTTGTCTTCCATCCACCCAGAGAGCTTGGGCTGGTGTCCGCAGTGAGGACCTCTGGCCATGGCTGGGCTGCTGCTGAGCTGCTGCCCTCATCTCCAGGGAGAGGTGCTGGGCTCAGCTCGACTGCTGCAGCTTCTGCTTGCATGGGGGGAAATGAGGTGATGGTTTCATGCTCGAGCACATCCAAGCAGCAGCAGGGGAAGGATGGGATGTGCATCCTTACAGTTTTGGGGCTTTCTGCCTTCACAGTGCGTTTGATTCAAATTTTGTGGAAAACCACTTGTGTTTGGTTAAGAAATGGTGTGGGGTTATTGTTTCCTGAGATGTTTTTATTTTTCTTCATAGCAAGGTGTGTAGGGAATGGGCTGAGCTGGCTGTGGTTGGGACTGCCTTCAGTGGGTGACTCCCAGGGTGCCAGGTGACCGTGGGATGCCCCTGTTCCCATGCAGTCCTGCCAGCCACATTTCTGGCTGGACTGCCCTGAGAGACCACTTCAGAGACATGGCCTTTAGCAGCAAATCATCCAAATATTGCTGGAAATCCGTTTCCTCCAGAAAGGGCAGATTTGCAGGCTGAGCTGGAGCAGCCGGAGCAGAGCCCGTCCCCACTCCCGGCTCTGCCCGTGTCTGCGCCCCGCCACCGTCTGCGTCTGCATTGTCTGAGGGTGCCCCGGGCCTGGAATTAGGAGCATCAAGGGAATTTTGACTGGATCGGGTATGCAGTTCTAAGCAGATTATGAAATGTTGGCTGTAAAACTGAAGTTTGATAAATGGGTCAAAGTTATTCCAGTTCAGGGAGCAAATGCAGCCGTTCCCTTTGGAGAGCCCGGCACCTGGGTCATTCCACCTCCCTCTTACTGGTGTTGGGACAGATGTACCCAAATGAATTTGATCTGTTTAACCTACATAGTCACACGGGGTGGAAATAATAAGGAATAAACAGAAGATGAGACCGCATTAGAGCAAGTCCTATTTTTGTCCTATTTTTCCCCTGCCTGGCGAATACTAATGTACAAATCAAAGGAATATACTTAAAAGTGTTTGAAATAACTATCCTTGTTAGAGGCTGGTGAGGAGGGGAAGGCTTGTCATTATGCAGTGCAAAAGATCGAGGTGATCTTTACATGCAGGAGGGGAAAATAAGGGGGAAAAGAGTCCAGTGAATGCTCCTGAAGGAAGGAGCAAACAAACCCTCTGGGCAGCTGCTCCGTCCCCGGAGCACTGACAGACCTGCACAGAAGAAAAATGTGCCTCTGGCGGGCTGGGAGTTGTGCTGAGAGATGTGTTTACCCAGCTCTCACTGTGTTTTAAAACACTGTGAAAGAGGAATAATCAAGGTGAGGAACGGGGGATTCTTAAAAAGCCACATTCATCTGAAGAGTAGTTGGGTCTGTATTTGTAACCATAGTATTTATTTATTTCCATATGTGGAGGGGAGTTGGTGCTTCCAAGGGCAAGGGGCTGAGCTGGGCAGTGTCCCCTCCTCGGGGTGCTGGCAGGTTTGGCAGGTTGGCCACTGGTGCCACTGGGGTCCACTGGTCTGTGGGCTCCAGGGAGATGCTGGGGCAGGAGATGGAGGCTGACTTCACCCAGGGCATCACTTAGCTGGGTTTGGAGATGAATTTGGGAAATTCAGGGAGAGGAAGGCAAATCCAACCAGCTGTGTGCTGCTGCATACAGGAAGGAACACGCTCAGGTGAAGTGGGAAGGAAGGAATGTGTTCAGGGGTGCATCCAGCCCGGGTGCTCTGTGGTACCCTGGGGTGTCCCCAGTTACCTGCTGGCATTGATCCTGCTCTTTGTGTGGGGGTGAGAGAGGGGAAGAGGAGAAATGCTCCATCTTCCCTGTCTGGGTGGGCGTGGAGAGGGGAATGATGAGCCAGAGATCTGGTTCAGGTGTCCCCACTGACACAACCTCTGAGGGCTCAGCTGCTGGCTGGAGGGTTTGGTGGGGAGTTCTGTGAAGGTAAAACTGTAATCTTGGAGAGAGCAGGGAAACGATGACTGAAAAGTCCCAGTGTCTGAGGATACTGTTACGTAACCGAATTTGGGAGAAGCAAAGGAGGAGGGATTAATGATGCTTTTTGAGTGTTGTTATCTACCCTGGATGCTGGGGTTGAGAAACAAATGGCTGACTGCAGGAATAAAGAGCTTTAATGGAGGGGATGTATGAAGCAAAGGAAATGGATCAGAAATGTGACTTAGAGATAGTGGTAGGACAAAATCTGAGACACAAGTCGATGAGTCTGTGGTGGGCCTCTAACCAGAAGGGCCGTGGTGAAGGTCCCCCACAGATCACAGAGCAGAGAGAAGCCCCTGCTCAGGAGTTGTTCTGTGTGGAAAGGCCTCCGAGGCTTGAAGTACCTGTAGCATCTGATTTCCTGGCTTCTCTTGCTCTAAGGGAGCAGAAAGTTAAAAATCCAGTTTGTGTTCCCAGATTCATTTATTTCTCAGGTGTGTTTCTGTGACTTGCTCGGTGCTACAGTTCCCATGGGACGTGCTGTGAGCTCACCTTGCACACCTTGGGTTTCCTGTTCTCTCCCTATTCCTGCGCTCAGTTGCTCACTCCCTTCCCCAGGTCTCCTCTCCAACCCTGCTGCCCACTCTTTCTTTCCAGATCCCCCAGCTGAATTGCTGCCACATTTTCCCCCCTTGCCCCCCCTTTTCCCCCATCAGTCCATTGCAATAAGGAGACATTACCAAGATGTCTCTTAAGGATTATGTTTATCCACTTTGAAGACAACTCTGGTGAAATGTTTTCTAGAGAATTCAGCATTTCTGGCTTCACAATTTTCTCTGTACACAGAGAACCTCCACTGTCAGATCTTTCTAATCTCTCAGGTTTCAAAGCTAATGGCACCAGGCTAAAATTACCCCATTAAATATCAATTAACATAAATCATCACAAGATGCTGCTCAGATTAAATATGCTCCTACTGGGTCTTTCTGTCTGGAAATATAACTGAGAGAAGAAATGTTAAAATGAACTCAGTTGGATATTCCATGTGGGTTTTTAGTGTTAACTTGGTGTCTTGGCTGAGTCTGTGACTGTTTACATTAAAATAAAATAAAAACCCCACTGTTCTTGGGCACATGTCCCCTTTGGCACGGGGGTGGCCTGTTCCAGGGGGAAGGGCTCGGACTAAAGGCACATTCAGGCTAAAGGGGGTGAATTAATTCTGGCTCAGGTTATTAAACTGCGTTTGCTCTCTGTGTGGAAGAACTGACTGATGTTTGGTTGGGTTCAGTTCACAGTGGAAGTGGATTGACTCTGCTCTGGCCTTGTCCCGAGTGAGTGTTTATAGGAAAGGCTGAATTGAGGTGGTTTCAGTTCCAATTGACAGAATTACTATTTGAATTTTTGCCATGTGGACAAGTCCTAGAGGGTTTTGGTGACTTCCAGACCACAACAGAGGAATTGATGAGATACGTGTGTGTGTGTGTGTTTATCTTTGCAAAGCAAGTCCTACTGCCTTAAAATGTGAAAGAAACTCATGTTAAGAGGTGAAGGAGAGCAATGGAGGGAGACATTAATCTTTTTTTTTTTCCTTTACTGGTGGCTGTTTCACCCTTGTCTGGCAGTAGCAGTGATGATGAATACATGTAACATTTTCCAGCTCATTTCTGGGTCACTTCTCCGAGTGCTTTTGGAAATGACTAAGCAGTATTTAAGCTGGTTTTACAGATATGCAAATGAAAAGTGCTGCTTTCCCCCGTGGGTTCCTGGGCTTCCCCACGTGTGTGAAGTGCTGAGGGCCCAGTGCTGGTGGGTGCTCGGGGGGCAGAGCAGCTCTGCTGGGACCTACGGGCACAGCTTTGCACTGTTGGCTCCCTGGGGAGAGTTTGCTTCTAATCTTGTCAAAATTTATTGCCACAGTCATGGAATCCCAGAAAGGGTTGGGTTGAAAAAGGCCTTAAAGCCCATCCAGTGCCACCCCCTGCCATGGGCAGGGACACCTTCCACTAGCCCAGGTTGCTCCAAGCCCCGTCCAACCTGGCCTTGGACACTTCCAGGGATGGGGCAGCCACAGCTTCTCTGGGCAACCTGTGCCAGGGCCTCCCCAGGTCTAGGGAAGGATTCCTTCCCAATATCCCATCTAATTCTGCCCCCTGGCAGTGGGAAGCCATTCCCCCTTGTTCTGTTCCTCCACTCCTTGTCCAAAGTCCCTCTCCAGCTCTCTTGGAGCCCTTTTAGGCACTGGAAGGTGCTCTAAGGTCACCCCAGAGCTTTCTCTTCTCCATTCTTTCCCCATTAAATGTTGTCTCTAGGGAAGTGGGTTTTGTCAGACAATACCTCCTTTATTTATTATTTTAGCTTCTTTTACTCTGAAATGCGAAAAATGCGGATTGTCTTCCCCACCCTTCCAAGGTGCTTGGAAATCAAGTGATGAAGAGATGTACTTGGGATCAGGGAGATAATTTTTTCAATATAATTTGCATATACCTGTAGTGTAGAAAGTGGTGCTTTGTAGGGCAAGTTCAAAGTCAGCAATTCAGCACAAGCACAAGGATTTTTCACTAGGGACTGTGTAAAATGTTTAACAACCAAGTTGATATTGGCACTTGGTAGCAAACCGCAGAGTTTGCCCCCAAGCTGTGCCAGTGCTGGGGGAACATGGACTGACCTGGTGTCTCATTCCCCTGACTGTGCCAGGGGGCTGCCAGGGTTCAGGCACAGCACTGGGCTGGCAGCTCAGACCCACAGTGAGTAAAGTCTCTGCTTTTTTGGGTCGCTTTTTGTTTCAATAACAACCTCCTGACCCAGCTGCTGTGCTGTGGAAGCTTTAGCAGCATCTGCCACTTTGGCAGCCCCTCAGCCAGTTGTGTCAATGGGTTCTGAACAGACTGGGCTCCACAATGGCTGATTGAATCCACTGGGCACTATTGCTCTTTCTGACTCATCTTTGAGTAACTTTGTTCCAGTGTCCATTGATTGTAAACCCTCGTGCAGTCCCTGCAAGCAAATCTGGGCTGGGGCAGGAGCAGGGCGTGGGCTAAAGAGACCTATGTTGGTGCTCACACCCTGCAAGGAGGTTCTGCAGCTCCTGGTTACTGCTTCCTTCCAGTTTAAGGGCATTTCCATGACAGGTGTTACTCAGTGATTAAAAAGCAACAGCAAACATATGTATATGTAAGGAAGCCATACCTTTTGTATTATTATTGTTAATGCATTAATAACGCAGCCCCACGTGCTGTTCAGAAGACATGGCTGTGATGTTCAGGTGGCCTCAGTGGCAGTAGCACCGAGCAGGATGCAGATTCAGACTTCAAACTGCAAAAAGAAAGGGATTGGACCTCTGTGGCTGGAATTTTCCTCTGCCTGACTGAGTTTTATGGTCTTTATTTTGCATTAGGAGCTCTCTGTTACTGCACACCGAGGCTGCCTTGGGCAGAGCTGTCTCACGGAGTAAGAGTTCAGCTGTTCCTCAGCTCAGATCTGTATTACTGCCTGCCTTCCGAGACTCCTGAGCACAGGTGGGGAGGGGGAGGTGCTTGTAGGGTTGTATTTGAACTTGCCTGAGATCGGTGAGTTTATATCAGGCTGAAGGTCTGATGCAAATGTTGGTGGAACCAATAAATGTCAGACTCCTGTGCTGGGCTTTGGCTCGAGCTCTGCTCGGCTGATCCAGACTCAGAACAAGGACAGTGGAGCTGATCTCTGAATATTAGAGCTGCCCTTTCAGTGATAAACACCTGATCTTCGGGGTGACTGTTCTGTGTGTGAATTGTCATAGAACCACAGACTGGTTTGGGTTGGAAGGACCTCAAAGATCCATCCAGTGCCACCCCCTGCCCCGGGCAGGGACACCTTCCACTAGCCCAGGTTGCTCCAAGGCCCATCCAACCTGGCCTTGGACACTTCCAGGGATGGGGCAGCCACAGCTTCTCTGGGCAACCTGTGCCAGGGCTGTTCCATTATAAGACACTTCTAGTAATTGCAGGTAATGCGAAAGGAAAATATGGTGGAAAATAAACAAATCAGATGAGAGGAGGGTACAAGTGAACATGTTTCACTTCTCTGAGACCTTTAGTGAGAGGCCAGTTCTCATCCTGGTTTTGAGCTGGTTCTGTGTGAGAAAGCTGTTTTCCTCTCCAGCAATCATGTAGTGATTGTTTAATTCATGGATGAGTCATTCCCTGATCTGTTATCTTCTGGAGGTGATAATTCAGGAAAATGAAGAGAAACCTTGATCCCAAAGGGCACCATTTGAGGCCCAGGTAGATCCAAGCTGGAGCTGGGAGGGTTGTGAGCACATCTCTGTGCTGCTTAATGATCTTGGCTGTGCTTTGCACATCAGTCCCAATAACCTTATCAGTTCTCAGTGTGATGTTTCTGGAGTGGATGGAAGTTGCCTGTCCCTGCTGAGGAAGGTGGGCAGTGCAGGAGTTGGCAGGGCCAGGCGGGCAGGACACTCCTGGGGTGATCACACCAGCCCTCCAAGGAGGACCCAGCTGCCCACGGAGAGCAATGTAGATGCAGCATTTCTCCTGCTGTTGTCCTGGAAAACAATTTTGCTTTAGTTTTTCCAAGGCAGAAATTACCACTCAGCTTCTGTTCGGGTCATTTCACACTCAAACATCCTTTTTTCAGAGAAGCTGTAACTTTTATGAACTTCTGTGGGTGATGTAGAATATTATCACAACTCAGTTATTTTCTTCCCTGAGTTATGTGCGAAACCAGAGTTCAGCTGTTTGTGATGCATCCCTGTTTGGTTTTTTTTTTTTTTTCCCAAATCCTGTGAGATTTATGTTGAAAGACTTATTGGTGAAATCTGCTGCTCAACAGGTCAGACCAGACAAGTGTAATATCTCCTGAAGCTCAGTTCCTTCCCCCCTTAATCTTCCCAGGCCTGTTTTTGATGTGACCTGACATTTCTCTGTGGGTGACTCCATCCTGGGCATTACTCCCCTTGTTTAAGATGTGAGGGTGTGTTTCTGATGTCTGATACCATGTCACGGACACCCAACTGGTGCCTTTTGCATCCCGTTTTTCTAACACATATGAGTGTTTGATTTCACAGCCACGTAAGATTAAGGCCTGTCTGAGTAATATCCTTTAATTCTTTCTTCTGATCAAGCTCATGCTCTGCTGTGATACAGATGCTGACTAATTTGCAATATTGTCTGAAGGAAAGCTGTGGCAGAACAGGCTCTGCAGGCATTCAGGAGTGTATACACACTGATTTGGGTTTGGTTCCCTCTTTCACGTTGGTGTAGATGACTTAAAAAAAAAAAAATTAGGACATGTATTTTGCTTGCTGTACATGTAAATATAAATCCTCATCAGCAACTGTGTAATCCGGCAATGATCTCTCTTAAATTGAAACAAATAATAAATTTTGTGAATAGAGTTGAGGATTGATGGTGTCATCCTTGCAGGCAGTTTAGATGTAAAGAGTTTTATATTGACTATGCAAATCAACGTTGAAATAAAACCAGAAGGGAACCAAAGATAAAAGAGTTGTTAAGCCTTCCTGTGAATCCTTGCAAATCAGCTCCCCAGCCTGCAGCAGCTCCTCTTGCTCTGCACCACGGAACGTTGGGCTCTGCCTGGTGGTTTTCCCTTTGCTTGGCCAGTTGGAAGGACTGGGATGCTCCAAGAGGATGGAACACGGGTTCGGCGCTGTCCTTCCTGCAATGTTGGTTCATCCAGAACACCCCAAAAGGCCTTCTCAGCTGAAGGACACGCCGGGCTCAGGCAGCGCTTGCTCTGTGCAGCTGCTGCTCCCGACACCAGGAGCTGAGCAGCCCCTCTTCCTGCCACGTCCCTGCTTGCAAACGCTTGGGGTTCTCCCTTGTCTCCAGCACAAGCAGCTCGCAGCCACCAGCCACCCACTGCTCTTGTGCTCAGGGAAACAAATCCACGTGGCTTTACCTCTGCTCCTCCCGTGACTCCGGTCTCGCAGAGAAGACCCGAGTCCCCCAAGCCGGTTTTCTGATAGAAGGATTTAATCGTCCCTCTGTGTCTGCAAGAAGAGGACCTGGGGGTCCTGGGCAGTGACCAGTTGGCCGTGAGTCAGCAGTGCCCTGGCAGCCAGGAGGGCCAACCCTGTCCTGGGGGCAGCAGGCCCAGCATCGCTGGGTGAGGGAGGGCATTGTCCCGCTCTGCTCTGCCCTGGGGCGGCCTCTCCTCGAGTCCTGGGGGCACTTTTGGGTACCACAGTAAAGGAAAGATCTAAGCTGTTGGAGAGTGTCCAAAGGAGGGACACGGGGATGGGGAAGGGTCTGAGGGGCCACACAAGGAGCAGCTGAGGGCACTTGGTGTGTTCAGCTGGAGAGATGAGGCCGAGCTCAGACCCCAGCAGGGTCTGCGGCTCCTCCCGAGGGCAGCTCCGACCTGTGCTCGGTGTGACAGGGACAGGGCCCAGGGAAGGGCTGGAGCTGTGCAGGGCAGGGTCAGGTTGGGTATCAGGAAAAGGTTCTTCCCCAGAGGGTGGTGGGCACTGACCAGGCTCCCCAGGGCAGTGGGCACGGCCCCAAGGCTGCCAGAGCTCCAGGAGGGTTTGGACAACGCTCTGAGGGACAGTGTGGGATTGTTGGGTGTCTGTGCAGGGCCAGGGGTTGGACTTGGATGATCTTTGTGGGTCCCTCCCAACTCAGGAGATTCCATGATTCTAAGAGTAATTGGTGCAGGTTTTGGCTTGAAGATCTGTGGTTGACTTGGGAGCCAGCCCTTGCCTGCTGCATCTATTACTGCGGCTCAGCATGGAAGAAAATCCCTCAATTTTGTTTAAAAACCTTGCTTATGGTTCAAACCCAAATGACAGAGCATAAAATGTACACGTGGGTTGGTCCCCTGATGATCCTTCAAGTAAATTAATCTGAAAAATAATGAAAAATACTTGAAAAAACCCTCAAAACATCTACATCTCAAAGCACATCATAATGAGTCTTTCTCGACCACAAACAACAGAAATCAAACTCCACCTTCTGCTCTTTTTACAAGAAAAGCAACATCAAAGCCGAGGAGAAATTGTCACATAATTACTGGCAGCAGGGTCCTTTGGGAGTGGGGCCGTTGTGCTCCCGGAGGAGTTCTGTGGGTTCTGCATTTTGGAGCAGGGTCCCGCTGGGTTTGTGTGCGTCTGTGGGTACCGGGGCTCCCTGAAGGGGTCTGTGTGTTCTTAAACAAGTCTGTGAGATGAGTTTGAGGAGGAAAGTGATGTATTTGGGAGCAGGGATTAGTCCTTTCCCTACTTGGTGCTGTACCTGACCCGGAACTCCAGGTGTCCTCCATGACCAACAGAGATGAGCTGTTATTTTGGGCAGGAGCTGGAAATGAAATCCAAGTGAACACTTCAAATTACAGAGGTCCTGAGTATGGAAATCTGGGTTACTGCACACTCCAGTGTCGGGGGGGACTTCTTTATTGGCTTGGCTATTTTTTGACTGCTGTGGTACATCAGGGACCTCTTCTGGGTTCTCAGTGCTCTGGGGATGGAGTCTGGGGTATTTAGTAGCAGATCACTGAGGCAGGGGTGGAGTCCCCATCCCTGGAGAGATTTAAAAGCCCTGTGGATGTGGCACTTGAGGATATGAGTTAGTGGTGGGTTTGGCAGTGCTGGGGAATGGTTGGACTTGATGGACTGGGAGGGATTTTTTTCTACCCTGAATGATTCTCTGATTCTCTAACATTAAGGAACTGTAATGGGTGATGTGTCTTTGGTGTAACCAGGAGGGTGTCTGGTGTCCAACTGAGGATAAGCTGAATTCAGGAGCAGCATCTGCTTCCTCCACATGCCCTGACCTTCCTCTGATAAGGACCAACAGCAGGGAAGGGATTTGGCATCCCCTGGGTCAGAGCAACCTCTGGGTTTGATGCCTGAGCATTGTTTCTCAATAGCTCAATTATTGTGTAAGCACCTGGGTACCCGTCTGGGGAGGCAGCATTAAAACCCCCCAGGCTGTGTGTGCCGGGCTGCCTGAGATGGTGGGTTTTGGGTGAAAAAGGGGCTGCTGGGACCCAACTGCTGACCACTGGGGAATTGTTGGTGGGGGCAGATAAACTGTACTGTGGTACTGAACCTTCCCAGGCCTGACTGCCACCCCTCACCCACGGGGGTTTATGGTGGGAGTAATCCTTGTGCAGTTGCAGGATTACTTGTGGAGTTAGCTGCTGTTCAGAGTAAATAACTTCTGAAATCTGGCCTGATGTTATCAAAGAGGATATTTCAAAGTCGTATTTATAGATTCACAAGTATTATCTGAACAAACGTGTTGTCTGCTCCCCGCTCGCACCACGAGCCTCTGCCACTGCAGGGAGGAACAGCACCAAGCAGGGAAGCCACAGGGAAATGAGGATTTGGTAATAGAAGTGCGGTTTTTCAATAGGTCTTTCTGTGTGTTGGAAAGGTGCGACTAATGCTGGGATTGAAATGTCCCCCAGGGAAACAAAGGTGATTTTAATGGAACAGAAATGACATGGTGGAACCTTTTTCCTGCCACGTTTCTGCAGCGCCCAGCAGCAGGATTTCACTTGTTTTGGTGTTCATTGCCCTGCCCTCCTCTCCATCGTGTGGAGAGCTCTTAACTGAAGCACGGATGCCAACACTGGGAGGTTGGTCGACCCAGAGTGAGTAAATCAGGTGTTAGATCTCTGTTTCTCAGATGTTTTCACTAAAGAAGCATAGTTAACCAGCCCCAGCAGACTAAAAGGCAGTTTTCCAGGCTGAATAAGTGGATTTCTGTGTTACAGGCCTCCAAAGTAAAATACTGACAAACCTGGTGACTCTAAGTGGGAATGTCACACCAAAAGCAGTAATATTTTACCCTTAGTCCCGCTTCTCCCTGCAAAATAGAGGTGCTTGTACATCCTCATCCATCAGCTGACAGCTCCTTGCTTACGGAAATGGTGATGATTTGACATCAGAGCACTTCTATTTCCTTAGTGCCTGCGTTGGAAACCCTTTAACACTTTTCACCACTCTCCTCCACCTTCCCCCCCCCCCCC
>VZRE01009904.1:148910-269566 GCA_013396775.1 Cephalopterus ornatus
TTTTAACTAGGCTGCTATTGAATCTCACTCTGGTGTATAGAAGTGCAGCAAGCGGGAGATCACATAAGATGAAGTATTTACTGATGCTTAGGAAGTGGGATGTGTGTTTGGGGATGCAAGAAAAGAAAGGAGAGTTGCAAACAAGAGTAGCTGTGACCCCAGAGTAGCTCAGGTGGGAAGGTCTGGAGGTCTCTGTTCCAGAGGCCAGACCAGGTTTCTCAGTGATTTATCCATCCTGGTCCCCAAAACCTCCAAGGACAGAGCCTGGAGAAAAGATTTTCCTTAATGCCTCTCTACAGCTTTGCACATGAATATAAACTCATCCAGCATTTCTATGGCACGCTCAGATATAGAGCTGCTCCCTTCAGGACTGGGAAGGCTGACGAAGGAGTTATTTTTAGACTTAGGTGGATTTTTGCATCAAGCCTCTGTGCATTAGGCAGTTTCTTTGCTGTGCATCACTGTGCCAACCCTCAGAGGACAGACAGGGTTGCAGGGCCACCAGACCACCCGAAGGTAGCTGGAGAAAGAGCTGGCAATTAAAATACTTCCCGGCAAAGGGCTAAAGCGTGGGGGAGCACTGAATGGCTGTGGGAAAAATAAAAGTTAATGGAAAGTAATTTGGCAACTTAATCTGGAGGTTGGCAGGGATCCAAGTGGATAATAATTTGATTTTGGCTGCTTTTGTGTACTTAGTCATTCAGATACCCTGCAGAAAGTCACACTGAGCTGGCTGAAGATGAAGTGAGCAGCTCGTGTCTGGAGCTGGTCGGTCTGAGGTGTTCACAGGGCCGTGGCTTCAAGGAGCTCGGCAGGGGACAAACGAAGGCATGAGGGAACTTACCCTGATGGATTGGTGTACATGCTCACTCTGCAGGGACATCTGATCTCCTGTCACCCCCCTGTTGTAGCAGCTTCCAGCTCAGGCAGTCTGGGTGTGATTCTGCTCCCCCTCTTCCCTGTTTCCAGTGGTTCCTTGGAGCCCTGTGACAGTCGGACAGGCGGCAGCTCCCTGTCAGTGCCACCCCCATTAAGATAACGAGAGGAGCCTGACCCAGCACTCAACATCTCCACATATAACACAAACTTAATCAACGCACCAGCTATTTCCCAGCCTTGGGAATATGCTCCATTCTCTCAGTGTAATTAAATTCCAAGGGTGCAATTGTTTTGCCCTTTCTTCAAGTTCATGTCAGCATCCTTGATCAAAGGCTTGTTGCTGTGTCCCATGGCTTTGCCTTGGTGATGTTCTGATGCAGGATGTGCTGGTCTCCAGGTGTGAGGGTGGGCACATCACCTGGGCTGCTCAGCTAAACTTGGCTGTGGTGTCAATCCGTTGTGCGGGTCAAGGTGTTATTCTTACCTGTTCAGAAACACCAGAGTGGGACACTGGCAGGGAAGAAAAATACCATTTTTATACATAATTTTTGTCTTTAAAAGTACTTTCCACGTGCTATTGCAGTTAAGACTCTTCCCATGTAATTTTTTTACCTTGTGTGGGCAGTTTAAAGGTGCATTTATTTTCATTATTGTTCATCCTAGTGAGTCCTGTGTACGTGGACCCTGAGGAATCCAGTTAAACAAATAAATGGATGGAGGTCACTGCTCAGCTTCTAACATAGGTTTTCTGGGTCAGATTTAATTTAGATTGCGTGAAGAAATTCCTGACTGTGAGGGTGGGGAGGCCCTGGCACAGGTTGCCCAGAGAAGCTGTGGCTGCCCCATCCCTGGAAGTGTCCAAGGCCAGGTTGGACGGGGTTTGGAGCAACCTGGGCTAGTTCCACCCCGTGATGTGGGCAGGGTCACCTTCCAGATTGCTGTAGCCATTTAACACAAAACTCTAGACCAATGGCTAAGAAAGTCATTGGTGCTCCTAATTGTTTATTAAATGCTCTATGGAGCTGCCTGTCTGCTGGATCTGATGTCATTAGCAAGGTAAGAAGGAAGAGAATATTAAGAAGTAGGCTCTCCCTTCCCCTAAAGTGCCTCTTCGTGCTCTATGTGCCTCTCTCTCCTTCCTGCTCTCCTTGGCATCGCACTGCCCTTCCCCATGGTGAGTGATGCTTGGCAGTGAGGGAATGTGGCTGTGGAGAGGGACAATGGAGTGTCAGCAGTGACATACTCCCCCCACTGCACTGTATTATCTAATTAGTGCAACTGGCTGCAAACTTTGGCTGTCTCTGCTCTCCAACGAGCCCCAGCTCAGCTCTGATCTCTGCAGCAAACTTGGATAACGTAAATACACGGGGGCTCTCTGGAGTGTGCGTGTGACTCACCCTCCAGTCGGGTGTGGAGCAGGAGAGTCTGAGTCTGGTGGCTGGGGCTGTGCTCCCTCAGCCCTGCCATCGCACTGGGGGATTGGAAAAGGCTTCTATGCCACTGTTTAATTTTGGAGGGGAAGAGTTTGCACAATTCAAAGACTAATTACTCCAGTTGGGTTAAACTATTAACAGAAGAGCTGCTGTTAGGACAGGAGCAGTGGCTATAAATTACTTGCACACTTCCAAGGCAGGATGTTTTCCCCACAAGCCCAGGATAAAGCCTGTGCAGCTCGGAAAAGTGCTGTAATTTTATTCTCCAGGATTCCACCTACTGAAGCAAGAAGGGGGAGAGTGGCATTGCCTTTCTCAGGGGTCTGAAGATTAAACTTTCTCTAAGACCTGAGGCAGCTCTTGCAGAATGCAGGGCAGGGAAAAGCTCCCCGTAAGGAGCTTAGCCTTTAATACCAGACGGAGGATGATAAGGGACTCAGTGATCAAAGCACTCCCGCTCTCTCCGGGCTGTATTTACCAACCTCCCCTCACACCACTCACAGACTTTCCCCTGTATGTTATATTTCTGGGGAATTACAAAAAAAAAAAGGGTGCCTATTTTAAATACAGAATTTTAATTAATGCCCCCTACACCCATTAGTTAAATGTGAGATTTTATAGAGGGGTTTTTTTGTCCCAAAAATTGAATGCTCCAAGAAGAGGAGGTTTTTCCTGACATTTAGTGCAATTCCAGCAGCTGTTTGGTACATCCAGAATATCCCTGGTGTCTACATTGAGCTCTTTCAGTGGCAGAAAGAGCTCCCAGTGGTTCTGTGAGGAAAGGGAAAGATGACTTATCTGGTCGCTGACATTTGTCAGTCCCAGCACTATAAAACTTCACACAGTCCCATATGTTGCTGCTCTGTAACCTGTGAGCCCGAGACAGGAAACCCCAAACTGTGCTAACCCCGTCTGTCACGTCGTGTCGGGATGGAGATCCCAACTGCTGGCAGAAGATACCATTGTTCTATGGGGATTAAAAAAGACACCCTGTGGAAAAGATGTTTTACTGCTGTCTCAAGAAGAGGGTGAAGTCTAATGTAAATTATCTATGACATCAGGGAGGAAAAAAAGGAGTAGTTAAATTATCTTTTTTTGACAGAAATTCATCAAAGCCCATTTTATTGGGCTTCTTTCTTTGAAGATTCCTCTTCCTAACCAAGCTCATTTCCATCCCATGTTTCTATTTCATTTTTTAAAAGAAGTTGAATAAGGGCAAATCACGAAATCAGGAATGTACAACTTAGGGCTCTGAAAATTTAATGTAGGTTCTGTAGCCTGTTGACTGAGTTCAAGGATGCTGAAAAGTTTCTGGAGATGTTTTAGGTCAAGAGTTGCCAGTGAACAAAGGTACATGATCTTCCCTGCCTCGGTCTCCACAGACAGGGAGATCTGACTGTGTTGTGGACTAACTTAGTGACCCCTTTGCTTGGCATTTCGCTTGATCACTTCATTGTGTGTTTTATACTGATGGAATTTGTGGGTGGGAACCTTTGACTGACATTGTGAGTTACTGTTATGGGTCACATCATTCATTTAGGCTGCAATTACCGTGTTGGGTATAAGCCCCCTTCAAATTTTGCTGACAGCAATAGGAATATGATCCCTGATGTGCAAGAAATAAAGCTTGTGAGAGTTTCTCATGTCTGTGTTAGAGGTGTTGGTCCTGAAGCCCAAGAGCTGCTGGGACTCTCTGGCAGGAGCACAAATATCCTGGAGTCAGGTGGATGCTCCCAGCAACTTCTGTGAGGAGAAGCAGCCAAGATCTCTGGTCAAGTATATTTGCCAATATTATTTTTATAGAAGGAGGAAAAGAAACCCTGTTCTACTTGAAAATCAGGGGTAAGTCAGGTGGAGCAGGGGACAAGGAAAAGATGCAGCTCTTTCAGGCAGAGTTGGAGAAGAAGGATGTTTCTGATCCAGAAATCAAAAAGAATAAGAAGCCATTCTTCCTTTGAACTGAGAAGCTTCATGAGAGTCAATGAACATCAAAAATCATTGTGTTCTCCCTGGCTGCTCTGGCTCTTGAAGTGCTTTCTGATGAATGGGAGATGATTTTTTGGCCCTGCTGAGTTTCTTGCACTGTGAATCCATCCTGGTGATAAACTGTCACATAACTCTTCCCCGGCTGTCGAGCGCTGGAGGCAACAGCCACAGATTCACCCAATCCATCATTCTTTGTGATCTGGAAGTGCAGAAAGCTGCACATCCAGGCAGCAGGTGGGAGGCTGGATGGTCTCTTCCCACCACTCCCTCTTTGTGGTTTGGATTTTCATTCCCTTGGCTGTCAAACACGAGGGTTGCTGTGCTGTGCAGCTCAGCTGCCTCGCCCTGCAACACCTTCTTGGTGTGAGGGAAGTCATTCTGTGTGCTTGAAAGGGGTGCAAACCAAACAGTTCTGTACTTCGGTGCGTGAGAGGTCTCTGCTACCAGCTCATGGAGCGTGGTTAGTTCACAGTCAGTGACATTTGCATGCTCTGGGGAAGCAAAAGGTGGCTCTGAAGTGAGGCAGCTTTTGTTATTTTTGTCATCCCTGTTTAGCCAAACTGCTTTGGATGGAGCACTGGAATGTTCACAGCTGCAGTTCTGTGGCTTCACATTTCAATAGCAAACCATCATGGCAAGAGAGTCTGTCAAAGCCCAGGGTTTTGCTGTAATCTCTCCTACGATCACAGGAGTCATTCCAGGCTGCTCTCTGCTCTCTGAGGAGCAGATGTGTTTGCTGGAGTCTCAGCTCACAGGAGCCAAAGTTATCTGCTGCACAAATTTCCCTCTGAATCAGGTTTTTTTGGTGTGTGTGTGTGTAAGGTGGGTGATATAAATTGTTCTCTCTCGGAATTCCATATGAAGGAGGCCCTTCTTTAAGTCTGGGGGAAGCAATCTTTACATGTGAGTGTCCTCATATCCTCATTGTAGTTCTTTAGTGTTGACAAAGCACTCTGAGATCCCTCTGCTGAAGAGACTATTAGATCTCAAATGCATTATTGCTCACTTTTATAACCGACAAATCCAAAGTGCTGCTTTGGCAGGAAGAGCACTTTGAAATATTAGATTTATTGGGAATTGTGCGTTGCTGTAGTCAGTCAGTTCTAGCAATGAAGTCGGAGGCCAAGGATCCGTTTGCATTATCCCCACTGCAGGCTGAGTGCTAAATGGGTCTGTCTTGCCTGGAAAAGCAATTTCCTGGTGGCTGAACTTGACTGTGGGTCCTGTGCTGTGGTGGCAGTTCTCTGAGGAAAGGTTTTGTTGTTGATGAGAACAAACTAAACTGAGGAGCATCACTTGGGGAGCTCGGTCCAGCACTGGAGTCTCTCTTCTTGTCTCTCCTCCTTTTTCTGCCTTTTGCCTGCTTGCTCGGTCTCCAATCAGCCTCATTAAATAAATATTTTTATTCAAAAGGAGATTTACTGTCTGTGTTCGTAGTGGGCAGCCACTGGTGGTTGGGTCTTAGCAGCTGGTTCTGGATTCCAGGAACATTTTTAACACATGGAACAATTTCCCTGTGATGCTGTCAGGTCTTTATAAGAAGGATTTTAGGCAAGGAATTTTAATTTCATTCAGGAAGTTTGTAATTATGTTTGTAGTGTGCTGGAGTTACAGCTGAGAGTTCTGATATGAAGTGCAGAAAGTTCTTCTCTATTATGCTCATCAGATTTTGGATTAGACATAATTTAGGCCGTCCTGAAAGACAATTTTTGAAAAGAACTTTATTGATTTAGAGTAACGTTACGAAAAAGTGACTTCTCTCTTTCCAGAATGACTTAGACCACGCTCTAACTGACTCCAACACCGTATATCCTGTAATATCTTGTATTTCTCCATGAAATCAAAGACTAGAAAATAAAGAGCCGAGGCGGGGGGAGTGCCGTCTGGCTTTATCCCCCGGAAGCTGGCTGGCAGCTATTAAAATCTCAGGGCACATGACTAATTGAGTTACTGTCAATTAGGAAGTCGAGGAGGGCTGGCTGCTTCCCCAGGCCCAGGCAGGGCTGGTGCTGGCCGGGTTGATGTTCCTGGGCTGTCAGACGGTCACGTGCGCGCTCCGCCGGAGCTGGCGTGGGAGCGGAGATGCAGGACACGGGCAGTGATTCTGCAGGAAGGCTGACAGGAGCTGTTGTGTAACATGTCCTGATCCCCTGCGTGTCACAAGTCCGTGTGTCAGCTCTGCTTATTTTCAGTGCTTGTTGTTCCTCAGTGAATTAATATGCAGAGTGCTTTGGCTCTCCTGGAGCGTTCCTCCCCACGCCTCGGAACCTTCGGTGGGAGCCTTGGCTCTTCCTTGGGCTTGGAAATGTCTTCTTTAGTTCTTCCGAAGTCTCAGAGTGCACTTTGCAGCACGTGCAGGCTCGTGAGGAAAGTGTTCGGGGGAGGAAAGACAACCTGGGTCAGTGGCTGTGCTTTGGGCAGGAGGACTGAGGAGCACTCCCGTCCTTGGCAGCGCTCGCCCAGGTCGGTGTTGGAAGGGCTGCCCCAGCTGCTCCTGCCCAGGGTGGGCTGTGCTGGTTCACTCCACTGCAAACAAGTCTGGTGTACAGCTGCTGTTTCTTCCTCCGAGTGCTTGGTCTTCCAGCAAATAGCTTCAGCTAAAAGTCCATGAGGGTGGGGAGGTGGGCAGCGCCTGATGGAGGGAGGGCAACCTGGGGGCCACACGTGCTGATGAGCAGCACAGGCAGTGCTGGGATGCCAACTGTATTAGAAAACCTAATGTGAAACTGCAAGAATTACTCCAAACCATGTCAAGGGGAGGAGGAGGAGGAGGGAGGAATATATTCTGGGATATGCATTAAAACCTCCTTCTGCTAAAGCTGTCAGGGACTTTCACGTCAGGGACTCCAGTGTTCCAGTTGGGTTGGTGTCCTATATTTTTATATGTGCTTTGCCTCACAATAAACTCCTCATCACCATGAACTTTGTATCCTTCCCAACTGTGACGAGATCACTGCTGGAGGGTTGTTCAGCACTGGCAGGGGCTGCCCAGGGAGGTTTGGAGTGCCCAGCCCTGGAGGTGCCCAAGGAAGGCCTGGCCATGGCACTCAGTGCTCTGGGCTGGGGACAGGGTGGGGATGGGGCACAGGGGGGATCCATGGGCTGGGGGGGATTTTCCAACCTCAGTGATCCTGGGATTCTGTGTCTAAGCTCTGCTGTTGCATGATCACAGGGAGCCTGGAGAGGCTGGAAAAGGGTATGAATGACCACGACACGGTGTTCCACATTTGTTCAGCTGCGTGTCTGGGTTGGAAGCCTGTCATGCACTCCTTAATTTCTTTCTTCTCCTGATTCCTCCATTCCCAGTCCTTGCACTCCGCCTTGGGTTCGGGAGCCCAGGGCCAGCAGCAGGACCAGGCCAGACCTGTCAGGTGTGTTGTACACACACCTTCTTCAGCAGGGTCACCGTCGTGTCTGAGGCTGTGATGGGGAAGCCTTTCACAGAGCTTGGGTTGTGAGCAGGGGGACAGGAAGAGCAGGGGGTGGAGGAGGCCTTGCCTGGCTGGTTCTCAGTGTCCAGGACTTCACTGAGCACCCTTGAAGCCCATGGGGTCTTCACTTGTTTATTGGCTTCAGTGAGAACAGGCCAGACCTGAGCTGTTCACATATATTTGATTTAGTGATGCCATTTCCTGAGTCAGGTTCCTTCCACCTTGAAGCTCAGCTTGCTCTGGCTGTCAACACTTGTGGCAGCTCCCTGTGCTAAAATTACACTGAAAGAATAAAATGAAATTTATTGCATGTTTAATTGGAATTTCACTGCTCTTGTCCACCTGATAATGAATTGTCTTCAGCATGGGAAAAAAATAAAACTGGAAGAGACTCTTTTGCAGAAGCCAGTTATTGCTGGGGGTAATTACAGGCTGTAATATCCAGCTAATGGGGGGTTGAACTGTGGTGGGAAGTTCATAGCTTGATAAAAGTGTTTTGCACGCTCAGGGAAAGAGCCCTGAGTTAATTTTTGACCTCAAGGGCTGCCAGGGCTTTGACTAGAAAATCGTGGTCAGTGCCTGGAGGTGTTGGGAGAGTGTGACACTGTCCCATGTTGTGGGGTTTGGAAGGAGCAGCTGCCCCGTTTGCAGCCAGGGGAGTGTTGGAGAAGGTCTTGGCTTAGTTGGCTGTGGGTCCTGCAGGTTTTGTAGCAGATGCAGACTTGGCAATCCCTGCTAAAGACAACTCACACACCATGAACCCTCAGCACAGCCTTGTTTGCAAAGAACTTACTGCCAGTGGTTGGAAATACAAGCAACATCTGGAATAAAAACTTTGGGAATGTTAACATGGATGATAAAATCCCCTTGCATGGCAGCTTCAACTCCTCATCTCTGCTTGAAATGACCCGATTTTTCCAGAAAGCCTCTTTTTTGATTTCCATACATAAAAACCTTAGCCTTAGGTGTGTTTGGGGAGGGCAGAATTTCCTAGGGGTGTCCGGATGATACCCTATTGAGCAGCTCAGCAGCGGGCACGCTGTTGGCAAAGAGGATGTAGAGCCATAGCGTGATAGGGACTGCCTGGGCTCTAATAAATCATCTCATTCATCTGCTCGTTGGGGAGAACAAGCAGCTTGTTCTTGCTGTCCTGTGCACCAACGGGGAAGGGAAGAGCAGGGGGAGCCTCAGGAAAGCAGCTGCAGTTTGGGTCATATTCCTGTCCTCTCATCTCTCTCAGGAATGACCATCTTTGCCTGGAGTTTGATGGTCCAGATTGAGTCTCTCCGTATCTGTTTGTTAAAATCTCACTGTAGAATGAGCCCTTGATGTCACATTGTCCTTCTCAGATGGGTGAGAAGCTTTTCTGTTGCTGCTCCTCCACCACAACAGCCTGCACTCTGCAGGGGCAGGACAAAACAGTCCCTTGGGAACTCTTTACTGGTTAAAAAAACAATTGCGGGGCCCGGGGACCACTGCAAACAGGGATCATTGATGGCTGTGACAGCTGCCCTTGTCTGGGAGCTGTGGTACAGCTGTGCACTGAAGGCATTGCCACCTCCAAGAACGAGGGTGTTTTTCTAACCCCCCAAACAAACAGTGACTGCAGCACAGATACTACACACACACCCAAGCAGCCCAGGAGCCCTTCTTTGGCCACACAAGCACAGCTGAAATCCAGCAGTGATGTTGTTTGGGTAGAAGCAGCCCCTGGGGCAGGGGTGGCCCGGGCTGTGGGGATGGGATAGGATGGGGGGGTGTCCATATGCAGAGGTGAATGGGATCTGTGGTGAAGGCGTAGATGAAATCACCCCCAAACTGGTGGCACCTGCTTCTGAAGACCCCCTCTGGTTTTAGCTCTGGGCTCCAAATCTTTTCCAACCTCTTAGTTTCTCTTTAATTTCAAGGAGCTGGGATTGTGTTCCAGGCTGGGTCAGTGGGCTGATGGGGTTCGTGGGTTATTCCTTATAACACTCGTGTCAGAAGGGTCCCTTCTCCCAAGTGACTGAGAGGATGGGACGAGAGGAAACGGTCTCAAGTTGTGCCAGGGCAGGTCTGAGGCCCTTGTCAAGCACGTTTATAGCTAAATGTAGGTTTTTGTGTGTTTATTTGTTGGCTGTCACTGTTGCCTGGGCTGCGAGTCCACTCTCTGCACAGAGGGTGGCAACTTCATGTTGGACTGGCAATGAAATTATTTGTAACATTCTTCTGGTTCTGTAAGAGAAAGATTTCCCAGGCTTAGCTGGTAGCTTTGCATCATCTTCTCTGAAATTTAGATGCTCTGTAGTCACAGAACAAGGAAAAGAGTGATTACAACAAGTCAGGGGTTTAGTTTCATTTATCCTTGTGTGAGATATATCAGGCAAATATCTCTTTGGAAGCAGCTGACCAGCAATAACCCGAAGCAGGATGAAATGTCTCTGATTATTTTTACAGAACAGAGGATGTAAGGAGTTGGGAAGTGCTTTCCCCCTGTGGCTGCTGCTGAACCCTGTGAGGTGGCTGGTGCTGGGGTCAGCCTGGAGCTGAGCTCTGGGGGCAGTGCTGTGTGGGGCCACTCCGTGTGTCATGTCCTGGGGTCCTGGGGCTTCCCCCGGGGGCATTCTGTGGGTTCTCATGGCTGCAGCTTGTCCCTGAGAGGTTTAATAGGCACAGGGTGTCTGCTGAGGTCAGCACAGCCACTGGCACCTGCAGGAGGTGAATCTCTGCCCCTAGCTTGCCCTTCTCATCCATCTGAGAAGCAGAAAAATAAGTATGAGAACAGGTCAGGCTTCATCTAATTAAACCCCATTTGCTCTGTCAGCCTCAGGAGCTGAATCCGGAGTTGTAAGTGTGTTAAACATGGAAAAGGGATGAGTTGTGGAAGGTCCAGGGGTGTGTGCTGTGATCACTCTATCAGAGGCAATGTCTTGAGCTTGAAAAATCTACACCAATCTTGCCTGTGATTCATCAATTTAAATCAATTTCCAGAGCAACGTCTGCAGGAATTAAAGGATTATAAAAATGAATGAGTAATTTTTCTCAATCTGTTTTTGGTATGACTGGAAAGGGGGGATGATTTACTCCCTGGCAATCTGTAATTCCGCTGGTTAATAGGCTGGGTGAAATCCTTCCCTATTTGTGACAAGGGATTACAGGACTCTGCAGTGAATTAGCACAAACCCCAAATGAATCTGTGGCAAGTGGCAGCAGAGATGAGGATTTATAAGGATCTGATCCGGGAATTTTCTGGCAAGATTTGCAATGACACACTTAAGTTTGTGCGTATTTCCCTTGATTTAGGTTTAAAACAGAGATTATAGAAATTGATTGACAGTTGTTATATCATAATCACGGGAAGAGTGTGGAATTACTAATATTATGGAATCAAAACTTCAGAATGGTGCAACACCTTTTAGTAAATTAATAAGACCAGTGTATTAATTAAGGCCAACTTTTCTGTAGTTATTTGTTAGGCAGACTCAAAGGAGGATACAGAAATTTCTCCAAGAGCTGGTTGTCACCAGTGAGTTAATTATGCATGGTGGCAGAAGGAGCACATCTTCCAAGAATGAGGGATCAGCAAGGGAGGCTTTGATTTATGATTAAAAACATGAAAGAGTTTGAGGAAATTAGCAGGTGCCTACGAAGGGAAATAAACAATGATCAAAAAGCAGAGGGTGGCAAAAGCAGATTGCTCTGGGGAGGTCCACAGGCTTGATGTGCTGCCTGTCCCCAAAACGGGGGAAAAACAACTAAGAGGTGGAAAAAAGATGTTGAGATGAGTGAATGGAGACTGTGCAGTAACAGCCTCACTGGGGTAGAGTGAAAAATCTTCTAAAAAGGAACAACTTGGAGTGAGGGAGAAAAGAAAATGCTGATGAATGATTAGTTTGCAAAGGCAAAAAGTTGGATGAATTTATCTATGTGCAAATGACCTGTATTTGCTGGTAAGGAAATGGAGTCCCAATAGTCCCAACAGTTTCCCTGGAGTCTTGCTAATTGGGTTTGTCTGGAGCAAGGCAAAGTGGGTGATCTGAGAACACTGAAGACGGATTGAGGTGAGTTCCCTTTTGGAAGGGATCTGCTGTCAGAACTGCACTGGTGAAAGCATCCACAGGCAGCTCCCACCACCCAGAAATACAAATCCTTGAACAGTTTACGTTAGAAAGGGCCTTAAAGATGATCCAGTGCCACCCCCTGCCATGGGCAGGGACACCTCCCACTAGCCCAGGTGGCTCCAAGCCCCATCCAACCTGGCCATGGACACTTCCAGGGATGGGGCAGCCACAGCTTCTCTGAGCAACCTGTGCCAGGGCCTCCCCACCCTCACAGGGAAGGATTCCTTCCTAATATCTATTGGGAAATGGAGCTGTGGAAATGGATCCATTAGAAATGTGGCTGTGGTTCCTGTTCACATCCCTTGTAAAGAAGGTAATTTAATTATCCAGTTGAACACGTAGGACGGAGAGTCTCTTCATAAAATAACAATGGTTCTGTAAAGCAATTAAAGAATTTGCTGATGTCTTAAGCCACACAAGCACAATTTAAGAGGTTTTATGAGTTGTAGGAAAAAGAAAAACAGATTAAATTGTACACTGCTCATATTTAATTTGGAACCCTTTAGCTTTAGTTACAATGCACTCAGTGTTGTTCTGTAGCTTCATTGCCATCTTTGTCATCGGGGACAAAGATGAGAGGACTATATGGAGCTTTCAAAGAAGGGAAGAGAACAACAAATGGCATGTATTTGACTCAGTTTTGCTTAGAAATTACTTACAATAATTTTCCTGGATATTGCAATATCCTGAGCAGAATTTACTCCAAAGAAATGTTACGTCTGCCTGTGTGTCCCGCATGCACTTTTTCCCATTCTCTTTGTGAGGGTAAAGGGAGGAGCTGGGGACATCTGCTCAGAGGAATAAATACAGGGAAAATTTAGGTTAGATACATGGAAGGAATCCTTCCCTGTGAGGGTGGGGAGGCCCTGGCACATGTTCTCCAGAGAAGCTGTGGCTGCCCCTGGATCCCTGGAAGTGTCCAAGGCCAGGTTGGACGGGGCTTGGAGTGGAAGGTGTCTGGGCTAGTGGAAGGTGTCCCTGCCCATGGCAGGGGGTGGCACTGGATGGGCTTTAAGTCCCTTCTAACCCAAACAACTCTGGGATTCTAGGAAGGTGTTTGTCTGCTCTGGCTTATTGATGCCCCTTTTGTGCCTGTTGGGCTCGGGGAGGAGCAGTTCCTCTGGTTCTGGTCTGGATGCTCAGAGGTTGAGGTTGATTGTCAGGGCCTCTTGAAACCTGCTCTGTAGCCACCACAGCACATGCAGTAATGTTCTTTGCCCTGTCTGTAAAGAACCTGTGCTGTTCTTTCTGGCAGGTCTGTGTGAGGCAGAGCAGATGCTGGCGGGGGTTATTGTGTTACCTGGCTCTACAAGACAGTGACAAATGGCTGAGCACCCCCGGGCCTCTGGAATTACTGGGAATGCTTCTGTTGATTAAAGGAGTGGAGAACTAAGGCTGGGAACTCCCCTGGGAGCTGCAGCTCCTTCAGCAGGCGCCGTGGGAGCTGCTGGAATTGGGCAGTTGCATTTTAGAGGGTTTGTACCATCACACTGGGAAGGTTTGTTCCTTAAATGCCAGATAATGCTGAAAATTGGAGGGCATCTTTCCCAGATGTCTCTGGTGAATCCAGTGTTTGCTGACATCTTCTAAGTGTTTTCACACCTAATTGAGGGGAGGGGGAAGGAGAGAAGGTACCTGGACCATCCCTGTAGTTTGAGAAGCTGCAGCCACTTAGGTTAGAAAGAAAACCTTTTCTAAACTGCAGCTGGGTTTGGCAGCACTGGAATGATCAGAGCCTGGCACCCACTGAGAAAAGGGATTTGTAGGTGGAGGAAAGAAATTCCTTTGGCTAAAGCAGAGCAGGGAGCCCAGTGCATCCCTGCCTCCTGCCAGCTCTCCCCACACGTGGTCCAGGATGGACCTGTGCTGGTGGTGTGGGCTGGACTCCTCTAATCTTTGTTACACTTGTTATCCAAATAGCCTTTCTGAGTCCCAGATATGAAGGCAATTCTTGGAGCAGGACAGTATTTGAATTGAGCCTGGTCCCAGGTGGCCACCAGACTGGCAGTGAGAACTCGGAGTCGGTGTTAACTGGGCAGGACCCGTTGTTGCTCCAGGAGTTTTATGCCTGCACATTCCAGACCCGTGGCAAGGCTTCCCTGCTCTCATGGATATTGGTGGAAAGCTGTTGTATGAGACCAAGTGTGAAAGCACAGCTTTCTGAGGGGAAAAAAATCACATTCAAGTTTCATGTTATTGCTTTTTATGGCAAAAGAAGTCTGTACACCTGGATGTGTTCCTGGAGCCAGCAGCATCTTTATGCTTCTTTTGGTTGGGTTTGATGCCAAGTTTGGCAGGAAAGGAGCTGAGCCCTGCGGGAATGGAGCCACATTCCTGGGGTCACTGGTTAGCCCCAGGTCACAGCAGTGCTGGGACAGCCCCGGGGGGACACTGCAGCCAGTGCTGGCTCTAATCCTGGTGCCAGGGCCATGGCTCGGGGGTGCCTGAGCTTGGAGCATCCCAGGGAATCCTGGATTTCTTACAGGGAAAGGCTGGGCTGGAGGCAGGGAGAGTCTTGCCCAGGGAGGGCTTTGCCTGTGACTCCTCTTCACAAACCTGCTCTGCGCTTGCTGAGCCTGGAGCTGCCTGTTGGTACAGCAGGGCCATGATGGCTTCTTTTCCTTTTTACTGCTACTTTGGATTTTCAGGATTTGCAGAGCAGAAGCTCAGCTTACTTTTTTTTGTAAGGAAACTCAGATTTCTCCAGAAGCTGTGGCTGCCCCATCCCTGGAAGTGTCCAAGGCCAGGTTGGACGGGGCTTGGAGCAACCTGGGCTAGTGGAAGGTGTCCCTGTCCATGGCAGGGGGTGGCACTGGGTGGGTTTTAGGGTCCCTTCCACCCCAAACCAGTCTGATTCCATGACTGCAGGCACAGGGTCTTCAGAGGGACACCAGAAACTGCACCCACAGCCCCAGGTGACTCCCTGCAGTAAAACAGAGGTGCTTGTGCACTTCCTGCTGCTCCTAGTGAGAAACCCAGTGCTCTTCCTGGCAGATGTGTTTTCTTTGTTGTCACCTGCTTGGCTTGTCAGCATCTTTGGGCTGCAGCATTAGTCCCTTGCAAG
Organism: Cephalopterus ornatus; assembly: GCA_013396775.1. Taxonomy (NCBI): domain Eukaryota; kingdom Metazoa; phylum Chordata; class Aves; order Passeriformes; family Cotingidae; genus Cephalopterus; species Cephalopterus ornatus. The sequence continues at coordinate 163,804 of VZRE01009904.1, forward strand.
GGTTTTATCTTAACTAAGTATAAGGCATTTCATAACCTTTGGCCTCTCCTAAATTGATAGAGCATCACTTTATATCCTAATGAATGGTCCTTTAGGGTTTAAGATGATGCCAAGTGCATTTAGGGCTTTCACCAGCTTTGGGAGAGGTGTGGAATCCTTACAGGAAAAAAACCAACCCATAAAGGTGGGGCGTTCTGGCAGGATCTAGAGCTTAGTAACAGACAGAAACCAGGTTTTTGCACATCTATTGTGTGAATTGCAATCCATTATAAGAATGGGAGGTAATAAAACACCAATGGTAATCACCGTGTGTAAATTCCCTGCCTTAATTTTGTGCATAATGGGCAATACATGGCAGTACCAATTATCCTGCATTCTCCATTTGCAGAGGTAGCGCTAAAGATAATGTTCCTCATTGCAAATTCTATTATCTCTAAAAAGAAACAGTTAATTAACCCCATAAAACCATTAGTAGATCATTCTTTGTATTTAAGAGACATCTGGGTTCTGGCAGAGAGACTTTTGCGTGTAGAAGCCTGTGAGATGAGCTTCAGGTTGCTCAGAGAAGGTGGTTTCATGTGGGCAAATAGTAAATAACAAGTAAATGATGTGTTAATGATCAACATTAGGTGGGAAGGGAACTCTGGAAAGGTGTAGCCATGGCCAAAAATCCCCAAAAGCGGAATCCAGGAATCCAGCTCGCTGGGTGACACTGGGTCTCCTCTGCAATATTGCTGTAAAACAGGAAATTTTCATGCAAGTTTGTGTCCCTTTGGAATAACACAGTCCTGTGGTGGAGGAACATCTCTGAGTCAACATCAGTGACACTGAATACTGAGTGGTTCTCAACAGTGTGGAGTGGGAAGGCTCCTTGTACTTTAATCGCTCTCTGAAAGGAGCATTTCATGTTCAGTGTAACTTTAATGTTGCTCCAACAGATGCTTTGTCTCAAGAGTTAATTCACATCAGGCATCCAAAGTGGATTTCACAGTTATTTCTCTTTGGTGAGGAATAAAACTGCCCCAAAAACATCCATGTCAGAGCAGAGAAAGGCAAACTGTAAAAATACCCTGGGCAGCGCTGATTTTTTGTGTAAAACAGATAGTGGCCACCATCTATTCCTTTGGGATTGCACCTGTGGTTTTCCAAGAGCAGCTTGGATATAATGGAGTTGTCTTGGTGAGTCAGTGTGGCCACAGTGGTGCAGTAGCTCCTGGGTTTCCCTGGAAGGTGCCCTGGGTACTCAGTGGATGTTCAGTGAGTCCAGTTCCCCCCAAAGATTGGGAGATCAATCCCAAAGGTTGGACTAGATGATCTTGGAGGTCTTTTCCAACCTAACTGATTCTGTGATAACGACCTGCAGCCCCAGGAGCCTCCCCACATCCCCAGCCTCTCTGTGACCCCATTCCGTTTCCCTCCATGGCCAATAAGGCTTCGAAATGTCAATTTAAACTGATTTTCTTTCTTTTCTTTTTATTTTCTAAAGCTGCTATCAACTATTTATAAATGATTACAGAGATGCTGGAGGAAATTAATCTGCTAACCAGATAAAGAGAGTAATATGTGGCTCATTTACTCTTCTCTTTCCCTGGCTTTCTCCAGAATCAATTGGACTCTGCCTCCTGATGGCTGCTTAATTCCCAGCCATTTCTGGGTGGATCAGATATGTCACTCAGAAGTTATTACAGTCCACCCAAAAAGAGATGCAATTTCTCAAGGTTAGATGATCACCAAGGCCTGACTTGACTCAAACTTTTTGCAGCAGAAAATGATGTTTTTCTAAGGGATGTTACAAGTCACTGTTTCTAATGCATTGTGGGGAAACAGGCTGGATTTCTGTAGAGCAGATTTTAAATCTGAGTGACTCTTCCAACTTGTTTGTAGTGCCTCTTCTGCCAAGAATTCTAAATCTGTGGGTTTTTAGACTAATACAAGAACAGGTTTGGGGTTTTTTGTTTATCAACTACATCCCTTTAAGTTTTGAGGGTTTGCTCTCAGTGCCTCTGTTCCTTCTCTTGTTCCTCCTCCCCTTCCGGCCTCTGCATCTGCCTCTAAACCCCTGTCCCTGGCTCATTCCTGCTTGATTGCTTCTTGCCATCCTTGGGCAGTTTAATGAAGTTTTAGAGTTGGTAACTTCTCCTTGGGGACAGTCTGGACTTGGTGTGTTGAGCCCTGACCTCTCTGCGTGGAGTCAATCTTGACTTCCATGGATAACCTGCCAGGCTTAGCAGAACAAGGACTAAACATCCCAAAACAGCTGCTCCAGCAAATCCAACCCACTGTCCCCTCTCAAAGCAATTCAACAGCCTTGCTTTATTTCCTGCATGATCTTTCCATTGTTTCTTTGCCTCCAAGGAGCTTCTCAATGGAACTGGGACCTATTCTTGGCTCCTTCCAGTTTCCATTTTCCTACAGTGCCCCACTTGGAAGTGTCTGTTCCCCCCAGTTTTCTCTGGATTGGACCAAACAATGTCAAATCCAAGGAAATGCAAGTCAAGATCTTCAGGTTCAGCAAACCACTATTCCCAAGTGACTGGTAACTACCAGAAGTCACAAAAAATGTAAAAATCACAGATTTCCACGTGTTTACAGGGAATGGCTCTGACTTGTGAGACAACTGGGTGATAAAGAGGAAGGGGCAGTAATGAGAACATGGGAATAACTTGCAGGTCAATATAAATCTCTATTTCTTAAAATATCTGCCCGTTTTCTGCCCATCTGCACAGACAGATCTCAGGGAGCAGAGCTCGGAATAGGACACACGGATCCTCCCCATCTGCTCCAGACCACTGCAGAACTGCTCCTGCTGCCCAGGCAGGAGGGGAGAATTGATAAAGGACTGATGGAGGGGAAAACCCAGAGGGTGAGTGATCCAAAGGATCCAAGGGCGGGTCAGTGACTTGGGTCTTGTCCCACCTACGGACACGGCACCGGAGGGAGGAGAGGTTCTCACTCTGCTCTTGTTGAGCCTCTCCAAGGAGAAGGACTAACCCTGATATGGGAATTGAGACTTTGATTGATGTTTTCAGAGCAAGAAATGTCGTGGGGACTCTCTGAGCTGTAGATACCATCGTATTTTTATCAGCAATAATAATGTTTATTTATTGAAAACCTGTCTTCTGCAGCCAAACTGGAGATTACTCCGCTACATTTTGGGGAGAATTTTGACTTTATTAGGGCTTTAATCTATTGGCTTTTTCTTTGGAATGCTGGCCTATATGTTCTATCCATTTTATGTTGAAAGAGCTCTTTAAAAATCAAAATAATGTTTAAAAAATGAGTATGAGAAGCAGTAGAAAAAAGAATGAATATGACCAAAAAAGAAAAACCATCTGGATATTTCTGCTCTGCCACCTGTGTATGATTTATACGGCCTGTGCAGTAGAAAAAGCCCCTGTTTCTGTCTTTTCCCACTTCAAGATGACGGAAAAAACCTGTTTAAATCCAGTGTTTATTTTACTGCAGAAAGTTTAGAAATAAATGACTATTTCAGTATTTAGTAATGTGTGATAATCTCAAAGAAAGAAATATCCATGCAGGGAATGACTGAGTTGTATTGAGCATCTGTTGAGCATCTCTGAGTGGAAAAGTATTTGGGAAAGCACTGGAAAGGCCACGGGTTCCATTTAAATGCAGTCTCAAAGGGTGTCTTTGCTCTCCGTGCTGAGGAGCAGGGAAAGGCGCCGTGGGACACTGGGCTGAGGTGGTGAAGGAGGAATCCTGGAGCACTGGGAGGTCTGGGAAAGCCCCGAGGCCGCTGTGGGAGAGCAGGGAGCCCAGGTGGGAAGAGAGAGAGCTGAGGGAGAGCTTTGGAAGAGCAGTGAGATGGAGGGGTGGGCTGAGGCCATGGGGAGCAATGCCCAGGGACATTGAGGGTGGCTTAACGGTGATCAAAGTATAGAAAAAACCCAGATTATAATAAAAACAAAAGTCATGCTTTGCTTCCTGAGCTGGGAAGGATGGGGGAAGCTGAGATTTAAAGCATCCTGTGGTGGGTATCAGCAATTGTGATCTAATCTGGGGGAGGGATCAGGAATTGTGGTTAAGATTTACCTGAAGCCTGGTCATTGCAGGAATGCTGCCCAGGGGAGAGGTTGGTGTGGCTGCAGGTGGGTGCTGATGAGAGGTACTTGGAAAGGACAGTTGGAGCAGGGTTGTGCTCGTTCCTACAGCTCTTCTGAGGGCACCAGTGAGGGGGGTTTGTAGAGAAATTATCATTTAATAAATGAGGTTTACATAGAAGATCACAGACTGGGTTGGGTTGGGAGGGACCTCAAAGACCACCTCATCCCACCCCCTGCCCTGGGCAGGGACACCTCCCACCAGCCCAGGTTGCTCCAAGCCCTGTCCAGCCTGGCCTTGGACACTTCCAGGGATCCAGGGACAGCCACAGCTTCTCTGGGCACCCTGTGCCAGGGCCTCCCCACCCTCACAGCCAGGAGTTCCTTCCCAATATCCCATCTATCCCTGCCCTCTGACAGGGGGAAGCCATTCCCTGTGTCCTGTCTCTCCAGGCCCTTGTCCCAGGTCCCTCTCCAGCTCTCCTGTAGGCCCTCTTCAGACACTGAGTTCTTTCAGGGAGACATTTCCTCCTCTTTAAAGCCAGACTCTGGTTTTGACTTTCCACATCATGTAATTTAGAAGGCAAAGAATCCCTTGGCTGCTGTTTGATCAGCAAACAGCTTCCCCATGCCCTCCCTCCCTTCCAGCAGTGTTACAAACATGTTTTATTCTGGAAATTTCAGGAAAAATCCTCTTCCTGACAGAATTGTTCTGAGCAGTGGAGTTCTGTTGGTATCAGTGGGTTTAGCTCAGCTCCAGAAATGGTTGAAAGGCAAATCAACTGGGAGGGGGGGGAGACATTTTTTTTCCCCCTCTCTTTTTTAATCAGGACCTCAATTTTGATGGGTGAGGTTTCGGAATAGGGGAGACAGAAGTCATGGGTATTATTGGATGCTGCTCTGCAGGCAATTGCACCATTCAATAGAGGTTTTCAGCTCGAGCTGGGGATGGCAGCTGCGTTATGTCCCTGTCAAATTAGAGCCCAGAACACTGATAGGCCATCGAGTCACTCGGGCCCATTTCCAATGGAGTCACTTCAAACGAATGGAAATTAATGGAAATGGATAATGGAAATCATTGGCTTCAACAGAGATATAATGTGTTTAGTTTACATGTGTCTTAATGGAAATTGATGATCCTCATTTTGGATTTAATGGAATTCCTGCAGTCTTATTGCAATGTAATAGAAAATAATATTCTGTAATTGAAAATCAATGCAGATAATTCCTATTAATAATTAACACTCCTATCTGGGAATTGTCTAACATCCATAATTTAGTGCAAGGGGAAAAGAAGCACCTCTGACAGTGAGGGGAGGTTCAGTTTTGGCGTTCAGGTGTTTAATTTGCTGAGGAAAATAAGGAGATGTGCTGGGAGGGAGCAGCTCCAGGCTGTGCACTGAGGTGCTGGGGCTCTGTGGTGCCGTCACCGGCCCTTGAGAGGTTTTCCTGGTTACTCCTGGAGTTTTATCTGACCTTTTGCCCTCTAACGTGAAGTAAAGTGGGGTGTGTTTGCAAGGGATGGGATTCGGGTGCCAGATGAAGGGAAGCCCCCCCAGAGCTGCTCCCCCTCAGCCCAGCAGGGGCTGGGCACAGGCTGGGAGCTGCACTAACTGGGATCTAAACTGAGGGCTGGGCTCAGGTCCTTCTGTGTTCCCTCACCCTGCACAGACCCCAGTGCTACCAGCAGGCAGACTGCCCCCTGACGTCCAGCTCTGTCCTTCTCCATTCAGCCTTTCCTGGGTGGACCGAGGACCAGACTCTGCTGGGGTCCCTGGGGTGCTGTGGGGGTCCCTGGGGTGATGAGGGTCATGGCTCATCACCTTCCCACTGCTCCAGAGCCAAGGACCAGCAAAGAGCAAGGACTCACCATCATGTTTCCCTCCCTGAGGTTAAAAGGATGGTGTTCACCACCTTCAGTGGGTTGGTTGTGCCAGGTCCTTGCAGGGGACAGGATCACCCTCAGCCAGACACGGAACAGAGGTGTGCCCTTGGCTCACCTCCCTTTTCCCATCAGCTCCTGAGGGAGGGTTGTTCAGCTCCAGGTGTCTGTACCAGACAAATGTAACACCACTCAGGAGAAAGCCCATCCCGTTCCCTGTCCGTGCTCCTGCCTCTCCTACCAGCTGTTCCAAGTGTTAAAAGCAATTTGCTTCCTCCAGAGACGTGGAAGTGCCAACACGAGCTGCAAACCTTCCTGCCCATGATGAGCCAGGAAAGTGCAGCCTCACCACCCCTGCATCCCCCTGGGCTGGCTGCAAGGGCAACTCTTACTTAAAATAGGATTTCCTTTAAACTTTCTGGAGGAAAAGCCTTCCTGGCTTTGTGTGGAGGGCCACTGTTGTGCTTGATTCCCGTTCTGAAAGCTGTATGGTATAAAAATAACAAAGCTCCTCAATTTCCCACACCCTGTTTATTATTTTTAGATAATGTCAGTGGGGCAGAGGATGGATGTGTGATGGTCCAGGTTGAAACTCCAGCTCTGTTTGGAGCATTGCACAAGGGCCAGTGAAGCCCTGGGAGTTTGTTCTGGAGGAGGAGAAAGCCCAGCACTTCATGGGTCTGGCTCTTAATTTCCCAATTCAGTGAACAATCGTGTTCCTGAAGAGAATGGCAGCACAAAATGCATTTCAGCTGATAAGTAATGGCACTATATTGCAAGTATTCTAATTGAGAAGCTTTTTTGTTCAGGAGCCTTGTCCATTAGCAGCATTTAACAGCACAAGCACCCATTTTCCCTTTCATTTTCCAACTACCAATTCGAAATAATTAAAAAATAATTCCCCTGAATGCAACTTTTCTCTGTTTTACAATGAGATTATTAAGCAGTGTCACTTCAACAGTAGCTCCCTTCCTAATTATACATTCAGGTCCACAGAAATCCTCCTTTCTTTTTAATTACTCTTTGACATTTGCTCTACAGAATTTTATAGCTACCAGTCGTCAGTTTGCTTTTTTCCCCATTTCCTCCATCAAGCTGATGCACTGAATTGCTCCTCTCAGAAACTTTGTGTTCTTGACTTTTGGAATGGCTGCAGAGCACAATCTCTGCTGTTGCTCTTGAGCTGGAGAGGGAGCTGAAATGCTGAGTGTAGCCCCACTTGAGGCTTGGAGAACTCTTTGTTCCTCTGAAGGTGAACTTGGTTCACATCATCTGGGCTGCTCTGCTCAAGGGGAGGGTCATGGAACTACAGAACGGTTTGGGTTGGAAGGAACCTTAAAGATCACCTTGTTCCACCCTTGCCATGGCAGGGACACCTTCCACTAGCCCAGGTTGCTCCAAGCCCCGTCCAACCTGGCCTTGGACACTGCCAGGGATGAGGCAGCCACAGCTGTGGTGTTTTAGGTATTTAGGGACCTCGTCAGTACCTAAATACCACTGAGGTTTTGCTTTGTATTTTTAAAGCACTGAGGAATTTAAATTTAAAGGGATCTAACAAGCTTTCTCCTGTTCTTGCTGGTATCAGGGAAAGATTTATGAATTCCAAGTGAAACGTTTCTCCTGGATCTCCAGGCAGGTATTTCACATGCACCTTCCTCCCAGTTCAAACAGCAAATGGCATTAATTTCATCTTGAAACCTCAATTTCAGCAGGTACCACTTAGCAGAGTTGGTTGTTTTCAAATAAATAAGGTGCATTATCTATTTGATCAGCAGGAAGAAGGATGTGATTTTAATCAATGAGATAATTCGAGGTTTCTTGCCCCAGCTGATGTGGATAATTTTGTCAGTGTGAAATGTGTGCCCTGTTTTGGATTGTTTTACCACTTGTTTAATTCAAAGGCACCCAGACATTACAGAGAACATTTATTCATGTGTGAGCTTAATATAGTCCCTGCGTAAGATGGGATCGTGTGGAGGAGCCTTAAAGTAGGACAGCATCAAACACTGGGGAGAGTGTGATGAGCCTGCACAGACTAGCAGCTGTATAATATCTCTAAATGCTTATCTGAGACTAGAAAATAAACCATTCCGAGCAGAAAACTGACATTCCCTGAAAAACAGAGGGGGGAAAAAAAGAGAATAATTGAATTGAAAGCGTAACGTCTGCTTTGAAACGCTCAGCACGGTGAAAGGAAGAGGGAACTTCAGAGGGAAAATGGTTCAGGAGGAAGTTTCAAAGACTCCATTACATGAGGGAGTTATAAACTCTTTCCCTTGAGGATGCTGTTGAGGTGCCAGCCCTGATTGTTTCTCTCCTGGGAGCTGTAACTGGTCACACACAAGGCTTTGCACCCAGCTGCTGCTGTCAGTCGTAAATGTGGGCAGTGCAGCTCACCTGGGACGTGCCCTCATCTTTGTGCAGTACATATATCGCAGATCTAAGAACCTCGAACGTGATTTCTAAAACCACACATTCCTGTGCTGCCTTTCATGTCTGGCCATCCCTGGAAGTGCTCAAAACATGAGGTGGAGCTTCATGATGTGGTTCAGTGGACGTGGTGGTTGGCCAAAGGTTGGACTTGGTGATTTTGGAGACCTTCTCCAGCATTCATGTTTCTGTGATCCCTTCCACCAGCAGTGCAGGCAGGCAAGGAGGGTTTATCAATCTCTTAAAACATGTTTCTCAGTGGTAGAAAGAATAACCAGAGGCAGGATCCAGTGCACTGCAATGAACTGAAGTCAGCTCCTCTTCTTCCCCTACCCACTGTGGAACTGCTTCTTTAGTGGGATTCAATCACCTGCAAAAGCAAATAGAAATAACTCAAATATAGTTGTTCTTCGAGCTTTGCAGGTGTCAGCTGACAGTCCCCTCTCTAGGGACTGATGGCTGCTCCTGGTGGGAAGCTGTGACCCAGGGAGGCTGGACAGGAGCCCTGCGTGACAAGTGAGAAGGTGCTGGTTCTCTGTTGGAGTTCAGGCTGTGCCCTCACTCCCTTATCCCAGCTGGAGCTGGAGGAGCTGGTGGTGTTCCATCTTCCCCCAGTGAAACCTTGGAGCAGGGGCTGAGCTCACAGGGTGGAATCTGGAATGTGGGTGCATCCATTGCATAGCTGCCCTGAGAACCCCCGGCAGGTGGGGGCCTCTGCAGTAGGAATCCTAAAAGAATAGGATTTTTTTAAAGGAGCCAAGCTGGAGTGTTGTGAGAACACAGACCTTGTGAGCTGCTGTGTCCCCTGCTACCCAGGGCAAGGCTCTCGTGTTCTCTGTCATTTTTAAAACAAATTACTGCCTTGAGCCGGGAGAACAGGAGAATCAACTGATTTAATTTCAAGTGAGCTGGTTTTTATGGGGTTTTTGGGCGTACGTTTTCTGGCAAAACACTGTTTAGATGAAAAGTGCCATTTTTGATTCTGTTCTGCCTGAAGTGGATTCAGGTAAAGAAAAGCCTTCATTATCATGCAAGTTGGTAATAATGTTTCCTCTTCAGGCTGGGCTGAGCTGGAGTGAATAATAATCCTGTGCATGGGAATGGTGTCCCTAGGTAGGCAAAATCAGTTATTTTCTTATTTATAGTAACATTTTGTTATGTGCACAGTGCAATGAGGGGTCAGTGAGCCCAAATAAGCTCATTACTGAGAATGTACTGCCCTGGTTTCTGCAGAATCACAGAATCATTAAGGTTGGAAAAGGCCTCCAAGACAGAGTCCAACTTTTTTGGTGCAAGAAGGGCAGGAAGACCAGCGTCTCGCCGGCGTGGGGCTGCCTTATGCTGGCAACAGGAAAGCTGGAGAGGGACTTGGGACAAGGACCTGGAGGGACAGGAAAAGGGGGAATGGCTTCCCACTGCCAGAGGGCAGGGATAGATGGGATATTGGGGAGGAATTCCTGGCTGTGAGGGTTTGGAGGCTCTGGCACAGGTTGCCCAGAGAAGCTGTGGCTGCCCCATCCCTGGAAGTGTCCCAGGCCAGGTTGGATGGGGTTTGGAGCAACCTGGGCTAGTGGAAGGTGTCCCTGCCCAAGACAGGGGGTGGGACGAGGTGATCTGTGAGGTCCTTTCCAATCCAAACCCATCTGGGATTCCATGAAGGGGGTAACAAACACCAGTGAGTCACAGCTGCTCTCGCTGGAGCTACCTGGGGGTCGCAGGGGAAGGGGAAGGACTGAAGTCTTGGCTACATTTGCAGCTGCGGCAAAGCTCTGGGGTTAAAATAATAGTGGGAGTAGGAATAATAATAATAATAATGATAGTAATCATCATCATCTGATAGACTGGCAGTAACCACAGCCTCCTCTCCACCCTTCCCCTACCGTGCCCTCAGCTCGGGGGCTGTCACTGGTGGCTTCCCATCCTGACCACAACAATGCTGGCACCCAGCTGGACAAACTGAAGTTGTTTGTTCTTGCTGGAGACTTGTCTTCCCCTTTAACTGTAATGACAGGACTTCTCCACTCACGATCAGGAATCCAGATGTGATGCACAAATGATTTGTTGTCTGGAGGCAACGGCGGCTGCTTGGGAGGCAGAGCTCAGTGCTGACACTGATGAGGCAGAGCAGGACAGAAACCTGCCTGGAAGAGAAATGTAGGAGAAAAAAGGGTATTTTGGAGCTGTTTTTGGTGAGGTGTATCCATTTCCCAAAACAGAATCAGCCAGAAGAAACTTTTGATCGAAGTGTGTGGCTGAAGAGATGCTGCAAGTGAAATGGGAGATTAAACACATCAGGCGTCGTGTGAGGAGCACGTGGAGGGTCTGGAGCTGGTGAGACCAGCAAAGGGAAGGAAGGAAGGTGAAAGGAAAGCAGAAACAGGAGCTACAGGGAGGAAACGGGCTCCCTGGGGTATGTGCTGGGCTAAAGGAGGATGGACAATTTTAGCCTCGTTAAAATAAAAGCAGCACCTAAAAGTAGTGTGTAAACTCTATAAATATTCATGCATAAAGAAAAATAACAACAGCAAACAGGAGATAAGCAAGATCATGACATGGAGGTGCAGCTGAGGTGCTGGGTGCCAGCATCGATAGCCAAGTGTAAAACATGGGGCAGACAGAGCCCAGGGAGGCAAGTTCAGCTCCTGAAGGATGAGAGTTGGAATAAATGGGACCTTCCAGGGCAGCTGGACAGACCCCAAGGTGGCTAAGCTGGGTTAGGAGGGTCTGTGAGTGCAGCAAACCCTGCACAGTTCTGCCCAGTCTGGCACAGCAAAGGGACAGCTCAGTTTTACACATCGAGAGGTGGAAAACCTGGGAACAACCAGGAATAATGGTGTTCATCCTGATACTGGGACATAGGTGATGAATTAAATGCCATGGTGGGCCAAGGTGCCAGGAACAACATGCTGGCACCCAAAATCACTCTCTGGTGACAGGAGGGTGCAGCCACCTCACTGGGGGAGCCTTTTCAATTTAATCTTAAAACGTATATTTGTATGTGGTTTTTTATTCCGTGACTCAAGTGCCTCATCACTGATGTTTTGCTCTGGTTTTAGGCAGTTCCAGGCAGTCCTGCACTGCTGTAACAAAGGTTGGAGGCAGCTGTTAGTAAAAATAGCATAAAACAGCTGGAGAAAAGGGATTTATGAGGGGATGGACAAGGGCCCAAGACCCTCCTGGAAGGGAAGGAGGTGCCCACGAGGCTCCTCTAAAGCCTTTCTCCTCTACTGTGCATTGCCAGGCTTTTCTCAGTCCTTCAGATTTCAAATGATAACACAAATATTCTTCACAGCTATAAAAATGCGATTAAGCAAAGGAAAATCAGAAATACTGAAGTTTTATACTGTATAACTTTTCTTCCATGAGAGTCTTTAAATTGCATTTTGTAGCCTATGATGGATCTGTCACCCCAGGAGCAGCAGATCCTGAGCTTGGCTCTGGGAATATTAAAAAAGCTCTGCCATAGGTTCATATATTTCAATCTTCTGGGACTCGCTGGGCTGGCACTGCCAGGGCTGGCAGCTAAGTGGGTAAAAAATTAGCTATTTATTTATTCCCTCCCCCCTGCACACTCCCAGCAGGAGTATCACAGTCAGAGGGACTGGGGCTGAATCTAATAAGGGATCCACTGATTGTATTAACTAACTTTTTCCTTGGAGAGGAGTGTGAGGGGCTGAGCTGACAGTTTGATTTGTTAACCTTGATGGTGACTTCGCCTCCTCCTTGTGCCCCCGGACTCCAGGGTCACAGGGGGACTGTGGATGCACTTCCCATTGCTGCAGAGGGCTGGTCCTCTGCTGAGGCCTCTCGTGGAATCATGGAATGGTTTGGGTTGGAAGGGACCTTAAAACCACCCAGTTTCATCCCTGCCCCCCCACCTTCCACTGTCCCAGGTTGCTCCAAGCCCCGTCCAACCTGGCCTGGGACACTTCCAGGGGTGGGGCAGCCGCAGCTTCTCTGGGCAACCTGTGCCAGGGCCTCCCCACCCTCACAGCCAGGAATTCCTTCCCAATATCCCATCTATCCCTGCCCTCTGGCAGTAGGAAGCCATTCCCTGTGTCCTGTCACTCCATCTGCAGATCCGGTAGTCCTGCTCCTCTCCATGGATTAATCCATAAAAGCATCAATGTAAAGCGCTGTCCTTTTCTCAGCAATCTGCTTATTGATTGCTGTGGGATTGCAAGAGGATTGGAGCATCCATGGGTGTGAGCATGGAGCCCAGGATGTGCAGCCCAGAGACCTTCCCATGGCAAGGAAAAATGCCCCCTCTCTAATTTCCAACAGAAACTGTTTCCTTCCTTCACTCCCATCTGTGACATCTCCTCAGAGGTGCATGTGGCTGCATCCTGCATCTCCAAGTGTGTAACCTTGGATTCTCACTTTTAAAATTCAAATTAGTCATTCTTGAACATCTCCAAGTAGACTGATGATTCATCAGCTCTTGAACTGCTTAAAGCTGTCGGAAAAAACTGCACTTGTTGGGGCCTGGTTTTGAAGATGCATTTGTTCCCACGTAGTGCTCATGTTTGAGCATTTTCTGCCCTTTCTGCAGAAAATGTCATGCTTTTCTAAACTAACCCCCTCTTATTTGAAAACTGTAAAATATCATTGAAACAGGTACAAAAAGCAACGACCAAAAATTTTCAGGTGTGTTCTGTTTTGTAAATCAAAAAGCCTTTGATAAGGTTTTATCATCTTATTTATTGGCAGAAAGTTATTGTGGGGAATGAAACGAGGAAAGGGTGCAAATTAGAGATGTTTTGGTCAAGTATTTCCATATCCAAACGTCTCATTTTTCCTGACTGTGTTTTCTCTGTGCTTTGGGTAAGATTCACCCCAGGTGTGAAGCTTCCATTTGGGAACGTTTTCATATCTCTATTTTTTTCCTTTGCAAGGGGAACTATTGATTTTGGCCTGAATAATACTTTAAAAAAGGCATCTGGGGGGATAATAAACCAGGCAGGAGCTTTGCTGTGATATATCAACCTATAATCTGTAAATCAATGAAAAACTTTATTTAACAGGTTGAGAACCAAATGAATTCAATGTCATTAACACTGCAAGCTGTAAAAGATATTTATGAGAATTAAATTTTAATGTATATTTCCGGAAGGCACAGTGAAGCTGCTTCTCTCTTAAACAAAGATGGCATCTCCTGTTTGTCCCCCAACTCAGAGATAAATTTTTTGGGGGGAAGGAAAAGCAGAGCAGAGACAGCTTTTGTTAGGAGACATTCTGAGTCCAGCTTTGCTCTCCACCTCAGCATTCTGGTGTTCTCAGGAGGGTGGTTTATGCTGTTTATATTCTAAACAAGAGATCCCGATCTTTCAGGGAAATACATTTGAATGTATGCATCTTCTCTCTTCCATGCACCTGGAATTTTGCCCATCTCTGTAGTATCAGGGCAACCCCTTTGCTTTGCTCCTGACCTCAGCAGCAGCTCCAGGGGCTGCTGCTCCCCCTGGGCACGCAGACATGGCCTGAGGCACCCAGAATTCCAAGGGCATGTTATCCAAGTGTTTCCTTCTCTCCCTGGACTCAGTGACCTGTTGCCCAAGAGCTGTGCTCTGCTGCTGCGGGTTCAGCTCCCCTCAGCACTCCGCGGGCTGGGGGCAGTGTGTGGGACCAGGCTCAGAGCAAGGCATTCCCTTTCCTCTTCCCACCCTTCCGAGCCTGAGCCAGCTGGGGAGCCTGGGGACAGCCCTCCGGGAGCACTGTGTGTCCTGCCTGCCACATCTGGCCAGAGGTGTGCCTCCCACACGTCCCACCAGCCCTGGTGGTAAACCTCCTCCAGGGCTGGAGTGATCCTCAGGGGGTGGTTTGGGCTGGAAGGGACCTTAAAGGCCCACGTAGTCCAACCCCCATGGCACCTTCCCCTAGACCAGGGTGCTCCAAGCCCTGTCCAACCTTGCCCAGGACTAGCCCACGGCAGGGCAGCCCCAGCCACCTGTCTGGGTCAAGACTGGAGGGAGAGGATGGTCCCCTCAAAGCTGTTCATTTTTGCTGTGTTGTTTGCTCTCCTGCCTGGATTCCTGTTCCAGTCTGACCCTGCTTGTTTGGGGCTTGTGGGGCTTTGTTCAAAACACTTTTTTGACGTTGGAAAATGCCCTGGTGAATTCCTTCAGTGCTGCGAGGGCTGTAACTGAGAAACGTTGCTCAACAGCCAGAATCATTTTATTGTCTGAGTTTCAGAGGAAAAGTTTCATTAGCCAAAAAAAAAAAAAAAAAAAAGAGACTACATGAATTGATGTAGTTAAATTTTTACTGTAAAACTGCTTAAGAAAAAGCTCCCAAGGTTTTAGATTGGGAAACACCTTCAAGAACTGGCTGGTCTTAAAGGTCTCTCCCAGCCCAAATTCCATGATTCATTCTGTGACTCTGTGGCCTCAGGCTGAGCCGTGTCTTGCAGCACACGATGCTCCCAAGTCCATGTGTTTATATAATGTGCAGCCATGGTGTATTTATAGTTTTGTCACTGTACAGTCAAGCATCTGTTCTCAACTGTGACATAATTTATCCTTCGATGGAGATTTGGGTGGGTTTGTTCTGAATCAGTGAGCAGAGCGCCAAGACCTCGATGTGTTCTGTGCCAGGCATTTTGTACCTCTTCCCTTTGGGGGATGGATGAGCCCTGGGTGAAGCCCAGCCTGGCCCTGTGGCTCCAGTTGGGAGGGCCTGGATTTGCTGTATTTGCCTGGCACCAGCTGCAGTCCCTCTTGCTGCCTTTACTAACTAAACTCCTCTTCCCTCCTCGAGAACACAGCGTGGGAGACGCTTTCTAAGTGGCTTCTTGTCCTTTATTAATTTCTGTTTGCTTTTCCTGGCACACCTTGTTCCACACTTGGGTGAGCCACACGTGCCTGTGCTGTAGGAGCTGCCCCCATTTCCATTTGCCACCACAGGGCAGCAGGAGATCCTTCGAGGTGTTCCTCGGGTTTTGAAAACAGTTGGATCAGTTTTCTTAAGGGAAGCCCGAAGCCTCACTGGGGCCTGGTGTTGGGTACCTGAGCTCAGCAGTTCACACCTGTCAGGGTATTCCAGTGCCAGGTGCCTCTGGAGGTGGAACAACCCCCTGCTTAACACAGGAGGAGAAAAAAGGGAGCTTTAAACCAATACACAGACCACCCACTCCTGGAATCTGGAGGTGAAAAACATGGAGCAGGGCCAAGTGATGCTGTTCAGCTGCAATTCCCATACTCAGGGCAAGTGGCTCATCCTGCCTTTGCTTTGGTTCTCCACTTCCCATCCCATGGGTAGTCATACTGGATAAATGCCTGGCAATGACTGTGCAGGTAGTGATGCCATGAGGATGGGAACCATGCTTCTTCTTTTATTTTCTTTTTTTTGTTTTATCTTTTCATCTTGGTCTGCTTTGAAAACATGTGATGAACTGTTCTGACCTTCTTCTGCCTGAGAAGACACTGAACTCTCCAGGCCTCACACCTTGCCCAGGTCTGTCAGAGCACTGAGCAACCCCTTCCACTTCCAAGGTTTCAGCTCCATGTTTGAAGTGTTGTCTGTAGGATTCAGGTGGGGGAAAATGTGCAGTTCTTGGCATTTCTCAGAGCTGAATCTCTCATCGCAGTTATTCACCTTGGGTTACTTTTGGATTTTCTTTGAGTTTAGCAATTAAATATATATCAAAAGCCTCTTGGTACTCTGGCATCTCTGAAAGCTGGTATGTTCAAACATTCCTGCTTTCCCTGGGAGTCTGGTGGAGTTCAGCCACTGGTTTTGTAAATCATTTTGGTGTTTTGCTGGACAGCTTAAATTTGATAACATAATAATTTTTGGACATTGGAATTATTTTAAAATTTCTACTCAGCCTAAGTCTGGGCTGGCAACGACTGAAGTCAGTGTCTGGTTCTGCTTCTGGGGAGCCTCACACCTCACTGAGCTCGGAGGGAGGCTGGAGTGTGAGATGGTAATAAAAGAGGTTTATTGGCTTATAAAACTGACTGAGCAGAGAGAATTGGTACCAAACGGAGGTTTTTGGCAAGTCACCTTGTGAACTTTGTGTTCCTTTGTTTGTACAAGAGCAAGTGATGTGTTTGCAAACGCAGCTGATTTCTTACCCTTCAGGGAGAGTTTAGGGGACAGGGTGTCCTCGGCCCCCAGGGCTGGGGAGGGACCCACGTGTTCGGAGATGGAGGGGAAAAAGGCTGCTTAACTTTGCAATTTATTTATTTCCCGGGAGCCAGGACGCTGTGAGAAGGTGCAAAACAAATCAGGATGTTTGTGGATAGCAAAAGCTGACTTGCATTTTCTTTCTATTGAAACCATAAAGCTTTATGATGAGCTGCAGCTCGTTCCAGGGCTATTCCCTGAGCATGGGAGACTCCAGGGACACCTGAGCCTGCTCTGGGATGTCCCAGCCCCTGTGGCTGGGTTTCCAATCTCACACCTTTGGCCAAGGGGTTTGCTGTGGATTGAACCTGCCTGAAGTGGCTTCTGTGGGTGCCCTTTTGTTTGGTGCAGCCACTGCCTTCCCTTCCCTGTGCTCCCTGTGCCTCCTCCCGATGCCACCTCCCTCCCTCGGGACACGGAGAGCCTGGAATGCAGCCTGCAGAACAAAACATCCTCCTGAAACCTCCTTTCAGTCTGGTTCGTTGTGAATAACCCAGATTTTACGGTCTTTATATCAAAGATATATTTTGTTTTAAGTGGTGTTTTTGTTTCAAAAATGCAGTTTAGCGATAAGCAAATCGCTCTCATCTTCTCCTAATGATAGAGTACAGTAATATTGTTAAATTTGCTCTCCCATTTATGGACCATCATTTTGAAATCAGATCTGAGAACATCTTTTACCTTCAAACCTTTATTTTCCCTTCCCTTTGATACTTGGTTTTTATTATCCATATCATTTAATTACAAGCGCGGTGCTTTCCGATAGGACTTTTGTGAGGCAGTGTTTTCGCAGCAGCTTTGCTTTGTGCTGTGACAGAAATACGATTTTCTCTTCTCGAAGCTTAATCCAGCATTTAAATGCACGAGGCCCCTTTCTCCCTCCTGCACAGTTACCTGCTGCATTTAGTGCAGGTTTTGTAGGGTCGGGATCCGGGTGTCCCGGGGTGTGGATGCTGCTCGTGCCTTCCCATTCCCTGTGCTCCCCTGGCGGTGCTGGGCCCTGCAGTGCCCAGGGTTCTGTGGGGACTGGCAGGGCTGTTCAGCTGCCACCTTCCCGTGATGTGCTGCTCAGGCCCGTGGCAGTGACCAGGACATGGCAAACGGGTGGCTCCATGTGACGAGCCAGAGGTGGGATAAATTTGCCACGCGTTCTTGGATGGGAGGTTTGGCTCTGCCCTGTGGCGGGGATCAGCCCCTGACTCCTGCCGGGTGTGTGCAGGGCTGGGATCTGCCCAGTGCCACTCCCCAGCTGTCACAGGGCTCTTCTGAGGGTCAGGGGGCAGTGCCAGCGTTGGACTCCAAGGTGGGCTGGGTGGCACAGCTCCCACAGCCACTGCACTCTCCCGGTTCCTGTGGCCACCAAACCCCCCACCAAACAATTAACTTAATGGGAAGTGCTTATTTTACCCTCTAGATTTATTTGTGATCCTTTAAAAAAGAGCCAGTGCTCTCCAATAATTCCAGCCCCTGTCGTCCCTCTGTTATCCGAGGAGAGTGCAGTGGGAGCCCTTGGTATTCCCAGGCTGTGTGTGTGGGGGGGTGCAGGCAGAGCTCACCACCAGGGCTTGTTGCTAAAGGAGTCCTCACAGGGGGCACATTTATGGAGAGACTTGCAGGGTTCCTAATTGCCTGTGAAATCTCACCCAGCCTGGCCCTTGCTCAGCCTGAGTGTGCCAAGTTGCACCAAACTGCTCCAAAGGGAAGCAGTCCTGCGCCTGAGGGTGCTGAGGATCATCCTCTCAGCATCGGAGGGGCAGTCTGAAACCAGCTGCACAAGTTCAGCTTGTGTACGATCTGTAGAGAAGATAAATAGTTTATATATGTAGCTGAAAATTAGCAACACTTGAAGTACCTTAGGATCAGGTTGGCTCTTTGGTGAAAACTTTCCATTTCAAAGTGGGCAGGATGAGGAGTTTGATTTATATTTATTGCAGCCCACGAGAAGCCAGATCAATGCTGCAGTACACCCTCATTACACCCAGGAGCCAGGTTTGCAGCTCTGGTTTGAATTACTGATGTAACTTCCTGGGAATGATTGGAAATAATTGGGAAGATGAAAAGAAAACAAAGAAGAGAACAGAGGTAGTTGAGTGAGTCTGTGGTGTATCTGCTGAGTAGGCAGTGGGCAGTGTGAAGTCTGGCACTGGTGCCTCTGAAGATTAAATATTCTTGGATCTCTGTGACTGTTGCCTTAGATAAATATCTAAGGGGTGTGTGTCAAGCCAGCAGCTTTAGAGGTGGTCAAAGATCCGTAAATCCAAGAGCTCCTCAGGACTGAGCAGCATCACTGGGAAGAGTCTGTGCAGGACTGGAGGCAGGTGGGTTAGGCTGAGCCTTGGGCTGAAGTGGCACCACATCCCAGCGGTGCCCTGAGCTCGTCCTGGCACTGGGGATGGACTCGAGGGGAGCCACAGCCTCATCTCTGCACTCAGGGACATTTGGACATCCAGAAGGGTCCCTGTGGCGCCCTGTCCCCATCCCTGGCTGCAGCACCACGGCAGCAGAGCACCCAGAGGTAGCTCAGGGGTGGGGACCCACCTGCTGGGTGGCACCTGGTGATGGAGAGAGAGATGGTGGCAGGTAACTGGAGAGCAGATGGCATTTTGTTTACAGGGGGGTGAGGATGTGGTGTGGATTGGGAATGAGGATGCACAGGGGAAAGCAGGAACTGCCCAGGACCACGTGCCTGTGCCCAGGGCCACCCAAACAGCCCTGACAGCCCCAACTGGAGTGCTCTGTCCTCCAGCAGAGCTGGGAACGCTCCAGCCCTGAGAGTGAGGAGCTCTCCTGGGCAAAGGAGAGGGCAGGAGGGTCTGGCAGCTCCCTCCTTCTCCATCAGTGCAGAAGGTGGAAGAGCCATTGTTTAAAGCATCTGCTTCAGTATTTCTGAAGCTGTTGCTGGATTCATTCCAGATGAATCTAAATTGGAAGGTGTTGCAAGTGCCAGATGGAGAGGGATATGTAACGGAGAAGTATGAAAGGCTTGGAAATACAGGCAATGTCTTCAAAGATAAAGCCAGAAAAAGAAAAGCTTAACAGGCCTTGAGGGGAAGAAACCAAAGACCTGGTCCTTGGTGGGAAAGAGGGACATGAAAGGAGCTGTGATAAAGGATACAGGCAGCTATAAAGCAGGTGGGAACATTTTCAGCACTGTTCTTTGGTCTAAATGTGGCCGGTTTATTGTTGTTGGGCACTTTTGTTCAATTGTATCCTATTAGCTCTGCTGCAGCCCTGATGAATAAGAAAAGTGAGAAACAAATGCATTTTACTCCCTCTGCCCTGGCCTGAGAAGCTCTCCCCTTCCGGCACCATGAGCTGCTCCTCCCTGCTTGTCCCAAATCATGGAATCATTGCAGTTGGAAAAGTCCTCTGAGATCAAGTTCAACCATTCCCCAGCACTGCCAAGGCCACCTCTCATCCATGTCCCCAGTTGCCACATCCACATGGCTTTGAGATCCCTCTGGGGATGAGGACTCACTCCCCCACTGCCCTGGGCAGCTGTGCCAGGCATGGACAACCCTTTCAGGGAAGAGATTTTTCCTTAATATCCAATCTAAACCTCCCCTGGCACAGCTTGAGGCCATTTCCTCTTGTCCTGTCCATCAGTTTAGGGACCTGAGCATTCATCCAGTGTTTCACCTGCTGCTCCCACTGCTGGCTGGAAGTGTCTGTTTGAAATCTGGTACTTGGATCTAATTCCTCAGGAGAAGATGCAAACATCTTGTGTTGTTGGATGACAGGAAAATGGCAATTTCTGTGAAAACCATCACTGTCCTTTACATGAGTGACTGTAAGTGGGACCTGCAGATGTACCTCGGAGCTGGGGGTGCAAACGTTGCACCCTGACCCAGCACAGCTGGTACTGTGTTTATAAATAGCTGCATCTTGGGCATCCACCTCTTTGGGGTCACCAAAAAGACACAAATTCAGGCTCCAGCTCATCCTTGTCCTTGGCTACCACTGGTGTCACCTCCGTGATGCTCCCACATGGTGCCAGTTCTGCTGGAACCGATGTCCTTTGGATCTGGGGTGACATAAACAATGTTTGTGGGAGGCTCTTCATTTAAAAAAAAGGAAATACAAAGCAGGACCCAACTGAAAGCTGCTGCTTGCAGGGTACAGCAGCTCCTCTGTGGTGGTGCCACACTTGTTTTGTTTGAAATAGCCCTTTGCAGTGTGTGTTGCTCCATTTTGTCTGTCATGCCATGATTTCATTGAATTATTAATGCAGAGGCTGAGAGGGGCCGTGTCAGCAGCTGAAGTACATCACTTACTGGGCTTTGATGCTTTCAGCCTTACAGAAGCACTTGGCACAGGACCTGTGCACGCAGCTCCTCTCTCCCGTGCTGTGGGGCTCTGGGGCTGTCTCCTGGGCTGGGTGGAGGCAGAGCCGAGTGCCCAGGGGCTGGAGGTGGGCCTGGCTGGCTCCGGGCTCCAGCAGGGACACAGCTCCCTTCTCCATGCACAGGGAAGGGTTTCCAGCCCTGGCCTCACCTGGCCGGGGGCAGCTCTCTCGTGATGAACCTCGCCAGGTCTGAGGCTGTGGGGGCCGTGAGAGCCCCAGGGGCTGGGAGGGGCTGGGATATCCGTGCAAGTGTGAAGTGTTCGGCCTCACAGAGCACCTGGGCATGGGCTGGGACCCCTGCAGCAGGGGGTCAGGGAGTGGAAGGATGTGGTGGCTGCCCCACCCCAGGAAGTGTTCAAGGCCAGGCTTGGAGCGACCTGGTCTGGTGACGGTGTCCCTGCCCCGGCAGTGGGTGGAACTGGATTATCTGCAAGGTCCCTTCCAACCCAAACCTTTCTAGGATCCTATGTGCTGATTTTCAGGGGTTTTGAACTTGTATGAGAAATCAAAAAGTGGCTGCACAGATGCCCCAGCAAGAGCTGCCATGTGCAGGGGCTTTTAATTCTTGGGTTTCCTTGTTCTTTTCTGACACAGACCTTCGGATTTTTTTAGGGTATTCTTTGTTTATTCTGAGCAAATGACATTTGAAGTGGTGCTGTAGACTCCGAAGTAAGATTTGCAGTTATTCGACGTGAGCAAAGTGGTCTCATCCAGCATTGGTTGCATGCCTGCACTTTGGGCATCCTCCCCAGGGGTTGTTGTCCAGGAGCAGAGGGACAGAAATGATTACTGTGATGGTTACTGCAATAGATAAGGCTGATATTTAGCAAGTAGATCTACATTAAAGTTTTGATTTAGGTACTTGAGTGCACATCACAACAGAATTTGCTTCTAATTCAATATTCATCCTGGATGACAGTCATTAATAGTAATTAAATTATCTCAAGGAACAGTTTTAATGAGTCTCTTCCAATTTTCAGTCAATGTCCCTTCTGGAAAAAAATAATCTCCTTCTGATAGATATTGAGACTGTTTTTCACCCCCAAAATTATTATTTGTGAAATTTTTCTTCCTTGGCATTACCACAGAAATGATGGCACTGTCACGAGGCTGCATTTCAGTTTTGTTTTCTGTTTAGATTATGTGTAATACAGTGTCCAGTATTTGCATATGAATTTGCCAACACCACCAAAGCAATGAAAGTGTTGTGATTCAGAAAATAATTGTAAAACATAATATTGTGGCTGCATTTCTAGAAAGGAAAGAGCTACTCAGCATCCCACTGTGCTGCTCTGGGAATGTCCCAAAGCTCCAGTGCAGCCACTGGGCTTTGGGTGTGGGCATGACCCTGGTGAGGGGTTCCCAACCCATTCCTCTAAATTCCCATGAGCTGTAACTCCTCTGCAGTGCTCCTCTCCAGTGAAAATGAGGATGGTCTGACCAGCAGGTGGAAGCAGAGAAAAAAAACCTCTCCAAGGTTCCTGTGTGCTTCCAGGCTGCTCACAGAGGGGTTTTTTAACACTGCAGACCATCAGGGATGTAAAATACATCCCCATGGCTCTTGCATCTGCTCCAGCACAGCCTGATGTGGGTGATGTTTAACAGCTTCCCCTGGTGTTGATTGCTACCAGTGGGCTTTGGCTTCCTTTAATTCCTTCCTACTTTTATACCTCATAAGCACCAGGAAGGCAAATTGGCACTCAGACCCTGTGCTGGTGCTGCCACTTACAACATTGTGTTGTCATTTCCCCAAAATACAAAAGATCTTGGTGAAGCATCAGGCACAGGCTTAGTACAGACAATCCGCAGTCAAGACTCCAGGGCTAAGACAAGTTGGCACTATCAGGATCAGATTTGGCTGTTTTAGGAGCCTGTGATATCTCTCTGAAAGCTGTTTTCCGGCAGGTACTTGTCTATGGCGAATGCTGTTGCCTTGTCCTGCCCCTGCTCCCCATCCTGGCCTGTAAAGCAGGAAAAAAGAGGAATGTTTGCATCAGTGTGAGGGGCTGGGGTGGGGTGAGGGCTGGCAGAGGTGTCTGGGGTTTAGGTGGGCTGTGGGGTCTGCTCAGAACTGGGAGTTCATCTCTATACCCGTCACACATGTTCGTGTTCTTTGATGAGAGGGAAGCTCTTGCTGCTCTAATTTGTATGTCAGATACCTCACAGTGCTGGGAACTGAT
The DNA here is from genome assembly GCA_013396775.1 of Cephalopterus ornatus. Lineage (NCBI taxonomy): Eukaryota > Metazoa > Chordata > Aves > Passeriformes > Cotingidae > Cephalopterus > Cephalopterus ornatus. The sequence continues at coordinate 186,829 of VZRE01009904.1, forward strand.
AAATTAGGCATATCTAGAGGTACTGGTTAACTAAATCATGGTGGATATCAAGCAGTGGTCATCTTCAGTTGGGAAGTAGGAGTGATGTTTACCCTTGTTCTGAATCAGTATAACTTGATCACGCAATCTAAATGTATCTCATGGTTTTTTCCTCAGGAAACGGTTTAATTTCTTTGTAATTGCAGTAGTTTTTAGCTTTATCATTTCCAAGTGTTGGCAGTGTTTGCAGAGGGGTAAAAAAGCATTGCAAAAGGAGATAAATACAAAGATGTAATGCTCTATGCATAATAAAAGTGCATTTAAGCTCTAACATGTCATATAATCGTTCAGCCATTTCATAGACTGATGAATGAATTCCTGACCTCAGCCACTTCAGAGGGGGAGTAGCAATGTGAAACCTGGAATAAAGATCCCAGACCAGGAACCAGCTCATTGGTTTAACGGGTCTTTCTGTGTTTCTCAGTGCTCAATGCTCTGTGCTTGGGAGTTCAGGAGCAGGAGATGACAAACTTCAGCTCTCAGTCTGTGATGAAGGAGCTCTGTGTGTGTTTTATAACAATATTTACCCCACAAAGGCAGTGGCATCATTGTTTGAGGTGCAGAGCCAGCAACAACGTGAGCAGGAAGGCAATGCCCCTCACTGTTGGAGCTGGAATCAAATTCCAGCCCCTAGATCAGAGTGTTCCCATTAATGCTGTAAAAGCATCTCTGAAAGCTGCATGGGATGTTTTTTTTTTTGAGTGAATGATGAAGGCATCTTTTATCCTTAAAATATTTACAGATTTTTATTATTTCATACAGGGAAAAAAATTACCCTTGTTAGTGTCAGCTGAGGCGTGATGGAGCTCCAGGAGCAGTTGTTCTCACTCTTATTAGAGAGATCTTCATATCAATCCTCACTTTATGGATTGTAATAGAGCTGCTGTAACAGCAGTAATTGGGGAAATTAGTTTGGACGGTTGCATTAATATTCATGCATTCCTGCAGCAGCTCTGTGCTAATTAGTGTCTCTTCCTGCTCGATTATGGTGGCAAAGTGGGATGGAGCAAGTCTCCAGGGTTAACTCGTGCCCTGACCGTGGTCACCAGGCTGGGACGGGAGCGGCCGGGGCAGCTCGTGGCGGAGCCGCGTCGCTCCCGGGAAGGGGCAGTGCTGGTGCATCCCAGCCCGGGTCAGGTTCCTCGGGAGTCCCAGAGTTCATGGGCATGAGAAGAGTGTGGAAGTGTGCTCCTGGGGAAACATGGAGTCACGTTGTTGGCTGTGATTATTCTGCAGTAAGCGGGAGAGAGCCGGGATCTGGGGAATACTCCTCCGCATCGGCCTAGATATGGGAGAGGGGGTCGGAGAGAGCTTTTTCCATCCCGAATTTCCATAGTCCTAGAAGGTACCAAGGGGAGAACTGAGATTTTCCTGCCTGATTTAACGAGTTTTGCTGTCATGTTTTTTTCCCCTTTCTCATTGAGAGCTCTAAAATGAACACAGTGAGGCTGGTGCGCTCAGTCTGGGGACAGCAAAGGGACAGTCCTCCTTCGCTGTGTCATCCGGGACGTTGTTGCTTTGTCCTGTGTTTTGAATGGATCTCTAGGTGTGGAGCACTAACTCAGAGGATTTGGGGACACACTGCTTGTACACAAAGCCTTGCAGTCCCCATGGAGTTCAAACAGTCCCCACTCTTGAGGAACCCACGCAGTGGTGTCTCATCTCCTAGCACTGAGCCCCAAGCCCTGCTCTGTTCCCCTTGGCAGGAGTTGTGTTGTTCTCCCAGGAACAGGACAGCCTCACCATGCCAGTGGCACAGCTCAGAACAGTCTCACCATCCCCGTGGCGCGGCGGGGGGGGGGGGAGCCATGCCCAGGGCACAGCTCAGAACATGCCCCCATTGGTCACCCCCCTGTTCCTGGTGGGCTTGGGGTTGTCTGGGGCACCTTCAGGGGGCTGCAGTGGTGGAGAGAACCCTGTCAGGAGATTTGCCATCTCACTAAGCCAAAAAACCTGCTGAGAGGGGTGGTAAAGGAGCAAATACAGGTAACTCCAATACCCCGTAATAATACCCCCATCTGCTTCTCCAACCTGGGCAAAGTTGAAGGCAGGGGAAAGAGGGATCCAAAGACCACTTGTCTCTTGTGTGCTGGGCTGGGCTGTGCCAGGCCCCTTCCTGGGGAGTGATGAATGGATTCGCCATGTCCCTGTGGTTGGATTCCTGGGGTAGCAGGGGGCTCTCGTGCCCCAGGTATCTGTGCCAGACTCGCTCTCCTGAGCATGCAGGTGATTAAAAAAATGCAGTAGCATTGCAGTGACTGTTTCCTCAAGCTGGATCTCTGCACTAATTAATCCAGGCTCTCTATAGGATTGCTCTCAATTACGCAGTGCTCCTTCCTCTCTGTCTCCTGCTTTCCCATCCCACCTGGCATATGGTGCTGCAGCCTGGGCTGCCACTGGAGCTGGATCAGCCTGGAAAAACAGTCCCCATGGAAGTATGAGCACCCACAGGTGCTGGGGCTCATACAATATGATAGATAATCCTTTTAAATTCTCCCCCCCGCCTCTTTTTCTTTCCTTTTCCTTGACAGGAAAGGGATGTGATGTGCTTCACTCAGCCTCTTTCACAAACAAATGAATAAATAAAATAAAGCCATAAATGATCTGAGCATTTCTCTTGAAATCTTGAAAGGGAGAAATAAGGAGAAAATGCTATTAGTTCTATTTTTAAAGACTTGAGAGCTCTGGGATGCCATGGTGATGGAACTGGTGTAAGCACCTTGATAGATACAAATCTCCTGCATGCCTGGAATAATGGAGATGGACTGGGACAGTGTGCAAGTGGAGAGGATTCCTGTTTATCTAGTTTCCCTGTCAGTTTTCTGTTATTAAACATGGTGATTTCCAAGCTGTCAGCATGGATGTTAAAATCTTCTGGCGTTTCTGGCTATGAAAAGTCTGCAGGAAGACAAAACCCACAAATGCTGTAGCTCCACACGTGTGTTCCCAGTCAGTTAGAGCTGAGTGCTCACTCAGCAGCCCCAGGGAGTGGGGGGCACTGGGAAGGATGTGGGGGGACCCACCAGCTGCCAACTGTGCAGCCCAGGGGTTGGTGGCACCTGAGCCCCGAGGTGTAGGAGCAGCAGCATCTGTGCAGTAGGTGCTGTGTCAGTGGAGTGGCTGACAACCATTTTGAGGAGCTCCTCAGCAGCTCCACAAAAACCCTGTAGGCAGCTAGGGAAGGGATGTTTTGGGGGCTCACTGAAGTGCTGGAGCCCAGGGAGGTGGGCAGCATCCTTGACGAGAGGGGATGGCTGCTGGGGCTCCGCGGGTGTGGCACAGAGCTGCTGCACCCCTCACTGACAGCTGTCAGTCCCCAGCCGGGGACAGCGATGTTCCTGCTCTTTAGTGCTGCCAGGGAGCTGGCAGCTGGCAGCAATGCAGAACTAACCAAGGATACTCCCAGAGCACTGGTATTTAGGGGGGCGGGGGGGGGGGGAGCAGAAGAAAAGAAAGAGGCTTGAGTCACTCAGTTGTGACCATATAATGACTCTGTATACAAATTAGATGGATTCACATGGTGCTTATCTAAATGAGGTTGCCATTTTACAATGCTAATTTTCCTGTTGGTTGCTTGTGATACCAGAATACAGCGGATCAAAAAAATTCCTGCGCTTCTGGGCTCGGCAAACGTGGTGTGATGCAGTGCCTGGGTAAAGTGCAGGGTTAGCACAACCTGCCCAGCCCCAGCCTCGGGAACTGCATGTCAGCCCGAGAGCTGTGACTGCAGTAATTAGCAGCAAGGCTGCAGATCTTGATGAAGTGTGCACAAGGGGCTTGTTCCTTTGCTGTGCTTTTACCCTCCGGAGGAATAAATAACTGGAGGGAAGGGAATTGGAAAAATAAGTAATGAAGGAGAAGGAAATAAAGCCTGTGCTCCTTTCTAAAGCTGACACTGAGGGATCTGACAGACACTTGTAAGATCTAAGTGTAGTAAGGAGGTGGCATTTCAAAAGCCACCAGCATCTTGATAAAATGCTGCTGTGCCACAGAGTCAGAGCTGGAGGTGCAACACAGGAGCAGGAGTCATGTGCTGAGCATTTGGAAAAATATCTGGGGTTTTATTTGTCACTCATGTTTGATTAGGGCTTATCCCAGAGAAGTGACAGTCCCAGTTTTCTTCTTGCCTGGGAAAGCTCACACTGACATTTAAGCATTCATGTGGGGACTTTATTCAGTCAAAACTGTCAGTGTATTTTCAAGTGGAGAGTAAAGACCCCTTCTCCCTCTCTGTCCCTCCTGTCCTCCCTTTCCTCTCCTCTTCCCCCTGTTCTCTTCTCTCCCCTCTCCTTGTTTGTGGAATCGGAGCTCGAAGGGCCAAGCTGTTCCTGCAGTGAGCTCAGCCACTGCCATGGCTTTGGGCTTCTGCAAACACGGGTCATGGAGCTTGTCTGATCCCTGTCAGCCAGGCTGATGAGCTGAGCCTGGCCCTGCTGGTCAGGGCCTAATGGGGAAATCAGAGCCCATCACCACCATCTGACCCAGCTCCTCTTCCCTGCTGGCACTGCTGCTTTTGCTGTGCTGAGAGCAAGGAGGGCCTGTTACAGTCAGCGGTTCAAAATGATGTGACACCCCGCATTCTGCATGAACTTCCCTTCAGAAATAGCTTTTCAGTGAGAGGTAAAAAAACAGCGGTGATATAGGGTATAAACTGCACATGCATAAACATGAGGTGATCTCCGGAGTCATGGTGCTCATTTTAATGTGATAAATACAGATGCACAAGTGTTTGCAGAGCACCATTCATGGCTGGGTTAATTTTGTGCATCAGATCTTCCAGCTGTGGGATGTTGTGGAGCTCCATTGAGGCCAATGGCAGTTTTCACCAGCTGTGGATGTGATGCTCTATGTACGATTTTGCCTCATGAAAGGGAAAATACATGATATCACGTAATTCCTTCTTGCCTGCAGCTGCTCCTCAGCTCTGCCTCCATCGCTCCCTCACTTCATGTTGTCCCTGGAGGTAAACAGGTTGCTCTGCTCCCTTGGCTCTCGGTGCATCGGTGCCTTGCAGGACCAAACCTCAGCAATGCTGAGCACAAGGAACTCCCAGCATTAGCAGCCTTTCCGTGGAGCAGGGATCCTGTAAGATTTAGTGCTTTCCAGAAATGGGTTCTGTTGCTTTTCTCTTCAGAGCTTTCCGGGGTCAGAGCCACCTCTTTCACCCTGATGAAGCTCCCTTGCCCTGTGTGTGGGGAGGCTGCAAAACCTTACACAGAGCTGCAGGTCAGAGCTGCCAGAGAAATCCCCACGACTGGGAGAATCAAACATGGAAAGAAAGGTTAGGAAAGTACAAGGCTGCCCAGGGAGCCCATTAGTCTGCTCTCTCAGAGCTTAAGCCAAGTTGTAGGTGCTGCAATGAACCGGCCAAGCCCATCCAGTGCCAGAGAGCTCAAGTTGTCAGGTTGTTGGAGAAAAGCTGTTCCAAATTTTGATATGTAGGTCCTCCAGGTACCATTCACATTTCCAGGGTACTTGTATTTTTCCTGCTAAAGGGATCGCAGGAAGAAAACTATCAAGTTTGTTTTGAAAGTATTTTAGAATCCGAGTTAAAGTGGCTTTATTTGCACTTGATTTTCTTCTCCCTTTATTTCAAGCTATAAATAAGCCCAGCTCAACACACCCATGGCAGGCATAACAGGTCAAGTCTACTGTAACAGTAGACTGCTATCAGGAAAGGAAACAAATTACACCTGACTTACTTTAGGTGTAAATTCACTTTAGGCTGTATGTACATGTTTTCTTTGATTTGCAGCTACTTCCAATATCCCATATACTGAACACTGGCAGCAATTTACACCAAGTTTGAACACGTAAAACTTCCAAAGGACACTTGGGGTAGAGAACTGAGATCCTTTTTCAGCGGCTGAAAACTAAATTAGTGCTGAACTAACACTGACCAGTTCAGCAAAGGTAAGAGCAAGGCAGGTGAGGACTAGGACAGGGTGTTTTGGTCACTGGAACTGTCTGTTGGAGTGTTTTCCTCGGGATTAGTTCAGTCACAGACACATCCTGTGTGCTGGGGGCACTGCCACTGGTGAAATCAGCACCTGGGCTCACAGGAGGGCAGTGCCTGGCCTGCACCAGCAGCTTTGCCACGACAGGGACTTGGACTAAATGACCTCAAAGGGGGCTGAAGCCGGGTGAGGTTGAGCTCTTCTCCCAGGGAACAGCAATGGGACAAGAGGAAAGGGCCTCTGTTGTGCCAGGGGAGGATTAGGTTGAATGTAGGAACAATTTCTGCCAGGAAAGGGCTGTCCAGCCCTGGCACAGCTGCCCAGGGCAGGCATGGAGTCCCCATCCCTGCAGGGGTTTAAAAGCCCTGTGGATGTGGCACTTGGGGACATGGGCCAGAGGTGGCCTGGGCAGTGCTGGGGAATGGTTGGGACTCCTTGATGATCTCAGAGGGTTTTTCCAACCTCAGCAATTCTATGCTTTGGACTGTTCCTCCCATCTCTGTTTTGGCAATGTTTGTGTTTTTGAAAGAAGACCCTGGCCCGAGGTGTGCAGGTTCTTCTGCAGGTCTCCTGTCACACACAGGTCCCTGGGGGCTCCTCTCCCTTGCTCAAGGGGAGGGAAGGAGCTGCTGCTGCTCTGGGGGGGGTTTTCATCAGGGTACCGAAAGACTGAGCTGGTAGAGACCTTTAAAAAAATAAAAATATTTCTGTATCTGCTTGCTCCTCCATGAGTCTAATAACATGGCCCTTAGAAAGTAATTTGGATTAATTAGAATGTCCGGGCACTTTCGTGATAAAGACATGCCGAGTAATTATCCAGTGTCCAGAATAATCTATTGAGCTTGTGAAGTTTAAGTCTGAAAATTATTCTCCCCTAAGTATTCATCTTTCTAGCTGTATTTCTGTTATTAAATTTGTTTTCCCACAAGTTAGATAAGAAGAAATGTAATTATTTAGCTGGCAAGCTTAATGTTGAGGTGAAGAAAACCAGTGAAGGTAAAAGTGTGATTGCCTTGTGTTTTTCCTGTAATAATGCATAAATATTTATATATATGTAGAATTACACGGTGATGATGCACTTTGTAAAAGGCCAGAGATGAAATATAAGGAAATAAAAGGTATAGATATTCACTGAAACTTCATTATGCCCTATAACTCTTGTATATGTGGTCGAAGAAATGTCAAATGCAGATTTTTCCCAGAATTACAGTCCCCTCTCCCTTCCCTCTCTCCTCACCGCATTTCCTCGCTCTCCTTTCTGCCTCAAGTCTATGTCCTGAAGGATCTTGCTTGGTGTCTGATGCTCAGAGGACACAACAGCCTTTTTACTTGGATAATGTTTATTTTGGATTAAGGAAAATATGAAATCAAAGGCAGTCTAAATATAATCACTCCGTGTCCCTGGTGGAACATCCCCGTGCCCTGGGGCAGCGCAGGGCCCTGCAGTGGGGCCTCCTCCCCTTTCTGAAGGAATGTTAAGTGACTGGGATTCAAAGGAGGCCATTCTTGACCTTGTGGGCAGTGGAGGGAAGTGGAACATTTTGTCCTGTCTGAGCCCGTCCCAGAGGCCCCTGCCTCTCCCTCGTGAAGAGAAGGACCCGGAGGGGCTGGAGCTGGAAGGGGCTGGAGCAGCAGGAGCAGCTGAAGGAGCTGGGGGGGCTCAGCCTGGAGAAAAGGAGGCTCAGGGGGGACCTTGTGGCTCTGCAACTCCCTGACAGGAGGGGGGAGCCGGGGGGGGTCGGGCTCTGCTCCCAGGGAACGAGGGACAGAAGGAGAGGGAACGGCCTCAGGCTGTGCCAGGGGAGGGGCAGGTGGGATATTACAAAAGATTTCTTCCCCAAAAGGCTGTCCAGCCCTGGCACAGCTGCCCAGGGCAGGGGTGGAGTCCCCATCCCTGCGGGGGTTTAAAAGCCCTGTGGATGTGGCATCGGGGGACATGGTCAGTGGTGCCTTGGCAGTGCTGGGGAACAGCTGGATCTGATGGTCTCAGAGGGCTTTTCCAACGCAAACAACTGTGTGATTCTGGGATTCTCTGACTCCAGCACATTGCTCATCCTCAGCAGTGATGCCTTGGGTGCAGAGCAGAGTAAAAAGAGGTGCAGGTGGCAGTCTGGCAGTGGAAGAGGGAACGGCTGTGTGGGAATGTGAGGACTCACAGCAGGGAGAAACTGTTGGGAGAAGGCAGTGACTGGGAAGGGCCATGTGTGGGCTGCCCCTTGCTGGGAAGGTGCATGTCAGATGGTTGCAGTAAACTTTGGATCACCAAAGTTCTCCTGCTGTGGTTTAACAGCCAGATTTGTCTCTGGTAGAGTTGCCATTTGCTGCAGCAGGGGCGATAACTTGGAATACAGACACACAAACAGGTTGTCAGGGATTTGGTTACAGAGGCAAACTCCAGTATCTTGGGCTGTTTCTGCAGCACTAATGAACACCTGAAAAAAGGTCTTGCAAGGGCTGTTCTTAGCTGGAGCGAAATCTCCATTTATGTGCCACTGAGAACACATTTATATCTTTACTAAAATACCATATAGGAATTGCCTGTTGTTCACGCTGTTTGTGAGGGTTATGAGATAAAAACACACAGTTGTGCTCTTCCCCACACACAGAATTGTTCCCTTGCTGTAGGAAAGAGCTCTGTGCTGTATGTACGGGCTGCCACCGATACTTGGTACATCTTAAATGCTCTGAAATGATCTTCTGGATTTCATAATGTAAAAGAAGATAATTTGTGCTAGTGAAAAAAAAAAGAAAAGAAAGAACAGATAGTTTAGATTTTATCCTTGAGTTCATTTAGGCCATACTCTGGCCATTGTTAGAATCTGTTTACAACAGGAAGGCAGACTCACCTGTACACTCAGAGGTGGGATAATCAGCTCTGTGCATCCAGTCTCATCCTGATCGATGGGAGTATCAGTAGTGTAATATTCAGGATGTTAATGGAGAGCTGTGATGTGTTTCCTGACTCCTTTATCCCCACACGTGGTGCCGTGTGGGTCCTCACGCGCCCGACAGCTCCTGGAGCGTCACGGGCACGTCAGGAGACCCTGGGCTTAGAGGGAGTTTATGGCCTTGACGTCCCTGGGCAGGCTCACAGGAGCAGTGCTGCTCCCACAAGGACAGGTTGGTGGTTCAGTGTGGGGAGATTGGCTGCTCTGCTGGTAAATGAGGATTAGTGTTACAGCTCCAGGTCTGTCCTTTCCCTTGGAGTGAGGACACCGTGGTCTCACGCTGCTGCCAGTGCAGGGAGACTCCAGGGGGGAAGGAAAAGGTGGAACAACCTGTTAGGGGTGAGTAACCAGAACTGAGGTGAGCTTCAAATAGGGGCTTATACAACTTCTTGTAAATCCACAGTTTTTCTCTTGCCTCAACCTTTTAATAAGGTGCCAATCCAAACCAAGACAGCCGGAGCTCAAACAGAACTGTTCAGTCAGGCACAGTGTGTGAGCAGGTCAAACCCACAGTTTTTTGTGTGATTTTGACAAATTTTTAATTTCAAAAAAAATACTTTCAGTATTAAACGGAAGGACATAATGAAAGATGAGCTCTAGAAACGCTGTTTAAACACCGTTTTACTGCAGCTGATCCCCTTGGGGTGTTTGTAGGGAAGGGAGCTGGAGGAGGTCACACCCTGCAAGACTCTCCCTTAATATGAACACTTGGAGACATGTTAATGAGAATACACTCTTACTTTTGCAATATCTGATCAGTGAGAGTCATCCTCAGGAACTCAGTTTTGCTCCTTATGGTATTCAGCTGTTTGCCCAAAGTTTAACTGTACAGTGAAATTACAAATAACCACTTATATAGATAAATGTGCCCCTCCAAATTCTGGATGTGTTACTCTGCAAAGGCAAGGCCACAGGCTTGATTCTCCCTGGCTATCAGACACTTGGCTGTATTGAAAATTTAGGAATAAATATTCAAATCACAGCCTTATTTTCCACAACGTAAACACGGATGCTCCCCTAGAAATGCAATTATGAGATCTGCTCCAATCCGAACTCGACAGCTTTCATTCAGCCTGATAACTCAGCTCTGAGGGCTGATTGTTTCCCCTTGTACCACTCTGCAATTTGTTTCTGCCGGGGTGGGTTTGTGTGTCTGTGTTTGTGTATTACTCTCAGAAAACTGTGCTGTACTACTGAGCTCTTCTGTCTTGCAGCCTGTCTGCTGAATAAGTCGTTACTGGTGTTGTCTTTATCGGGCTACTTTCAAAATCAATGAGATTTATACTTGCAGATTAAAAACCTTTTAAAATATGCATAGACAATATAAGGTTCAATTATGTGTTTGGGATGAATGGAGCAGTGTGTACACATAAATAAAACATAAAAGCTGCTTCACTCTGTTTATCTTCTGGTTCTGATTTATTTTCAAAAGAATTAGAACTGGTGAGTCCATATTTGGAAGTGGGAGCTCCAATCACTGCAAACTTGTTTGTGCTTGGTGTCCATCCATCACTGCTCTGCCCCTGCACAGAGACTGGCCTCCCAGGGTTTGGGGATGCAGGCAGGGGATGGGAATGGTACACCTGGAAGGAGATGAAAACAGATCTATTGTGTCCCAGAACTGAGCATTGGGCATGGATGGGCTCTGGTTCTCTGCTCAGCACTTTGAATGCTTGGAATGACCCTTCTGAGAATGTCCTGCTTGATGGAAATCTGAATGCCTTAGGAATGGGAATATTTTTTGGCATCTAGAAGATCCTGACAGTGTGTTCACACTCTGTCTCCCTCTGCTTCTGTGTGCATTGAATTGTTACAGAATCCCAGACTGGTTTGGGTTGGAAGGGACCTTAAACCTGGTCACGGGCAGGGACACCTTCCACTAGCCCAGGTTGCTCCAAGCCCCATCCAACCTGGCCTCGGACACTTCCAGGGATGGGGCAGCCACAGCTTCTCTGGGCAACCTGTGCCAGGGCCTCTCCACCCTCACAGGGGAGAACTTCTTCCCAATATTCCGTATAAATCCACCATCTTTCAGCTTAAAGCCATTCCCCTTGTGCTGTCAAGGACAGGGCTGTAGCATTTAATGGACAGACCTCGGCTTCTTCCCTTTGAAATACTGTTGCCTGTTCTATCTGTTGGTTCTGCTCCTTAGGCTGTGGGAGAAGTAAACAACCCCAAAGGTAGATTCAGCCTTAGCAGACACTCAGAGAACACAAAACATGTCTCTTCTGAACTTGTTCATTCTCTCTCTCTTTCATACAGTATCTTTACAATTATGCCTTAGACATTGGGGTGTGCCATGGGATTGAAGTGTGACAGAATATCCATGTATGTTATTTGTAGGATGAATTCGAATCCCAGCATGAGGCTGAACAACTATTGCTGCATAAGCAGCTTTGTTGCAGCATCTGATTACAAAAATGTGGCCATTAGAAGGGCTGTAGGGTCCCCGTGCTCCCATCACCTTACGTGGGTTCAGCTAAAAATTGCCTTCAAGTGTTAGCTCCTAATAGAGCAGATCCTTTGAAGCTTTGTTAAGATTCCAAACTGCCTCCAGCAAAGCACCATCCATTAGTTTAATATAACTCTCAGGCTCTCATCTAGCAGGGCTGGAGTTAAAATATGAAGAGCTGTGCATTCTTGCATTGCAATGGATGGGCCATCATCTCTGATGTTCTAACTGATGTACCCTGGGAGAAATATTCCAGTCAGTGCTGAACAGTCCAATGTGCTGTGCTGGTCAGAGCTCAGCCACCAGACCTGCAAACCAGGACAGCTTTACCCTAGTTTATGGGCAAGCCAGCTAAAATTCCTAACAAGTTAATATTTCACTTGAAAATATAAACTGTGCAAGTTTCATCCTTGTAATGGGCCTTTGCCTTCTCTATCAGTAATCCCTGTGGTGCAGCAGATGAATATTCCCGTTTGGGGATGGGAGCTGTGAGAGGTTCCCTGTACCTGCATGTGTTTGTTGTGTCACCCAGGGGAAAATTTTGGCTTCTGTCTGTATGCCAGGGAGGATGGACCCGTCCTGCCTGGGGGAAGGAGTCTGGGCCTCCTCCTGCTGGCCCAGGGCTGAGCAGAGGAATCTCTGCCATATGCAAAGGGGTGGGGGAGCTTGGAGTCCCCAGCACTCACCCCCGGTGCCACTGTCCCCTGTCCATGCTGCTGGGAGGGATCTGGTGGCTCCCAGGCAGCCTTCCCTCCACACAAAGAAGGATCCTTGCATATCAAGAGATATCCTTGCATATCATAGAAATAGTAATTAAAAATTACAAATTAGATTTTTACTTTAATTTTATTGACTCAAAATATAGATAAACCAAGGGAAATTAAAATGTGAGTAATATAAATACAAGTTAATTTTACTTCTGAGAAGTGATCACTTAGAAAGGATCTTCTTCATGATTATATAAACACAGCTTTATTCCCAAAGAGGAATTTGCACACACACAGATCAGACAAGTGTGTATCTAAAAATCTTTTTCCATTACAGTATAAATTCAGATACTGATTTCTGGTTATTTTTTTTTCCAAGGAATAGTTTTAAACAAAAGAAGTCCCAAGGTGTGACAATTTACTGGAGAAATTAGCAATTCAGATGATGAGGATTGGTCCTGCAAACACAAATAATACCTGCAAACAAGAGGAACCTATTTTTGCTGTTGCTGTGGGTGTGCTGGAACACAACAGCGAGGGGATAGGAAAGAACACGACGTCTTTTGCTGCACAGAGGAACATATTTTTGTCTCTTAAAGGAGGAGGCTTTAATTTGTATGAAGCTTTTGTGTCCGAGCTGCAGCAGAGACGGAGGGGTTTATTTCAGTAATTCTCTGAAGGCCACAGAGTGCGAGAACAGCTCAATTCCACTCGGGCCTCACCTATTTCTAAGACAATGTGCTGTACTGCCGGTGGTGCTGGAGCCCTGCTCTGCCTCCCTCAAAGGGCGTCTATTCCTGTCCCGGCAGCGCCGGGGGAGCCGCCTGGCACAGCTCGGGCCAGAGCGTTCACCGAGTTAGACCGCAGTATCAGGAACCTCTTGAACCAGTTCATCCGGGAACCTGACTGGAAAGAAGGCCTTTTGCCACTGCAAAAGAATCACAGAATCACAGACTGGTTTGGGTTGGAAGGACCCTAAAGATCACCTTGTTCCACCCCCTGCCATGGGCAGGGACACCTTCCACTAGCCCAGGTTGCTCCCAGCCCCGTCCAACCTGGCCCTGGACACTTCCAGGGGTGGAAAGTAAAGCGTTCCAGTCAAGAGCTTATTCCTACTAAACTATAAATGGCCAATTCTTAACCCACAACATGTAAACAGGTGTTATGTCCTTGTTTATTAGAAGGACAGTATTATTTACTGCTTGGTTTTGTGCTGTGACTAATCTTCATTAACTTTGTGGGTGCTGGTTTCAAGTCATCTGTCCAAGGGTCTTTTAGCACTTAAAAGCAGTGAGATCACCTCCCATTTTTCATGTATAACAACCCAGGCTATGCCATAAACTCATCACTGTCATGAGCAGACCTTGTTCTAGGCACAGGTCACCAAGATGAAACACAGGGACAGTTCATATTTATGGACACCTCTCATTTTACTGCGTGTTTATGATTTATTTCTTCCTGTTTTCTGTCTGAGCTGACAAAGTGCTCCCATGAGCCATGTAGACAGTACTAATTGCTGTAATTATTGTTTCCTTAATGGCTACAATTATTTTTTTCTGCAGTACTTTCTCACTCTAGAAAAGGAAGCAGTAGAGACCTTGTAGATAAGGAAAATACTCCCAGCTTGCCAGTATCATTCAGGATGTCTTTCCATTTAGTGCTATGACAGTTTTGGTGGGGATGAACATTGATTTATGTGCCTGGAAATGGGTTCTTTCACGTGCTTTTTCCAGGTTTGAAATTAATTTTAAAAAAAGGTGTCCAATTAGAAGGCCACTTGTTTGAGAAAACCACAGTAGCACTGGAGGTGTTTGTTTCAGTAATGGATTCCATCCATTACAATAATGGTAATGAGGAGCTGGGAATTCTAAAAGGCCTTATTTCCAAGGCCTCATTAAGCAGCCCCTGGCTCCTGCCGTTCCCTGTGTCCTGTCAGCCCAGGGCCCTTCCCGACACTCCTTTGTTCTCCTGTCACTGTCGCTCTCAAATCACCTGATCCTGAGAGGTCCACAGGCACCTGGTCCAGTTTGCATTGATGATTTGTCCAGAACATCTGTAGTTCTCCATGCGTATGGAATTGTGCCATCCCGTTTGAAAACTCCCTCAGAATCTAGAACTTAGGTGAGGCTTGAGAGCTCTGCTGTAGGTTCAGCAGATGCTGAACACTTTGACTGTGATGTTAATAGACCTTCACCTGTTGGCTGAAGTCCTAATACTGGACAAGGAATGTGAGATGGAGCTCACCCAGCTTGGAATGAGCCAACATAAATGCAAGCAAGATTCATGTACATGAATCATTTATTGGGTTTATTTTCTTGTTGTTGCTCTAGAAGACATTTCTGTTACATCAAATGCACTTCGTCTCCTCCAGGCTCAGCTTCTCAATCGTATTTGGTGTTGCTCATGTTTGTGTTTCTGTACCTTATGAAATATCGAGCCCAGTCCCTCCTGGGTGATTGTGCTGCTCTCTAATACATCATTAGGAATTCACAGTGGGGTAACCCAGGAGAGGTGGTGATGTGAGCAAACAGGGCCGTGTTTGGACACTGCTGGCTTTAATAATTGGTAAACAGAGAAACTGAGGTGAACTGTAAATAGATTAATGGTTTTGCAAATGCCCTTCTCTAGCCGTGCTGGTTTTGTTCTCTGCTCAGAATTTGCTCTCCTGGTGTAACTTTTGCACTTAGCAACAGGTTTGCCACCTCCAAACACTTTCTAGTGCTGTACAAAGACACTTTCTATTGCCCTTAAAATTGGTTTACGTGAAAACTTTCTTTGTTGTTTTGCCTCGTTTTGTCATTGTCAACATTTGATTCTGGAGTATAAAACCCAAGTTGAAGTGCACTACGTGTCAGATTTCACCCTGAAACATAACAAGGAGGGATTATCAAAGTGCTTTAGAAGCATTTGTTCTCATCATTGCCTAAGTGTGGGGAAAACTGTTCCCATGTCTTTTAAGAGCCCTAGAGCAAGAATTGCAGTAATATTTGTTTTCATCTGCACCTTTCAGGGCAGAAAAAGAGCACGTGCTGCCTGACTGACACCTTGATTTGACACTTGTTGACGCTCGACTGACACTGATTTGGCAGGATTTGGTTTTTGGAAGGGCTGGAAGGGAGGGGAACAAAAGGCAGAGGTGATTTTGGTTCCAGACACCCCATGTCTGGTAGTTGCCACGTGCTGAGAGTGCTGCAGGGCAGCGGGACCCAGGGCTGTCACACCAGCCCAGGGAGGTCAGTCCTGAGCCACGGTTGGAACTCGGGTTCCAGCCCAGTGGGAATCAGCAGGAAGATTCATTCTACTGTCTTTGCAAGCTTTTAGCCATCCTCTGCTCTGATTTTGCATCTTGGGTAAAATTTTCATAGAATCCCAGCATGGTTTGGGTTGGAAGGGATCTTAAAGATCATCTGGTTCCACCCCCTGCCATGGGCAGGGACACCTTCCACTGGATACCTGGATTTCTACAACTTGTGCTAGATTTTCTTCTTGTTCAGAAGGCAAAGTGCAAATGAAAAGAGTGTAGAGAGAGTTTGGCCAGAGAAAACAGCCAGTTAAAAACTTCAGGTAACTGAGCTCAAGACAATGAACCCCCGTCTCTGCAGGAGGCTGGAGCTGTTTGTCCTGCAGTTTGAAACGTGGATGGTGAACTAAGGGTAGCTGCACTAACTGCTGGTTAAATCCTGACGTGATAAACCCGAGCCCTAAACAGATTCAAGGCTGTTACTCATGCACCAGTTCACTCCCAGGGGTTTTGCAGCCGAGTGCAGATCTCCAGGAATGTCACTTGGGCAGAGCTGGGTTGTTTCCAGGGCTTTGGGGTTTGTGTGGCCTGACCCTGCCCTGCCCAACGTGAGGGGTTTCAGAGGCTCTGTCACACCAGGGGGGCTTTTCCTATTGTCAGGAAACCATATCAATAAAACTTAATAGGAAATGGAAAGTAAAAATGCAGCAAACTGTGAACTTAATAGTGCCCTGGTGGGAGCTCATTAATATCTCAATAGGTGCTCTCCTGCATTATCTTAATTGCCAAGGCCCTCAGGGAAATTGCCTCTTCTGAAGTTCTCTGGCTGCTGCCATTGGTGAGGTGGGTTCAGGTGCACCATTTTATTAACTTTTTAATAAGTTACTAAGGAGATGGAGCCGAACTCAATCCCATTTGGAGCAGCACAGTAGCAATAATTATTTTCTGTTTTCGGTGCTTTGTGGGGTCCTTGCCCATGGAAGTGACTCTGCAGCAGCACTGGCAGAAGTGGGGGGGAGCTGGGCAGTAAACCCAGAGATTCTGGAAGCTGCTGAAGCTTCAGGGAGACTTAGTTTGCCCTCTGGCCCTGGGGCTCCTGTGTATTCCCAGCTGAGACACTTGGCTGTTAACAAGGAACTCACCAAGTCTTGTTTTGCTCAGGAAGAAGGGTCTGCTGAACAGGGAGAGGAGGAGGAGGAGATAACACAACATGAGCTTGAAATGAAAAACTAGAACAGCAAGTTTGTATTTCAGTTGGGTTTTGCTCTAAAATATCCTCTGTTGTTGGGAGATGTTTGATGCTGGAAGGAGTGATTTAGGAGACCACCAGAGAGATGAGTTGATCCCCGGTGCATTTCTGCTGTGACTCTTGGTGCAGCTGCTCACAAGCAGGACCTGCTTTTCAAGCAAGACAACAAGTGGGACCCAGAGACAGCTCTTCATTAGCAGAAGAAAACGAAATAAATGAAGAATAATGTTCAATGTTAAAAATAAATTACCATTAATTAATCACTGACTGAAGCAATGCTCCCAGCATTAATCATTCACCCTCACTGTAAGCAGAACATCAGCCAGGCAAAGCACATGTGAAACTCCTGAGTGGGATGTTTGCCATAGTCCTGAAAACACAGAGACTTCAGGAAAACCACAGCAGTGATCTGCTCCCTCCTCTGCCAAACCCTGTCCTCCAGGGAGCTGCCGCTCCCCGTGTCCTGCCGTGGGGGTGGGGGCAAAGGGGGCAGCTCTGGGACAGGCAGGAGGAGCACAGGCTTTCCTCACTCCGCCGTGCTGGGTAAGGGCCAGGGGGATTGGGATCCCCTGGGCTTCATGGATCTTCTGCCAAGATGTTGGAGCCACTTGGAAAGCAGGCTGAGATTCCTTAGAGCTTTTGGAGGTTTCAGACATGTTTCAGAACAGAAAACAGGAAAACTGTGATGAAAGAATAAGCTGCCTTCTTTATATTCCAGTTTGGAATGTGAGATATTGGTAACAAAGAGCATATTTATTTTATCAAAAATGAAAGGAAAATACATCAGTGAAGAGACAGAAAATATTTATCCAGTTAATTAAAAACAAACAAACAAAATCATAAAACAAAACAACCTCATTAAAATCCTCTTGTTCTCCCTGGAATGGTGACATTGGCCAGCTCGGGGTTGGGTCTTGATGAACTGGGTCAATCCATTTTTATTTTCAAGGGCACTTCAGCTTTGACAGGAGCTGAAAGAGCATATTTGGGAGCTTCCCTGGTAAGCAGCCATGGAAGGATGACTTTGGGCTGTTGGTTTGATGGGTGTGAGCCCTGGGAAGAGATTTCAGAGAGGAGAGGGGCCCTGGCCCTTGGGGTTTGACTGGAGGGAATAGGATGTTGTGGTTTTCCAGCTAAAGTCATCCTCAGTAAAAACACAACAGTAACATGGAGGATCCTGAAACACAGGACAAAGGTTCCAGCTGAGTCTGGGAGAGGTTTGTCCACATCCAACTGGATGTAAAAAAGGAAGAGAAGAAAGGCCGAATTGATGGATTTGAGCTAATGCAAACAGATGTTCAGTTTGGACACTCGGGATGCTGTGCAGGAAGGGAAAATGTCTTTTGTAGATGTCTGCAACACGCTCTGACACACAAACTCTGATGGCTGCAGTCCACAGCATACCCATTTGAAAGACTTTTCTCTCTGTATTCAAAAAAAAATGGGAGGAAAACTCTCCTCCTCATACATATAACTTTATGTTCCTTTTATGTATTGTGTCAGAAGTGTTGGTAAAACCCCCAATATATGCTTTCTATACTCCAGCCTGAAGTAGTTATTATTTTATGAACAGTGGAAAAAGTCTTAAAATCCAAAAAGTCTCCTAAGGAATACGAGCAATGCAGCAAATTCTGTAGCAGCTTTGGTTTTTGTAAAAGTGCAGAATATTCTCCTTTTGATTTTTAGCTGAAAAAACTGCTGTTGGCAATTTGGAATACAAAGAGTTGCCACAGATAAAACTTGATATATCATCCTTTCTTTTATTTATAACTGAAAAAAGCAGCACTTGGCTCTGTCAGTATGGGGAGGGGGGGACAAGGGACGGGACTGTGGGTGTGCACTGGTGGCTTGTCTAATTAATAGTGGGTTAAACAGGTTAATTCCACCCAAATGTCACCAGTCATTTCTTACAACAGCAGCTGTAGGCATGGACAAGTTGGGAGTTTAACTCCTTTTTGATAGCCAGGGTGCCCAGCATTTTCTGTGCACCCACAGCAGCTGGTGTCAGCTGAAAAGCATCCCTCAGGTAGATTAAAAATGAAGATTCCTGATCACAGAATCCCAGACTGGTTGGGGTAGAAGGGACCTTAAAGCCCATCCAGTGCCACCCCCTGCCATGTTCAGGGACACCTTCCACCAGCCCAGGTTGCTCCAAGCCCCGTCCAACCTGGCCTTGGACACTTCCAGGGATGGGGCAGCCACAGCTGCTCTGGGCACCCTGTGCCAGGGCCTCAGGACTGCTCAGTTGGTGTAATCACTGTGTCTCTGAGAGCTGCCCAAGCTTTGCTGGCCCCTGGGCAAAGTGCTGAGCGAGTCAGTCACGTCCCCATGGTCAGCAACCCTCTGGGCTCTTCAGCAGCCTCAGTTTTAACTTCTTTAATCTTCTGTGACTGGAGCACTCTAAAGTCTTGCTGTCCGCAATCCCCAGATGTAAAATAAATCTGGCAAGGCTTTTGGAGGCAACTGCTGTCGTGCACTCCAGACCTGAAGCAGCCCAGCTTTCAGCCTGATTAGGCTCCTCTGCGGCTGCAGCACCACGACTGCAGAGGGGTGACACGGCCCTGCCATGATGGGCAGTCACTTCTCCAGCATCACAGCGCCAGCCCCGGCTCTGCTCACTGTCAGCAGTGCCCTGGCAGCCAGGAGGGCCAACCCTGTCCTGGGGGCAGCAGGCCCAGCATCGCTGGGTGAGGGAGGGCATTGTCCCGCTCTGCTCTGCCCTGGGGCGGCCTCTCCTCGAGTCCTGGGGGCACTTTTGGGTACCACAGTAAGGGAAAGATCTAAAGCTGTTGGAGAGTGTCCAAAGGAGGGACACGGGGATGGGGAAGGGTCTGAGGGGCCACACAAGGAGCAGCTGAGGGCACTTGGTGTGTTCAGCTGGAGAGATGAGGCCGAGCTCAGACCCCAGCAGGGTCTGCGGCTCCTCCCGAGGGGCAGCTCCGACCTGTGCTCGGTGTGACAGGGACAGGGCCCAGGGAAGGGCTGGAGCTGTGCAGGGCAGGGTCAGGTTGGGTATCAGGAAAAGGTTCTTCCCCAGAGGGTGGTTGGGCACTGACCAGGCTCCCCAGGGCAGTGGGCACGGCCCCAAGGCTGCCAGAGCTCCAGGAGGGTTTGGACAACGCTCTGAGGGACAGGGTGGGATTGTTGGGGTGTCTGTGCAGGGCCAGGGGTTGGACTTGGATGATCTTTGTGGGTCCCTCCCAGCTCAGGGGATTCTATGATTCTGTGAAAGTTTACATGTTTGTTTAGGTTAAACACCAACAAGTGTTGGGGTCGTTAATCATTGTGAACGGTTTCATGCAAAGTTCTCTGTTCGCTCTGCTGGGTCTGCAGCACCAATTTTGCTTTAAGTGGCTGACTTTCCTCTGCTGTAGGAGCTGCAAATGTCCATGTAACTGTACAGATATAATGTGTATCCTAGGGAAATTTGCTCTCCTGTGCTCCTGATCTCTGTGGAATCAAAGGTGCTGAGCCCTTTGCAGAGTTGATCCTGGGGAAATACAATGTTTATTTTTCTGAGAAGGCAGGAAAGCTAATAAATACTTGTAGAGTGCTCTGCAGAGACAAAATATGAGAATGCAGAAGCCGCTTGTGCTGAGGCATGAAGTGTTGACCTTTCCTCAGGCAGAAGTCTCGGATCATTATATACGATCATGTTTGTGTATATTGCAAAGCTGTTTTTTCCCTCTGTGGCATCTCAAGTGAGAGTTATGGCAGGTTCCTTAATTTAAGGAGCGGTCCCAGACTGTTACTCAAACAATTGCATAATGGGTTTGGGGATTAACATACTGTCAGCTCAATAACTGCTCAGGGACTTTGTTATCAAGGAGAAAACAGTCCTGAAGAATATTCTGGTCTCTCTGTTGCAAAAGTCACCGTCACACTCTGCTGGGAGGAGCAAAGCCGTGGCTGGTTTGTTGGGCAGAGCTGAACTGTGACCAGGCTGTGTCTGTGGGACAGAGGTGTCCATGCTCAGCCACCTCCACGACTGTTCTCCACCAGAAAGAATAAAAAATAAACATATTTTTGCTTAAGTCTGGACCCTTGGTTCTCCAGAAGTTGATGAAGGGTCTTCCTGACTTCCAGCCAGTGATGGCAGGGGGAGATTTAACCTTGGTTACATTCAGGGCCCCAAATCACCTGATGCTGGCAAAAGCAGAACACCAACAAAAGGACATAGTGATTAAAATGGTCTGTGTGCTGTGTCTGATTTAGGTTGCCTGAAAGGAAGACATTATGGATGTGCACATATACAGCTGTTTTCAACTGTTTAACCATTTTATTTGTGTAACTCGAAGTCAATGAAAAGATTGTTTCTTTGGCTTGTACGTTGTAAGGGAACTTGGTGGAAATAGAGATGGAAACAGTGAAGGCAAAGCTCAGCTGGAGCCAACAGCTTCAGCTGACTGCTGCAAGAAGTGCCATGAGTGTATGAATATGTATATTTATCAGAAATTATTTTTTTCTACAGATCCCACAAATCAGTTATGCCTCAACTGCACCAGAGTTGAGTGATGACAGGCGCTATGATTTCTTCTCACGTGTGGTTCCTCCAGATTCCTTCCAAGCACAAGCAATGGTGGACATTGTGAAAGCTTTGGGATGGAATTATGTATCCACTTTGGCATCTGAAGGGAATTATGGAGAAAAAGGAGTCGAGTCCTTCATGCAAATTTCCAGAGAGGCAGGTAGGCAACGCCCGTCCCCCCTCCAGAAAATGCCGTGGAAGTGATGAATGTTATTTTGTACCAAATGTGATATTATTTTTCTGGAACTTACATTTGATTCTAAGGTTTCTTCAGTTCTTTGCAATGCTCTGCAATGGCTCCGAGATTCTCTCATTCCTGAATTGCTTATGGAGTTTCAGAGTTTGAAACCTCAGTGGCTTTCAGTCATTTCTGGGGGAAATAGAAAACCTGGAGCCTTATCAAGCTCCTGCTGTTGCCCTGGAGGGCATCCTGTTGTGTTGACATGGGTAGAAGGGAGATTTGGAAGCGCTGAGCTGTTCTCTCTGCACAGCTCAGGTTCTGCTGCCCTGCTGGTACCTGACACCGATTTGTGTCACACTGTTTGTTCAGCTCCCAGATCTCAGCCCGATTGGGGTTGCTTTGCTTTAGCATTTCTCTGGGCAGTTCAGTTGAGACAATTCCTAATCTCTCCCTCCAGTTTTGCAGCTTGCTTTCCTCTTCTGCTACCAAACCTCCAAGGGGGCCTGTCCTGAGGGTGTGACTGCCGTGTGCTCACACCCCTGTCCCTGTAACTTGTTCTTCAGGGTAGATAGCTCTGAATTTCCACAGAGACACCAGAATGTAGGAGGACTTTAGATGGCTCTTTGGGGAATAGAGGTATAAATCCTTGGCAAGCTGATTTGCAATCCAGAATCAGAAGGGTTTGGAAATTGAAATGTTTCAAGTTGAACCCTGTGCTGGGAAGGAAAAATAAGCAGATGATGTAATTCATTATTGGTGATAAGTGCAAGGTTCCAGAAGGCTTCAGTGGGAGAGCCTGATGGGGAACACAACGTTGTTGTACAAGGATAAGCTCTGTCGTGTTCCCAAAATGTACTCAGATCTCCCACCCTGTACCTGCCCTGGCACTGCCTGAAATAAAACCAGCACAGCCCCAGCCCAGGGGAAGGAGCCAGTGCCCAGCCAGGGCAGGGCAGGGATTGCTCTGGAGCAGCCACTGGAGGTTTCCATCCCCGTGGCTGTTCCAAGGCTGGATCAGCAGCAGCTCTGTCTGCAGGAGAAGCACCAGCTCGCTCCCAAACTGTCTCGGGGAGCCGATGGATCCCTCCTGGCAGCATCATCCCAGGTGCCTGTGCTTAAAAGAAAGGGGCTTTGGAGAGTGGGATCTGGAATTGTTTCCTTCTGTTGATATCACAGGAGGGACCTGCATTTGCATAAATATGTCTGTTCCTACAAATGCATATTTATGTGGTATTAAAGAAAATGGGGTTGGATTTAATACAGCAGGAAGTGACAAATGCTGGAGTTCATTATAATTTAAAATTGGCTTTATTTGCAAATATCCACTGTTGCAAAATCATACCCGAAATATGTTCTCTGTGTCAAGGACAAACTCTAGTGAAGAATATTGTCCCCATTTTATAGACCTTCTGGAGAATTAAATTGATTATGCGAGCTGTTCATGTAGTCAACATGTAATTCAGCATCCTTCATAAAAAACAAAGCATAAACCCAAAGCAACACCCTGCTGACAGCAGCTCTGCATGCAGGGTGATATAGGTCATGCCTATGAGATGGAGGCACTAACAGGGGTAGTGCATTAACTTCCGTAGGCACTGGAACAGGAATAATCCGATCCCCGGCGCTGCTGCTGCTTCTTAGGGCTGTGCTGAACTTCTTGTGTCACGCAGATAAAGCTCAGGTGAAGTTCTGAGGAGATTTAATACCTGTCAACAAGTTCCCCAGGGTTGTAAAACCCTGAGAATGTAAGAGGATCCTATTGTCTGGAGGTTTAATGGAGCAGTGCTGCCTGGAGATACAGGTCCTGACCTTGAATCCCTATGGAAAAATGGCACCTTGTTCCCTGACTTTGGGGATAGGTTGTGACCCTCTCCCAGGTGCTGCCTTGGGGGTTCATGTTGCTATGTCCGTGCCTGGGGGAGGTGGTGTGGAGGGTGCCACATTTTTGGGGTTGTTGTCCCCGTGCCTGGGGCGGCCGTGTCTCCTTGGGGACATTTTATGCAAAGAGAGGATTAAACAGGCTGCCAGGGGATTGCTGGAATCTCAGGGTTTGGGAGGAGCCTGCCGAAGGAGCAAAGAGCAGCGCTCATTTCCCTGACTCGTGGCTGGCGGGGGTCTTTAGTAGCTCCTTGGTCTCTGAAAACATTTGAGGGGTCAAGAGCTGCTGTGAACGTGCGAAGTGAACAGTGCTGGCTGGCGGGAGCAGAGGGGACAGGGGCTTTCATAACGCGGAGAAGTGTCACTGAGGTCATTTGCACTTCAAATATTTAATATATTTAGAGAGGTCCAAATGCACGGGGCCTGAGTGAGGTGTGTACCTGTGCGGTTTCTATCCAAGGCAGGGTGACATGAGCTGTGCCCCTGTGACACTGCCGGGCTGGGAGGGAGGGACGGGGCACACTCCTGCTGCTGCCATGGGAGTGGGTTAATGGGGTGCTTGGGGTGCCCGTCAGAGCCACCAGACTCAGGCCAGAAGCAACAGAAATGCAACAGCAGGAGGAAGTTTTTCCTTAGAGAATCCAGTTCTTGAAATGGTTGGGCTGGGGATTATTTACCTCTTCTTCCCAACTTGCAGGGTGCTCTCAGCCTGCGCTGAAGGGATAGGGGGAGGATGGAGGGCAGGAGAGGGGTTTAGGTGGTGGTTTACCTCATTTTCCGATGACCTAAGACTTGTGATGTTCATCAGGAGTCGTGCTGTTGCTCTCACAACTCCCTGACAGGAGGAAGCAGCCGGGGAGGGTCGGGCTCTGCTCCCAGGGAACAAGGGGCAGGATGAGAGGGAACGGCCTCAAGGGGCACCAGGGGAGGGTCAGGTGGGATATTCCTGGAAGTCTCTTCACAGAAAGTGTTGTCCAGCCCTGGCACAGCTGCTCAGGGCAATGTGGAGTCACCAGCCCTGGAAGTGTTCAAAAACATTGGGATATGGCACTTGAGGACGTGAGCTGGGAGAGGTGTTGGAGCAGAGCTCCCTGTGTCACTTCTCCCTGCCTGGCCCCGTGGCACTGGGGGCCTCTGCCAGGAGCAGCCCCAGGGGGAGGTGTTTGGTCCCAAATTTGAGGCATACCACAGAGCACAGGCGTCATCAGCTCCCAGACAATTGTCTTGTAGCTCATAATGAGGTTCTTTAGGCAGAAAGGAAGATTTAGTCCATAGGTACCAGCACATTTATTATCTCTGGCCTCGAGTCTGTAACGAGCTAATTATCTAAATGCAGTGTTTTATCCCAACTTGTTTCTGATCAGCCAGGATCTTAGAAAATCTGAGGATGAGTAGAAAGTGCTACCCCTGCTTAGTTTTCAAATATGCTTTAGCATATAAAGACTTTGCTTGATCCTCTGAGTTAATAATTCTTCACAAAGTGACTTTTATTATGAGCACTTCAAGCGAGTTTGAATATGTCATTGTGGCAGGAGATGAAGATTTGAAACATGCTCTGCAGTCTGTGGGATTAATAAATTAGGGGAATGGTCTAATTATGGAAAATCTAAAGGACAATTTCAGATTATTAATGAAACTACTGAATACTTGAATTTCAAAGATTAATTCATCTTTGATTTTTTAAAAAAGATTAATCTGTACCAGAAGGTTAATTGCTATCTGTAAGAAATATATATATTGAAGTCGTTAGCAAAAGACCACTTGAATGCCTCCGAACAGATAAATGAAAGATCTGGAGTGCATTTATTAATGCTCCCTCTCCCCACATGGCCCGTTTTCACACACGGGCTGTGTTCTGAGCAGCCTCTGATGCTCCCTCACCCCGCAGCACGCGCCGGGGAGGAGGGGGGTGCCCGGAGCTGCAAGAGTGTGTCTGCCACCTTCACCTCCATCCTCTGCCCTCCCACAGCTCCCTCAGCCGTGCTCTCAGACGTGAGTGCCCCTGCTCAGCAGCTGTGAGCACAGGGCCGGGTTTGCACAGACCACAGCTGGTGCTCGTGCAGAGCCACTGGCAGAATCTTCAAATGGAGATGGCGATGTTCTCAGCCTTTTGGAAGGGCTGGAGAAGAAAGATTCTGGCAAAGCTTGGCGCCTTTCTCTGAGTGCTAAAGATGGGATAGAAGGGGATTGCAGCTCTTGTGCTGCCGTGCTGATGTGACTCTGTGGACTGAGGCTTCTTCTGAAGACTTTCAGTCGGTGCCGTTCCTTAAAAGCCTTGGCAGAGCAGAAAGGAGAATCAGCCCTAAGCCACTTTAGCACAGAAAGCACAACACTTGCGACAGTCTCTTTATCTTCTTTTCTCCTTCTTTTGCTTTTTGGACTTTTCTGAAATACTCATTTCTGTAATTCCTCAGTCTCCATGATCCTGCAGATGCCTCTTACGCAAGGGCAGAACATCTGTGTGAGCTGGGGTGGCATCACTGCAGGAGCTGGGTGTGCTCAGGGACACAAACCCAGAGCTGGGTGTGCTCAGGGACACAAACCTGGAGCTGGGTGTGCTCAGGGACACAAACCCGGAGCTGGGTGTGCTCAGGGACACAAACCTGGAGCTGGGTGTGCTCAGGGACAGAACCTTCAAACTAGGGCAGAGAAGGGACCCCTCACATGATCCCCTGCCCATGGCAGGGGCTTGGAAATAGATGGTCTTTAAGATCCCTTTCAACCCAAACTATTCTTTGTTTCTGTGATTTTCAATCCTTCTTGCCCTCACAAGTAGATTTTTTTCGCAGCAGTGCTGGGAAAATTCAGAAATACTGAACAGTATTTCTTTACTATTTCTCAATATAAACTTGAGTTTCTTGATCTTGTTTTTCCCAGCTTTACACTTGGTACTGAAACCCACGTGTGTGTACACACGGGTACACCCGTGTGGGGCACGGTGACCTTCTGTCTGACAAGTGGAGCTGTGCCAGGGCAGGGTCAGGTTGGATCTCAGGACAAGGTCCTTCCCCCAGAGGGTGGTTGGCACTGACCAGGCTCCCCAGGGCAGTGGGCACAGCCCCAAGGCTGCCAGAGCTCCAGGAGGGTTTGGACAACTCTCTGAGGGACAGAGTGGGATTGTTGGGGTGTCTGTGCAGAGCCAGAGGTTGGACTGATGATCCTTGGGTGTCTCTCTGGCTCAGGATATTCTGTGATTCTCTGTTGTCACTCTCCCAGAATCAGATGAACCACTGTTTTGCATTGCATTATAATCTGTGCGCATTAAATATTATCCTCTCTAAACTTTTTTTTTCTAACAAATTAATGACATAAAATTAACTAGCTCCTACAGAAATTATTTTCTACGGGTTTTTTATCTGTAACAAAGCCTGTTTTAAGCCCCTTTACCCACTGAAAATTGGAAATACAACAGCCTTTCCTAGAACCTTGATATTTGTTTTGTGCACTGACTTGTGCTTCTTAAAAGATCTGAGTCCTTTGATGTGGGTTTTTGGTGATCTGAGTCATCTCCTGGCACTTTCTGTGACACCCTCAGTGTGGAGTATCATCATACTCTGCTCTAATTCAGTTCCTCTCCCTGATGGGACTGACACTGGTAAGAGCCCAGAGCTGCTCTGTCATCCCTCAGTGATTCACAGAGCTCTCGTGGGCTCCTGCAGGTCTGCTCAGCTGCCTGCTCTGAGCCTGAATCTGCATTTTTGTAATATAACTTAATTTTTATGCTGTCTGTTGGGAATTCCATTAGCACAAATCAGTGCTGGGTAACATGAGAGAGTGGAGTCACTGTACGAGGGAGTTGTACAACTGTCTGTGTTTCAGAGGGAGAGGAGACTCCTCTGTCTGTCTCCAGTGGAGAACTGATTCCTGGTGCTAGTCTGGTGCTAATGAAACCTCTCTTGTTTTTCTCTTGATCCGTTAAAGCCCTCCTCAGGGGTTTGGAACACTCATTGCAAGGAGCAGTCACTTCATAGCATAACCCAGGGGTTTAACCCAAAAATGAGGAGGGAAGGTGAAAAAAGCCAATGAAATTCCTGTGGTGGGCAGAGATTGCATTGGCCATGGTAATAAATAACAAGTGGGATTTTTTAGTGGAGTTTAAGCCCCAGATGCTGGCAGTGGGTGATGCCCCAAGTTGATGGTCTCTGATCTCTATTCCTTGTGGCAGCTCACAAACCCAACTGTTAACAGAGCCAGTGTTCAGACAGGCAGTGGGATGAGTCACTGCTGGGAAGATGATGGGATAAGGTGTGGTGCTGTCCACCCTGATGGCTTCATTTAGCTGAAGGAACAGCGATTGCAGCCAGTGTTCTCTCCATCTCCCTCTGGCAGAACCCAGCGGGCAGGAAGCCCCTCCAGCACTGCAGCAAGAGCAGCTGAGCCTGTGTGGTGACTGACTGGTCCAGAAAGCTGGGTTTGAAGTGCAGCCTGAGGAAATCACACGTTGCTGTGGTTTTTTGCATGTCTTGGCTCTTTGGAGGGTCACAGACCCTGAGGCATTTCTGGAATTTGAGGATAGAAGTTAGGGAGTTTTTCCGGTGAATTACTGGTCCTGCAGACCCCTCCTGTGTGGGGTCAGTGTTGGCAGGAGGGGATGGAGGTCTTGGGGATGGAGGGGCTGCAGTGCAGGCCTGTCCCTCTGTCGTGGGTTGTGTTCAGTGATTCTGCTTTCTGATGGGAATGGCCTTTATTCGTTCTCTTGAGAGCCTGTTTTCTTGATCAAATACAGCAAAACCAAGTATATAAACCACACATAAAATCAAGTCATTTATATCCCAACATTTCAAGTGTTTTCCTTTTTTCTACTTTTCCCAAATATTCATGCCTGTGTCCTTTTGGTGTGCAGTAAAGATATGTTGAATAATGTTGTTATGAAATCTATTATTCTCTTTCCTATTGTCGAATAACAAATGTTTTGTCATTTCAGAAAAAAAAAATCAGGAGAAATTGCTGTCTGAAGCTGCAGCAGCTTGTGCTGTGTGCTGCAGTCTGTCAGGGTTAAAAGGGTTTCCTTTTAATTGTAACTGATCTGGTTGGAGATGCACTTGCCTTGATCCTCGAGGGTGGTTTGGGTTGCATTTGGAGTTGGATGGGACCTCTGAGAGTGGAAAAGCAAAGTGAATGTGTCAGCGTGTGCATGGCCAGAGCTTCTGTGGCTTTTTACTCACTTTGAGAAGTGCTGTCTCTTGGAGCAGTGGATGGGGCATGTCCTTAAGGTGATGACTGGGCTTCTGACTTGATATTGGGTAAAACTCATTATCTGCCTGGCTAAGGTGTTCAAAAACCTTCAAGGCACCAACCTGTGTGTTTAGATTATCCAAACATTGGGAATGCAATCTCCATCTCCTTAGCCAAGCCTCTTCTTCCCTCAGACATAACAGATGTCCTGGGCTGGCTGGCTCCGTTCCCTGAGCAGTAAAGAAGAGTGATGAGATCTGAGCTGCCCTTTGGAAACATCTATTTCTCTCTCTTGCCTCCACAGGGAGTGTTGGCACCAAATATAAGTGTGTTGTTAAAGAGTTTGAATTTTAAAAAACAGCAATCATTGGTACCTATGTGATATATGCATTTTCTTGTCTCTTATCACCATTAGAAGATAAACACCTGGTGTAGCTTTATAGGATCCGGATGATGTCCCTCAGGAGTGAAGCTGCTGGGCATTGGGACCTCAGGGTTTGGATATGCCCCTGGGGGCACTGCAGCATCAGGAGCCTGTGCCCAGGGTGGGGGTTCTGTGACGGGACCAGCGGGGGGCTGGGAAATTCCTCCTTCTCCAATAGACTCAGGAAAAAGCAATCAAGTAGAGTTGGGGAGGAGGAAAGAGGTAAAGATCTGAGGGCATGGTTGCCTTTGCGTCTGCTCACGTGGGACCTGAGCCCAGCCCCAGCCTGGCACACACAGATTCCCCCCTGTCCTCCCAGCTGCTTGTGGAGAGCTGGAACAGGCTGCTGCTCCTCTCACAGCATCAGCCACTTTAATGATAAATATCTGCCTTTTTATGGCATTTATTGACCATGTGGAGATTGCATCTCAAGGACAGAATAAAATTGAAATAGGCAATTCTTGTTGCTGAACAAATAACCATCAGTGTCCTTTAAAAGTGTTCCCCCAGATGTAATAAACCAGTGCCTTCATGGGATGGGAGACGGGTGATGTGAGTCAGCTGGACAGAAGTGGGTGGCGAAGTCCTGGTTAATTCAAAGCAGAGAAATGCAGTGTTGAGCTTTTTGTCCCAGGGAAGTTGGACACCCCCAGGGGATGCTGCTGTGTTTGGTCCTGGGATGCAGAAGGGAAGATGTTGTTTGATGCAGGTTCAGTCAGTTTTTCATCCCAATTCAGGTGCTTTCATTTGTTCTTTGGCAGGATCTCTGCATCTCAAGGGTAATGGCTCCTCCTGGGAAGGACAGCAGGATAGTGCAGTTGGAGGAACAGGAGCCTTGGTGTTTGTTCTGCAGCCAAGTTCTGCTGGGAAGGATACAAATTGGTGAAGAAATGATGGAAATATTGGGAATGGACAAAGTTTGTTAATGTGCATTAGGAAGCCAGAGGAGAAGGTCCCCTTGAAGTGCAGAAGGTGGTGTTTTGGGGAGGAGAAGGGGACAGAGTTTGAGGTTAGTGAACAATAAAAGCAACAGGTCCATGGAAAGAACAAGAGAGGGATGAAGAGGAGAAGGAGAGATGAAAAGCTGTAAAATGAAAATAGAAATGGTAGGGGGTTCAAAGACTGAGCCTTGCCAGGGGAAAATTGTCCATGAGTAAGGAAGATTTGCCAAGAGAGTGGGCTGGAAACACACCAAAAAATACTGATTTCAGGAACAGAATTCACTTTGATTGTGAAAACCTAAAACTTCTGGAAGATAAGATAGAGATTGTTCCCCAAGTCCCTTTTTATTGCCAGGGGCAGGGAAACCAGGCTTCCTAGAGGTTTCCCTCCAAGTGCCTTTGCTCTCACTATGCTCTTCCCTTGTGCCTCCCAGCCTTCCTGGGGGCAGAGGTGGAGCCTGTGAATCCTGGCTCCCATCCTAGCTCCTGTGCCTGATCCAGTGTGTGGTGCAAGGCATGTTGTCAGCTTTCCTGAAGGAGTGGAATGAATTTCATAAAAGCCTTCTGCAGAGGAAGCCCCTGCTGTCATTTTGACTTTCCCCATGGAGAACAGAAATACTGTGATTACACTGAGGTTTTCCCATGGGATATGTCTGTTGTGCAAAGTAGGATGAATTTGTTGGGACTTCACTTGGGACCAGCTCTAAATGTGTCTCTGCATCTGAAGGGTAATATATAATGAGATGCAGTAAGTTATTCCAGTTTCTGTCACTGAAATCCTGTATCCCAGGAGGAAATACAAAATATTGCCTCATCTTGTACCTTCCATACTTCACAGTCCCTTTTCACTTTGTGCTAATGCAAAGAACAGCTTTCACAGCCCTGGGGGAGTAGCAGCACATAAATAATTTGGAGATGCCTCTTCCATCACGCGCCCTCCCCTGCCTCCTTCATTCCTTATCCTTCCTCAGACAACTGAGGATGACAAACACCCTGAGCCCTTTGCGCTCCTGGAAGATGGTTTTCATGCCCTGCTTAGTAACCTTCTGGGCATGCCAAAATACACCCAGCTCTGTCCCCAAAGTTATCTGAGCCTTCCCCTCTCCAGCCTCCTGGTGCAGGAAGGGAAGGTCGATGAGAGGAGAAAATCCCTCTCATGGTGTGTCTGCTCCCCGCCTTGCAGAGTCACAGCAGGGAGGGAATGATGATCAATGGAGTCTTCAGTCTTCCCTACATGTTCTTGGGAACGTTATTTATCAAGGCAGTGTTTGAAATACTATTTGCTGTACTGTATCCAAAAGATACCTGAGCTGGAAAGATGAGCTGCAATATGGCACTTTAAGTGGTTTACATGTACAGGGAGGATGTTGGGAAGATGTATAGAGATATATACAGGCAGTTTATAGCTTGGGCTGTTCTGTTCCTTTTCCCTTTGGTGTTTCAAGATTTATATATTTTCAATCTGAAATGAATCTTATAATGGAGACTGTCATCATTATTTTAACACGTTAGAAATGGCCCTTATTTAAGCAAAAACCTCGTGTTGATGGAGCCCCACCCTCTTTCCAGGCAGGTCCCTTGGCTTATTCTGTGTTATGTGATGGCAAATCATGGTGTTTTCCTGTAGTAATCCCTGTTCACAGCATTTTCGGGGTGTTAATACCAAAAGGTTGGTAAAAACCCAAATCATTTCATTATTATCAGCAAAAGACTTTCCATTTATTTCACTGTGTAAATGAAATGGAAATGAAACAGGTTAAACTTGGGGTAATGGAAATGCAACTCAAACATCTGTGTTTGGAAAATGAGTAGATGTTGCACTTTGTGATGTGGTTTAGTGGGCATGGGGTGTTTGGTCAGGGGTTGGACTTGATCTTGGAGGCCTTTGCTGCCCTTAATGATCCTGTGATTCTGCGCAGATGTTGGAGGTTTGAACTGGCTCTGTGCTGGCTCTGGGTGCTGCTGGACACGCCAAAGCCATTTCCTTACTCACAATAAACAGCAGTGCTTCTCTTGGTGCTGTTTGTCTGGGAGAGCCCAAGGCCGATGAGGGGAGTTGCCATCCCTGGTCTAGATGAGTGTTTGAAATCACATGTTCGGCTGGAGAAGGCACTGCCTGTGCATCACCCATGGGAGTGGCAGCAGCAGTGTGGGTCCCTCACGGCGTGGGTCCCGCTGGGCTCAGCTCCCCAGCAGCTCCCCGAGAGCCTTAAGGAACCCCCACCCTGATGTGGGGTTTGACAGAGGCGAGGAAGAGCAGCTCAGAGCTCCCCTCAGTGCTCTGCTCAGCCCCCCGAGCACCGGGGCCGTTGGAGCGGCCGCTCCCTGTCTCTGCCCGAGCTCCGTGTCCCGGCGGTGCTGGGTGAGCTGCTTCTCTGGCCACCAGCACATTCCTGCTGCTGGCCCCACTCCGGGATCAGGGAGAGTGGCTTCCTAGGAAAAATAGAAAGCAGAAATATCTCAGGGAGCTGCCTTCCCATGGAAGACTCGCTCCAATGTGAGAAGCCTGGAAGGAGCTCTCTCAGTCTGGAAAGGGCTATCTCAGGCTGTGATCAAGAAAATACTCTTTAAGCATTGATTAAAGATACACTATAATTTAATTCCCTGGATGTATTTTGTTTCTCCCCATAATTCACTAATCTACAGCGTCTAATCAACCCTTTCATTGTCTCTCAGTTTATCTTATATCTATATTTTGTTCCTTTTCTAGCCAAATACTCTTTTCCCTCAAATGACTTAGTTCTCTTTGTTCACTCTCTTTCTTCAGGAGTATTCCCTGTGCTGTCCCATGGTCCCAGGCCTGTTTTTGTTTGGAGCACTCAGGGCCAAGCCCAGTTCTCTCCATACATGGCTGTGCTCAATTATCTTTATTTATAATGACTTGGCTTCCTCAAGACCAAGGCCTGTGTTGAGCTGTGTTGATCAGAGCTTTGTAGGAGAAATGTCCTCGGGTTAACTTCTATCCCACCAAGCCATGAAGCTGACTGGGAGCTTGCAGTGCAGTGATCCCAAATATGGCAGCTTTTCCACTTAAAAAATGAAGGATTTCACTTAAATGCCCGTGTTTTGAGAAGAGCAGGGTGCAGATGCACAACAGCAGGGAGCTTTTTTTGACAGCTCTTCATTGACTTTTCATTGCTGTTTATATATTTCTTTTAAAGACAATTTTATATCCAGGCAAAAGCAAGTCTAGACAGATTGTCTAAAAACTTTTATTGGCTAATTAAGATTATACTGCTGGTATAGCACTGCTGGATAGCATGGACTCTGCTTAAGAAATGGCCTTTATTTTTTTGCAGCATGTGCATTTTGCCAAGTTTGCTCCTATTATTCCTTTGGAGGGCTTTTTTCATATCTATTTCAATGTCAGAACCAAATGCCACTTGAAGTCTGATGTTTGGACATCTGAGTGTGTACAAAGGAACTGGAGCACCTTGATTTTTTCCCAGAGAGCTGAGTGGCGGTGGTTTCTCCCCAGATTAATCGGACATGCAATGGCTCTGCACGCACAGAAATCAATGCAGCCTGAGGGAGCTGTGCCTCAGCGTGGTGGCCTCAGCCCTGGTGGAAGGTGGGAGATGACAGCCCTGGCAAACACAGCCCTGGGGCCATTGGGCAGGGACCCGGGGACAGGTCTGAGCAGAGGCAAATCCCAGAGGAGCCGTGCTCCCAGGGGTGACGCTGCTTGCTTTGGGATTAACTCATCTCTGGTCCAAGCTGAATGGTTTATGAAAAAAAAAAAAGGAGTGTTTATTTGGAGGTTGGGGTGAGGAAAGTGGCTTTGGACACTTGGGTATCAAAATTGGTTCTATTTTGCCAACTCATCAGAATGGTTTGGATTGGGAGCGACCTTAAAGCCCATCCAGTGCCACCCCCTGCCATGGGCAGGGACACCTCCCACTAGCCCAGGTTGCTCCAAGCCCCGTCCAACCTGGCCTTGGACACTTCCAGGGATGGGGCAGCCACAGCTTCTCTGGGAAACCTGTGCCAGGGCCAGCTCAAAGGGTGTGATAAGAACAGTGTCCTGCTTACCCCGAGCCAGGATGAATTGCAACTTGGATATTCCCACTTGGGAATTTTTACCTCTTAATAATCCCTGAATCAGTTCATTTCTTTTGTTGTTCATCCTCAGGAAAGCACAGCATGTTCATTACAGCCCAAACTGATCTCAAACCTCCAATTGCTGTAATCAAATAACATTCATTTATTGACATCAGGAGGGGAGGCAGAGAAGCAGCCTCACAAAATCACGACCAAGGTCTGTAGTGCCCAAGCTGTTCCTTGAAAGAAACAATTCCTTTTGAAAGATCTCGGCAGCAGCCCTGAGGAACCCCAGCCCCTCTGCAGGTCCTTCACACTCAGATGCCCTACAGTGTCCCTGCTCTGTAGGATGCACTAAAAAAACAATTAGCACTTTTGAGGGCTTTGCAAAATTTTATTAGTCTTGTGCCTCTTGAGGCTCTGGCCAGTAATGCTGCTTCATTTGAGGTTCCTTTGCAGTGTTTTCCCTCAGACTTTCCTGAGAACAAGTGCAAGGGCTGGAGTTCCAGTGGCATGAACCCAGCAAATTACAGCCCTACTTCCTGAGAAGGTCCCAGCTCACTGAAAGCACCACCTCCTTTTAAAGCCACACCGTGTTCCTTCTCTGCCTGGCCTTGGCAGCCCCAGGCGGGCGCTGACACTTCCCCCTGCCCCTCAGACCCGGACTGTGCCCTGGATCAGTCTGAGCAGGACACCCTTGGGGGCTGAAGGATGCCAGCCCCGTGTCGGTGAGCGCCAGCGGAGCGTGGCTCTGAGCAATGTCACGGCTGAACCCAAAGATAATCATCTTCCTGATCTTTTGGTGGAATACATTTGATTATATTTTATTAATCTCTGGCTTCTGAGCATTTCCAAGCTCTGCAGCGAGCACAGAGCTGCTTCCACAGTCCCTTATCCAGCTCTTCTCCCTGACTCCAGCCCCGCCTTGCACGTCAGCACAGCCAGATAACGTCGTGTTCGGAGTCGTGTTTGATTTCCCAAGGATTTTCAACAGCCTCCCCAGCATGAAAAGTAAAGCACATTCCTTCCATCCTTTTTCAAATTCAAGCAGGTTTCAAAGCCAAACCCGTGTAGTTTTGTCAGCTTCAGAGTGCCTTTCTCAGAGCAGAATGCTATTGATTAGGCTCTAACGACATCTCTTACTTAAAAAGGAGCCAAGAATCATAAACATTAAAGATAGGAAGATATAATTTGGATGTCATTAGTACTTAAGCTGCTTTTCTCTTCAGGACGAGAATGTGCACAGGTGGATTAGCAGCTGGCTTTGAATATAGGATTTTTCCTATATCAAAATGGGTGAAAATACCTGGTATTTGGAGCTGATTTGCAGATCCAAGCAGTTGTGTCATGAACTGATCTCAACCAAGAAGAGCTCTCTTTCTCTGTTTAAATCAACCAATCTATAGGTACCATACTTTATCTGTAGATACCATATTACTTGCACTGGCAAATCCCTCTGTAGCAATCCTTCCCCAGCCCAGGTCTCCATTCCAGTGTCACCCGTGTCCAGGGCTGTGGCTGCACAGTGTGACCAGGCCATCCAAGGGCAGGGGGCGGCCTGGGGACCCCAACACAGATTTGGGGTTGCCCAGGCACCGGAGGGTTTGAATCCCTGCTCTCCTCTCCTGCTGCTCCAGCCGGTCAGGGACTGCCTTAGTGATACTGGCTGTGTCTTCAGAGTCTCTAAGGGATCTGACTCCAACCCAGTGTCCAATTTTCGGTAGAAAGCCTGCAGTTGTCTACATTTAAAGCTTCCCTTCCTCTCTGCTCTGGAGGTAAAGGTTTCTCTTTGGGACTGGAGGATGTCATCCTGTACTTGGGGGGCAGCTCTGCAGGGTGAGCTGTGTTGGGCATGTCTTGGTGCTCCTGCAGGACACCCCAGTGTGCTTGTGTGGGACAGCTGAGATTCACATACGATGCATTTCTCAGCCTTGGTGTGCAATAGATGGAAAAAGGAAAAAAAAATCCCACTTTTTCCTAGGAATATTGGTTCCTGAAGCTCAGCTGGTTCCCAGTTTCCAGGTGAACAGGTGTGTGTTGTCTGTAGGTGTGTTTGCCATGGTGCACAATTCTATTGTGTGCTGAATTACAGGGAAGAGCATCACTGGGGAATCAATCCAGCAAAAGTGATTGACAGCTCCAAATATGCAAAAAAAAGTCGTATAAAGGAAACCAAAGCTTTGCAGACAGGATCAGAAAAGTGCAAAATCTGAAATATTCAAAGGCAAAGTTTATGACAATGACATGATGAGACAAAGAGTCACATTATTTTAACTAAGAGCCAGATTTAGAACACCCTGGGAGAACGTTTTCTGGGTAGCTAAGTCTGCCTAAGTGAGAAAAATGAATTATTCTCTCAAGTTCTGGTCTTCATGATTCAATGTATGGACTTGAAATGGGTTTAGAACAAAGATCAGCCCTGTCATTACATCAGTATGACTTACTGTGAGTGTTGGGCACTGTGGCTGGGGACAGAAAGGTTGCCAGGCTAAATTAATTACGGGAAAAGCACGAAGAGTAATTGGCAAAAAGTGCTGCTCACTGTGGTCTCTGGCACTGTGGCACAGGAGGAACTCAGCCACTGTCAAAGTGTCTGTGATACTTGGGAAAAACCCCTCCCAGTTCTGTGAGTAACCTCTGCACTTGGGTACAGATACTTTGATGAATAAAGGGGCCGTGGCTCTCAGAAATAATGGGGTTTCATTTGCAAGCTGCAGCAGCTGAGCCCGGGTCAAGAAAGGGTTTGGGTTTGGTTGTCTCAAAGAGCCCCACTCGGCTGCAGAGTCCCTGGGACTTACAGTGAGCTATTTTTTAAATGGCTCTTACACACCTGAGTAACTTAATTGTGGAAATTGAACCCACTTTCTCCTCCTCGTGGTCCGGGGGCATTTCTTCCTTTGTTCAGGGCAAAATTCCAGCTCCTGGAGCCGTGTGAGAGATTTCTAATCCTATTAGAGCAGAATGGTGAAAGTTTGCTCGGTGAGTCTTTAAACATCCTTATCAAGTGTAAATGCCTCATTGCTTTGGCAGCTGATGTTTTTCTTGAAAAATTAACTCTTCTCCAAAAATGACACCCTTGCAGCAGATAAGCCATTGGATTCTATCCATTCATTTTCTCAGCTCCCAGCCCCAAATCAAACGTGTTTAAAGGTCATCAGTTAAGATACTGTTCCTTATTCATTTCCATATTTTTTAAAATGATGCCATTCTCCTCTGCATTGATGCAAACACTCGAGGACTCCTGTTTTCTGTGAAGATAAACAAAGGAAAGGCACTGGCAGCACAATGGACCTTGGTCAAGAAGACAAGGAACAAGACTCCAATCTGAAGTTGGGTTTTTCATTGCCCCATTGGTGTTTCCCAGAGCCCCCATAGGAAGCCTCTCTTTTTTGATAACTACATCTTCTCTGTCCTTTGATCCAAATCTTCAGGTTGGTTGGAGTTTTGAGCAGCCTGGTGTAGTGGAAGGTGTCCCTGCCCATGGCATGGGGATGGAACTGGATCATCTCTAAGGTCCCTTCCAACCCAAACCATTCTATGGTTCTATGATGATTCTGTGTCCATCAAAGCACCCCAGTCCCTGGGAGGAGGATTCCAACATGAGAATAACATGAACAGATATATGTGTGATTGCTCTTGGTATTTAACAGCTTTTTAATTGATACGTGATCCTTTCTGGTTCGACTGTCACAGGGGCACTGGGTATAAACCCAAACTGTCTGACAGGGCCTTGGTGTTCCAGGTGGGAGGGAGGGCGAGTCCCTGGGACTGTCAGAGCAGCTGTGAGTGTCATGTCACATCGGTCATGGAAGTGTTCCTTAAGCTGAGGAATGGGAAAATCCATGCAAATAGTGGTGTTCCTCTCCTGATTTCCTGTGTCTGGGTAAGAGCCCCTGTGCTGCAGGATGGGAACAAGCCTGGCCAGGGAGGGAGGGGATGTAATTACTCAGCACAGGACAGACCCTGAGGTTGCTTACAGAGGCATAATCCTCCCCAGAGAGGCACAAGTGTGCTGAGAGAGCACATTGCAGTTAAACTTGATTAGAGAGAGCAGCTCAGTATTTCTGATAAAATCATTAATCTAATTTTTGTCTAATTTTTATTTTTTGTTCACCATTACAACCATCCCACATTACTTCCAGGCTGGGCTGGGGCTGTGGAGGCTGATTAAATTGCAAAGCAGACTTTTAAATGAAAGGATCCATATCTAGCTGTGCTCATTATCAGCTCCAAGAAATTAAATCTCCCATCAATGATTCACTCTAAACCAAATCAAACAGGCATTGGAAAAACAAGGGGCAGAGTGGCCACGGAGGCTGCAGCTGGATGAAGGGAGCAGGGAGGGAAAAGGAGCCAGATAAACCCCAGACCAGCCAGGAGGGCTCCAGCCCTCCCTGCGGCAGCTTTCATCTTTGAGCAGAGTCTGGGGCTGTGAATCCTTGTGTTGCCTGGAATGTTGCGCAGGAAAGTCGTGTGGTTGCGCTCAACGTTCATCTCAAGGAACAGAAGATGTTGTTTTTCGTGAGCTTTTATTCCTGCCTGTTACATAAGGCTCTAACACTTACGTGAGGCTGCACAGATTGCTGCTCCCCTCTGCAGGTTGATGTGTTCGTTATTCCCTTGAGGATGGGATTTTAAAAAGCTCTAGAAACTCACCTTTGCTCTAACTGAGCCCATCAACAGCCCTGTTGGGAGCAGCTGGTGCTCAAGGGCTGAGGTACAAACCCGGGGGAAGCCTTGTGCCTGCCTCAGCTGGGTGTCTGTGTGGGTGCACGGAGTGCAAACCTCTCTAGGTATACCTTTATTTATATTTTGTATCTGTTTATAGTCATAGGATATGTCTTAAAGATCAGCACCTCAGCAGTCTGGACTGATGGAAGGTGTCCCTGTCCACGGCAGGGGGATCAGAACTAGATGATCTTTAAGGTCCCTTCCAACCTAACCATTCTGGGATTCCACGATCTTCAGCCTGATCCCTGTTCACCCATGGCTCTTCATGGATTAATGGCTTTATTGTACCAGGTTTCTGCCTGACCCCAGCAGGGAGTGCAAGGATGAGGGTTGTTCTTCCCGCCTGTGGGTGGTGGGGTGGCAGGGTGGGGGACGCACACTGGCTGCCCTGTGCTGGAAATCCGGTGCCCTTGTCGCATTTCTGCTTTAGGAGGAGGATGGCAGGGACCAGGAGTGGCCACTGTCACAATCCTGCAGCTGCATTTATAAAAGCCCCAAACCCAGTATTTTTCTGTGGGAATAATTAGAATCGTTGAAGTTTGAAAAGCCCTCTAAGAGAGTCGAGTCCCACTGTTCCCCCAGCAGTGCCAATCCCACCACTGACCCATGTCCCCAAGTGCCACAACCACATGGCTTTTACATCCCTGCAGAGATGGGGACTCCATCACTGCCCTGGGCAGCCCATTGAGTAGATGTGTGTTGTTCTGCCATAACCAATTTATTCAGATTATGAAATCTTTAGAAACGAGCTGCTGACTCAGGATGTCTGTGAGCAGCAAGAATATGCTGTTACTCTGTCAAAATTACATGCCCGGTGGCCTCAGTGGTGTGCTGACCACCCAGCCTGGCAGGCTGCCTGCAACAGATGTTACCCTTATGTTTAAAATAATAATTTAAAACGTTTAAACAAAAGAGCACCTCCCCCAGCTTCCACTGCCCTGTGTTTAAAATGACATGGTGGGTGGTGTTCAGAACATCCCTGGGCTTGCTCCAGTCCCCCAGGGACAGACGCGTGTGGTCAGACCTCCAGGGCTGGGGGGAGACAGAGGCTGGATCTGCAGCTCTGCTGTGGTTTGGTTTGGTTCAGGACTTTGGTTTTTGTGGTATGTTCTCAGGCTGGTTGAGGTCAGAAGTCACCAATGAAATGTTTCACCACATTATTTCACCTTCCTTGAGGACAACAGCAGAGTGGTGGAAGTTTACTGCAGGTTTAGGCTTCTAAATGTTCTCAGTTAATGGTCTTGAGATCCTCCTGGAAGAGGCAGCAGAGGAGTCAAGGTCTTGTTGTTCCATGGGACAGGAGATGTGGTCAAACAGAGCAGAATCTCTGCGCCGTCAGATGCGCTGGTCCTTGTATTCCAGGATCTACCCAGATGGCTGCTTAACTAACACTTTATTTTGGGTTTTAAGCTTTAGTTAGCCCTAATTCACACCTTTATAAAAAGTACATAATTTTTTGTAAGTTCATTTTCCAGGCAAAAATGACGTGAATGTGGAACTTCATCTTATCTCAGAGTGTGTTAATGGAAAAAGTTCAGCTTTGCTCCCGCTGATCTGGAATTTTAAACAA
Organism: Cephalopterus ornatus; assembly: GCA_013396775.1. Classification (NCBI taxonomy): domain Eukaryota; kingdom Metazoa; phylum Chordata; class Aves; order Passeriformes; family Cotingidae; genus Cephalopterus; species Cephalopterus ornatus. The sequence continues at coordinate 226,891 of VZRE01009904.1, forward strand.
GCCTGATGGGAAACTCTAGGCAGGAAATTTTTAGGCTTTTTACAGGACTGAAAAGATGAGACTTGTTCTGAAAACTTTCCATATTCTTAGTTCTGTCCAGGTAGGAAATTCATGCTGCCTCTGGTGCCCAGATTGTCCACGATGGGTTCTGGTTCTGCAACAAAACCAGCCAGATCAGCTGCACTGGCTGACTCCAGAATTCATTTAACTTCATTTCAATTCACGTTTTCAATCCTTAATTCATGTCCAAATGGCCAAAGGGTTTGGTTGGTTGATTGGTTGGTTGGGGTTTTTAACCTTAATTTTTTGAGACAAAGAAAAATTACAAGAAGGTGTTTTCAGACTCCTGGTTGGGCTTAATGCGCTCTGGGTTTGTGCAGGCTTCAGAAAAGTCTTTCAAGGGCAATCCTGAATTTTCTCCTTGCATGGGTGATCCACAGGACAAGCTCCTTTCCACTTCCTTGGTTTTCTAGTTTTTTCTTGTCATGAGTTTTATGAAGAGTTTGAGTTGGAAGAGAGGAAAAGGAAGGGTAAAGGGGGGTGTGGCATGTGTATGGTCACTGATGGACTAGGGCAAATCTGCCATGACAGTTAATAATAATTTGAATAAAGAAAAGGTAATTAAACCCACACAAATCTTAAATTTTATTTTCACATATGTCTCAAAGTTTGAAAGCATGTCCTGGAGTCAAACTGGAAATAAAAGTGCCAGAGCAGGGAAATCTGAGGAGTGCTCCCATGAGACATGGAACTCAAACTCAGCAAGCATTTAAACACCAAACGGTGCTATTAATTCTGGGGAGCCTGCTTGGTGCCATGGGCAGGATTTGGGGTTTGCCCCCTTGGGCCTCATTATTGACACCTTCCTCTATAAAATAACTCCTGTACTCCTGGGGGAGTCCACCAGAGTGGGCTCCATTTTCTGTGCTCCAAGCAGGACATCTCTGTACTTCCTGGCTGTGGAATTTCTGACCCAAATAGATCTGCAGACAAAATGCAAAAATTAAGGTGTAATTACCTTCATCATTACCTTGAGCTCCCATGTTTCCCATCCCAAGTGCTTTTTTTTATCCAAAAGTGGAACAAAAGCCTTCCCTTCCCTGCAGCACATTCCTGCTCCCAGCACTGCTCAGGGTGGAACTGTGGTGGGTCATGTTTCCAATAGAATCTTCTGTGTTTGAGCTGGTAACTGCAATTTGAGTAAAAACATTGACTATTTCTTTAGGTAAAGGTGTAGCTGAGGAATGTGTATGTCCCGGGGATCATGAAAATTTGATGTATCTGGACATAGTCAGGCTTTTATACCAATAATTGAAACAAAAATGGAAGCCATAGAGCTCTTACCTGTGTTCCTTAACAAGTGATTTTTATTTATTCTATACATACATTGATTTTTATTTATTCTATACATACATAGATGTATAACTTCATAGCTTTACATAATCTTCTGGCTGGTGTTAATTGAATTAGTCACGCTTTCGGAATACTAAAAAGATTTGCCTGTGGGAATTTCTCCTCAGTTGTGAGTCAACAGTCGATTCTCAGGATTTTGTTTTAGTCAGTGGTTCTTTATTAGAATAAACAAGATTACTGACGGGGAGAAATGTTTCCTCTGTTGGTATTAAAAGGAGGGCTGGGAAATGCCAAGGTGAGGGAATGGGGATGAGCAGGGGTGGATTAAAGCTTCAGCACTGTAATAGATAGACACGTTCTCTTGGCAGGTGTGGCCTTTTGCCAGGTTTGTTTCTAGATGGTTTTATCCTCTTTGGCTGTTCTCCTCCTGAGCAGCAGAGTGGCTCAGTGATGGCACGGGCACAGTTTTCTCCTCTTCTCCTAGTCCTCTGACTCTGCTCACCCGTAGTTTGGTGTCTGGTGCTGTTTCTGGCTCCCCCAGTGATGGAATATGTTTATTTATGCAAGATTTGTAGCAAGTCAGAAGACGTGCAGAATACCAGGTTTGAAGCTCATCAGTAATTTATATTTTAAGATTCATTTTGCTGTTGTGTCTTACCTCTCTGGTAGTGGGTTGCATTGACAATCTTTAGGGTTTGGTTTGCTTAGAACAGCCTTTTCCTTAAGCCTAGATCCACATGAGCCTCTGAACTTTGAAATGTCCATTGACTTGTGAGCTGAATATCAATAACGTGGGCAGAGGCAGAGCTGGAAGCCAGGAGTGAGCTCCTGGCCCATCCTTCCCATCTCCTGTTTGTAGCTCTGGAGCTTTATCTCTTGTGACATTTTAATCTCTTTTGCACTCTTGGAGCATGGACAGTGAAAGGGATGGATGACTGGAGCAGCTTCGGGGGACACCCCATGGCTCATCCACGGGGAGATGACCTTCCTGATGATGTGCCTCGCTATTTCCAGCAGCTCCTGCTCTCCAGGAGAGCCTTGGAGCCCCGCTCTGCCCCTCTGCCGTGGTCCTGCTGCAGCTCTCAGGTTTTCCTCTCCTAAAAGAGAGGATTGTCCTGAGGCTGGGGCAGGAGCTGGGCTCCTCTCCAGGCCTGCAGGTGGGCAGGGGACGGCTGGTTCAGGCAGTGCTGAGCTGAGCTGACGGGGGGAGATGCCACAGGGGGGGCACAATCGGGGCACAGCTGGGGCACAGTGGGGGACACAGTTGGGGCACAACTGGGGCACAGCTGGGGGCACAACTGGGGGCACAGCTGCAAGGCTTAAACCAGGACCAGACAATGAGTGTGGGCAGCGAGCAGTGCAGGAGGGGCTCGGTCCAGGCTCTTGCAGTGTGGAGTCACTGCTCAGAAGTACTTTGCTCTCCCGTGGGGCTGCACAGTCCCACTGGGCCTGGCTTTGCAGAGCCCAGCTCTGCCGGGACGAGCTCTGGCTGTCAGGCCAGAGGGGCTTCACCTTGTTGTGTCCTTCCCAAGGTGATCCAACACTCATCCGGGGGCTGTGGGAAGGATGTTACAAAACAAAGCTGTGAAAATGGCTGTGCCGAGGAGCCTGTGCTGGGGGGCTGTGTGTGCAGCTCTGGGACCTTCTCAAATCAGGTCTGATTCAGCCAAATAACCCAGGCTGTGCTTCTGTTTCTGACCCGCTGATTCAAAGGCTGGCCCTGGAGGCACTGGCTATTTGGGGAATGGCAGGAAGGTGAGGCTGCTATTTAATCCCAGGGAAAGTGAGTGAGAGAGCCAGAAAGGAAAAGGAGAGATCTGTCATGTGGCAGGGTTAATTTAGCACAGTTAGAGGGTAACAGAATAGTAGGGAAAAGGCTTAAAATTCCTTTGATGCATCTGCCCTCCCATCTCACCATGTTGGCTTCTTCTGCTAAACTGACAAACACTGACAGGGAGAGAGGGAGAAGCTCCATCTCCTCCTCCCCGTGGACAGCGATGGCTGACCCTGTAACTGAAGTTCTTCAGTGTCACATGAGTGTAAAGCAGTAAGATTTGTGCCTCAATGTGGATTATTAAGTCTATTTTTCATTGTTGTGTCCTTCTGTTGAAAAAAGAATAGAACTGTGAATTTGGCTGATGAATTGGACAAGTCTTGGACTTTTGTTCCAGTTGGATTTTTATAGCTCCAGAAGGACAAAATAACCAAGCAAACCATATACATTTCCATTTATGTTCTCCAAAAACAGTGAAGGGTGGTGTGTGCTTTCTGTGCTACAAAGATTATTGCATAGGTCAGCCTGGATGTGGGCCTGTTATCACAAGTGGCATTGCCAAAGAGAAATCAACAGAAAATCCAAGAAGCTTTGAGTAAGAGTATCACAGGTACCGACTCCGTGTTTCATCAGAAATGATTCTTAAGGCACTGCTCAGCACTGTGCTTTCCTCACCTCTCCTCCAGACTCTCTACCAAATAATGGTGGTAAAAATACCAATAGTCATTCACCTGAAACAAATAGATGTGTGAAAGTAGCATAAAAATGGATAACTGCCATAATGCTGTACGGGAAATTCAGGGTGATTTCTGTAGATTGTCTCTCATTTTCCTGAGTGGTTGGGCTCGGGAGACCTTTGCAGCCTTTTCTGAAACCAATCAAGAAATTGGAGACGTGATTGAGCTCTGAAAGGGTCCATTCCCTGGAAGGACAAAGCTGGGGGTCTGCAGTTGGATGAGACGATGGGAGGGCAGCACCTGGAAAGGATGGAGCAGCTCAGCTGCCATGTAAGATATACCAGCTAATAAAAGGAACCACTTGAAGAAAAACTGGCTAAGGACATGATTGCACATTAAAGGAATTGTCAAAAATTCCTAAACTTTTCAGTATATTATGCTTTGAACCTCATGAGTGCTCACATGCCACATGGGCTTGTCTGCAGAGCCTGGAAAGAAATGTTCTGCCTTGTCCTGTCCTTCAGTGCTGAGATTTGGGTGTTTGGGGAGCTGCTCAGCTGGTGCTGCCTCTAGTGGGTTTAGATACAGGAATGACATGTTTCCAGAACTGAATTTCAGGTGTGAATATCAAGACTATTTAACACAGCTGGAATAAGTTTTAACCTTGCTGGGAGGCGAACTGAACAGTCCTTTATAGGCTCCTAATCTTGAACTTTTAAAAGTTTTACTCTGTGTCATCATTCTGCAGCAAGACTTGAGGGAGAGGTTTCTAATGAGCACTGGGTTCCCGTGGAGTGGTGTAAACCTTTTATTTGCCTTCTGTGGGCTGTGCTGGTGCCAGCAAAGCTGTAAAGCTGAAGTGCTGAGCTGCTGCTCCGTGACCGTGGGTGGGCTCAGCGCGGCGGCACGTGGGGCTCCAGGTGCTGGGGTGACTCATGGAGTGCACTTGCCTGGCTGGGAAACCCAACTAATTGACTCTTTAGGATGACTGGTAATTTTAAAATTCATCACAAATGTAATGACAGCCTAACTATTTGCAGTATCTGACTTAAACTGGCCCCTCCTGAGTTCTGATGTGTGTTACAGAGCCTCTGTGCTCTGAAGATGCTCTGGCACCATCCCCTCACCTGAGCCCTCACCTGCCTCCAGATTGGTTTGGCTCCACTGACCACAGCTCTAAACACTGAATTGTGGAGCAGATGTGTGACCAGAGCCAGACTACTGTAATCTCATCAAATCTCCACTAAATTATCTCTAGTGAAAGCAGTTTCTGTCACGGCAACTGGAGAACTATGACTAAAAAAGTGAAGGGATGAAGGAATTGATCGTGGCCTTGATTATGAAAGTTTTCTTTTCTTGCTCTCCATGTGTGACAGACTTCTCCTTGAGTTGCCTGAGATGAAGGAGATGTCTACTTGAAAATGGAGCTTGGACCTGAATAGAATCATAGAATTATTAAGGTTGGAAAGACCTGCAAGATCAAGTCCAACCTTCAACCAAATGCCCTCCGTGCCCACTAAACCACATCATGTCTGACCAGCAAAACTCTCCCATACGGTACCTCTCTGGCCTCAGTTACCTTCCATCCCTGGGGCAGTCCTCAGGCCAGAGGGCTGGTTTGAGGGTGGGTGTGAGGAATCGGGAAGGTTTGAGCTATAACAATTTATCATCAAATCCGTGATTTAGCTGAGGAGCACTGGTGGTATTCCCAACTCCCCAGGGAGCTCTGCCTCAGCAGCTCCTCCAGGTACCCACGAAGGGATGGGACCAGCCAGAGATCTGATTATTGTGGTACACATTCACAGCTCAATGAGCCTAATTCTGTGCCGTTCCTGCTCCCTTCTCCGTAATGTTTTCTTTCCATAGATTTAGCTCTCTTGACTTCCTGTTGTTCATCCTGATTTGCCATGGAAACAGGAGATCCCTGAATTACATTCCTAGCACATCTTCTGTCCAGACCATCTGACAGAGTTTGAACTGGCTGGGTCAACCACTGCTTTAAAGATGATTGGAGAACCTTGATACAAAATCATGAGCATTTTGCTATTTAAGTTTGAGTTCTGTTTCTGCCAAACAAAGGAAGAAAAGGCCAGAGAGAAAATTTGTCTGCAGAAAATGCAGTGCAGCGAAGCTGAAATCCTGCCCTGGACTGTAACTATTCACGAGTGGCCATGGGCAGCAAAACCTCAGTGAAGTTACCCCATCAAACCACTCCAAGAGCATGGGGCTGACTCCTGGGAGTCACTCTGAGCTGTTACAGGAGGGCTGTAATTTCACTTCAGCTCCTATTCCAGCTGGCAGGCAAAAATCCAAACACATACCCTAGAATTTTGAAGTTGCAGTCAGTGCCACTGATTTAACCTTTTCACCTTTGACAATCTCATGATAAATTGAATGTGATTCAAGACTATTCAAGCACTGAGCCTGGAGACTGAGAGCTGCAGGAGACAGGGCTTCAGTTTTACTTATTTTAATGAATTTATCATTTTTTTAAAAAGCTTTTACAGTTTTGTCCAAGGAAATTATTTTTGCTGGATGCAAATTTGAAATTACAAAAAGAAGCAACCAGTGGCAGTATTAATTGTTGTTCCTTCCTTATGTTTCCCACTGGAATAGAAGCAGTAGAAGTGACTTTCTGGGAGCTGAGCTCTCCTCTGTGTGCCCAGCTTCCCTTTTCCCACAGCAGCCAACTGCAGTGGGCTCCTCGAAGCACTTCCAGACGGTTCACCCCATTGAGTTACAGCAAAGAGAACAAAGGTTGATGGCAGGTGGGTTTAATGCAGCTCTTCCCGGAGATGTGCAGAGATTAGGAGGTGGTTTTGTTGGATGTCTGTCACGGGAAGCTTGGGAACTGCTTCCTGGAGTCACTCTGAATTGGCAGGTAACACACAGCTTTGTGTGATGGCTCCTTCATGTGCAGGTACAGCCTAGTGAAGAGGTGGCTCTGGTTGGAGTTATTTCTGAATTCCTTTAGTGTTGTGTTTCACGGCTCCCAGGCAGAGCAGAGCCAGGGGCATCTGAGGGCTCCTGAGACCACGGAGGGGGTGCAGGGAGCCACGTTTTGCTGCAGTCTCCAGCAGCTCTTTGTTGCATCTGGCTTTATCCAAGTCCTGGGGAAATTCTGTGGGCATTATTCTCACTGAAGGTAGATCTCATTTGCAAAGGATTGAGAGTTATTGGGAGGAACAGTATAACAAGCAGCAAATGAACCAGGAGATCCTAATGAGATATAATCTGTCTCAAAAAGCATTGATTAGTGCATGGGTTTGCTTGGCCAATTTCAGAGCAGAGCTACAGCCTCAAACAAGTCTTGGTTGTGCTTTTTTTGCCCCTGGATGCCACTGTCTCCCTCAGTTTGTTTCCCTATCTAGCTTAGTTTTTTCTGTGTAGTTTAGTTTCTTTCCCTACCTAGGTTTAGTAGAAATTTCAAGCTATTCTGAGTGTCTGCCTGGGAAAAAAAAATATGCATCAAACAAGGTGTTGTTTTAAAGCAGATCCTGTATCATCTGCTTTGGAAATCTGATTCTGTGAGCAGATCTCAGACCCGCTCAGAAGGCAGGGCTGATGAAGGCAGCGTGTGGCGCACACAGGAGCTGTGCTGGGTTTCTCAGAGGAGTTGCAGACGGGCAGAGTTTCGGCAGCTGTTCACTGGGTACCTGCAGCCGCGGTGTCGGGGCTGATCTGTGCTGAAGGAGATGTTTGCTTGCCTTGTTCCTCCCACTTCTACATTTCTCCCAGTTTGTTTTTGTTCCGGCATCTTTTCTCTTGGCTTGTGCCAAAATATTCTCTGAAATATATGACTTTAACTGTGTGCTGTGGGTGATGTGGAGTGAGAGGTGCTGGGGTCCCCCACCCCACGGAGCCCCCACAGCCCCTCTGCAGCACAGGGGATCAGTGATCAGGTCTGTGGGGACCAGTGATCAGGTCTGTGGGCTGATGGTTCTTTGGAACCAGGCACCTTCCCTGTTCCATGGAGCACGGCTCAGGAGCTGGCTGTGGAGCAGGGGAGGCTGTGCTGCAGCCCCTTCTCCACCTTGGAAGTCAGAGGCTCCCTCACTGCTTTTATGGAGAGTCATATTTCAACTTGAACAGCTTTAATTTTGCCTGGTCTTTAGGTAAAAATGCTGGGGAAAGGTGAATTTCTGGCAGAGAGGAAATTGCCTTCAGGATCTCAGTGTCCTCTGTGGCACAGTCTCCAGAGCTTTCGATGGACTGTCACCTGCCCATTAGAGCCCTGGAATGGTTTGGGTTGAAAGGGACCTTAAAGATGATCCAGTTCCAACCCCCTGCCATGGGCAGGGGCACCTTCCATTGCTCCAACCTGGCCTTGGACACTTCCAGGGATGGGGCAGCCACAGCTTCCCTGGGCACCCTGTGCCAGGGCCTCCTCACCCTCCCAGGGAACAATTCCTTCCCAATATCCCATGTGATCCTGCCCTCTGGCAGTGGGAAGCCATTCCCCTTGTCCTGTGCCTCCAGACCCTCACTCAAAGTCCCTGCCCAGTGCCTGGGCTGTGGCAGTGGGAGGGGTCATTCCCAGGAGGATGCTGGTGGAGCCCAGAAGGCTTTTGCCCCCAGCTCTGCACCCCCTGACACTCAACACTGAGCACCTGATTCCCAGGAGTTCTGTTCCCCTTCTCCCTAACAAATGTTTGCCCCGCACTTATTTATTTGGTGTGGAAAAGGGATTTTCCTTGGGTTGAAGTTTTGTCCTTGCTTTGAAATACGTTCTGTGGGAGAGATGACATAACCTGCACTGGTCTCTGCACCTTGTCCTTAGACACTTAATATGCAAGTGCAGCTCTTTGCTCTGTTTTAGGTGTTAGTGGTGTCTTCAGCTGTGGCAGGGGAAACACAGAACAGTGACCTCTATATTTTGGTAGGTAAAAAGTGTTTCCATTCCTCTTTCAACCGTTGGTGAAAGGCCTTTACTTCAACTTAAAAAAGAATCCCACCATGTTCACGTGCTGTGGCTCAGGTCAGGTGGCAGCTTTCAGTGCATTTCTGTCTGTGAGTTGGTTGTGCTGACTGGCTGCTGTGAGGCATTTCCACTTCCCTCTAAATTACTATGAATTTTTACGATTCAAAAAGCTCTTCTCTTTTGGGGTGGATGAGTTGAGCACTTGATGGATTTACCCAGAGGCCTCTGGACTCCTTCATGTTCCCAGTGCCGGTGTGCCATGAAGTGTCATGGAAATGTTCTTGCTGCTGTTTGCTGTTGATTGATTTTATCTCCTGTCAGCAGCCAGGCAGCTCCTCTGCAGAGGAGGAGCTTTTCTGGCAGGGATTGGGAAGGTGCAGGTGGTGTCTGCCCTGGCACCAGGGTGCAGGTACCTCACCAGGACCTCTTGTGATCAGAGCAGCTCAGGAGCGTTGTGCGAAGTGGGAGCAGAGGAGCCAGGGAGAAAGGCTGACCCAGCAATCCAGCCTGTGGGGCCAGTGGGCACCTCACACCTCTGAATGCAGGAAGAGAAACAGGGCTGGAGCAGGAGAGCCAGCTGGATCCTGCCTCTGGATGTGAGGCGCTCTCCTGAAGGTGCTGGAGCGCAGCTGAGATCTTTCTGCAGAGGAGGTCATGCCACAGGAGATTTAATTATGTGGTCTAATTATGAGGACTAATTCTTTAATTCCACTCTGTTGATGCAATGGACAGTTGTAACTTTCCAATTGCACAGCTGGCAATTAGAATTGAATGTGTTGGCTTATTCTAGAGTAACTGGGAACAAACTTCCCCCAGCGCTGGGTGCTGAGCACTCACCTCTCTGCAGCATCTTGGCTGTTCACAGCTGCCCAGGGAGGCTCTGAACCAAAGGAGGAGAGACTGGGATGAGAGGTTAGTAGGAAATGCTTTTTATATGGCGTCCCATGTGAAATCTTGAGCGATGAGGTTGTTCTGTGAGAGGTAACATCACCTGAGCCTTGTCTGTGCTCCTGCTCCTCCTCTTGTGTCCTTGTCCTCCACTGTGGGTTCTGCTTCCAGAGAGGGATGGAAGGAAAGTACCATCAAAACGTGTTTTGAGCTGATCTCACAGTATCTGTCATTAAACCCTTCCTGGTGTTCTGAAATCCTATGTAGACACTGTGTTGTGAAGCCCTGCACCAGCTGCATTGTGCATGTCCCTCTTATTGTTATCCCAAGATTTTACGGGCAGTTTGATGAAGTTATAATAACACAGAGTCCAGTTTTGATTTTCATCTGATTTTTTTAAAACACAAGCTTACAAATATGACCAGTAAAATTAGTATCTGATACGCTGCTAGACAAATGGTCATGTTTTTTGTGCAAAAATCACTTTATTGGTCTTTTATGTGCAAGTACAAATGATTTTGAATCCCTTCCGTTCAGGTTGTGAGTTCCCACACCAACATGTTTGCTATTAAACCATAAAATCCTCCCACTGGTCTGCTTTTTTATCCTTCAATTAGAAGGGAAAAAAAAAAGCCAAAAGAAGCTCCTGCCATCTGAAATGTTCTACCTGATGTAAAGTGTTGGTAGCTGAGATGTAAAGTTTGTGTGGCCACAGCCACAGTGGTGCCAATAAGGATATAAATAGTGCATGAACACACTCTTGTTTATCTTCTCCAAGTGCATTTCCAGCCCTGGCAGTGTCCATGTGAGAGCCTTTTAATAGCTTCTGTTCTGAATTGAAGCACTATCATAAACTGCAATACCTTTTTAATGAACTTGAATGAAATTATTGAGAACATCTGATAGGTGAGATTTGATGAAGCTTTAAAATCTGTTTTTATCAGGGGATATTAAGAAATACGAGACTGAGTGTGGTGACATAATGTCCTTTTTTGATGCTCCCCTTGACTGACTTACAGGCAGTTCTTTGGACCACAATTCTGAGAATTCCAGTTATTTATTTAAAGAGAAAGAAGTAAACATTTGAAGCGCACTCCTCCCACAGGGTGGATGGGAACTGGTACTTCAGCAGAAGTTCTCTCTGATGACAAAGCAGAATGGGACACAAACCAGTGTGAAGGATCAAACCCCTCCTGTCCTCTCCTACACTACACCAGATTAATGGGAGTCTCTCACACTTTACAGTGTGAGGGGGAGATAACCATGTGCAGGTTCAGAAATGGGAATGTTAGTTTTTCTTCTCCTGTTTTCAGCAGCATCCCTGTGCTGGTTTAGGAAGGAAAGCACATTTTGAAAAGATTTCGTGCCGTGCCCCTGCTCAGGAGAGCTGCCTTAACGGAAAGTTCTTATACTCATTTAAAAAACTGTGGGAACCTTTATTATATAGCGGAAATGTGGCAAAAAAATTCTCTTTTTCTTCACCATCCTCTGCTACACAAACTCAGTGCCTGGAATCAGAGACTGCATTTGCATTCCCTGAGCCCAGCCAGAGGACAAGAATCCTTGAACTCTGCATTTGCTGGGGAAAGCAAACAGTACATCGTGTTTGTAAACCACTGAATACACTGGAAATAATGACCAGAGGGTAAAACAACCTCTTTTCTGGGAGCCTGTGGGGAGGGAAAGGCTCGAATGTCAATGATCTTGAGGGGTCATGAGGGGTTTCATAACAGTTGTGTGTCTGGGAGTTCTTCCCCTGGCTTTGTCACGGGGATGATCTGGTGGTGGATGGTGATGACCCTGCTCTGGCGTCCCTGGGGTGGGACCATCCCCTTTTCATTAAATGTCTTTATAATTCAGTTTTCCTGCTGTCCTGGGATCCTTATGGAGAAGGTCTCCAGGCACACGTAGCTGAGGGGTGGTGGTTGGTGGGTCACCCGAACAGCCCCTGGCTCTGGGGTGTGTCAGACTGGTCCTGGGGTGTGTCAGACTGGTCCTGGGGTGTGTCAGACTGGTCCTGGGGCAGGCAGAGCAGGGGGTGGGTGCAGTGGGTGCAGCACTTCACAGTCACCTCAGACCAGGGGCTCCTGGGCCTCATTTGTGACCGTGGGGTTGTCAGAGGATGATCAGAGTCATTATTCTTCAGAGGCCAAAGCAGCAGCAGTTGGAGATCCCCAGGGCAGCTGGAATGATGGAATGGTAGAATATTTTGGTTGGGAAGGACCCTTAAAGACCTTCCACTAGACCAGGTTGCTCCAAGGTTGCTCCCTTTTCTTGTAGGAAACGACTATGGAATTTTTAATGAGGGAGCTCAGAATTAGGTATTGCTGGTTTGATATTTGAAAGACAAAGGTGTCTAGTGACAGTGGCCTTAACCCTAATAAAAGGCATATACAAATCAGGCAGTGCTAGGAATTAAAAAAATCAACAACAAAAAAAAGGAAGGTATCCTTGGCAGTGTAACTTTTTAAAAGAAAAATAAAAGATACTGCATGAGAGGCTGAAGGAACTGCTTCAGATTTCCTTCCAAGATCTATAAATCAGGCAGAGAATTTACATGTTCTGCTGTTTCAGCTGGAATTCTTTCTCCATCAGATTATTTTAGTATTTTGTGGATATTACTAATGAAAATTTCTCATCAGGGTAATTTTGGTTTTAATAGAAGTCTTTTTCCAGTGTAACAGGAATCAAGTTTGCATTGAAAAGCTTTACTGAGACGCTCGGTGGGAGCAGGGGCTCCTCCATGTCTTTGTAATCTTTGAAAACACAGAGTTTTCTTCCACAGGTGGAGGACTGGGTTGTCCTTTGGGATTACAGCGGTGTTCAGAGTGGTGACACTGTTCCAGGCATGGAACAGCCCCAGTATCCCGCAGGGCATCCCCTGGGCAGAATTTGGGAGCAGGAGCTGCCAGCACAGCCCTGGAGCCCCCAGGTGACAGCAGCTCTCAGCCTTGATTTGAGGGGCTTGGGAATTACCATCCAAGAGGCATTTCACTGGGAACAAAAGCAGACAAATGGCTCTGTGGGAAATATTTTCCAAGGGATTTTAACTGTTGCCTGGATTTCGGCAGGGCAGGTGCTGCTGGAAGGTTTCGTGTTGGACATTGTCTGTGTGCCCCAAGGACTCCCCAGGCAGGAGAAACCAACAGCTTGGTGGTTATTTTTGAGTCTTGTGTCCCCAGAGTGGAGGAATTTGGGGACCTGTTGTCCCCACCTGTGAGAGCAGAGCTCCTTCCCTGCTCCCTGGCTTTGAGTGGTGTTTTTCCAGATCCTTATCTGACACTTGCCAACTGCTGTCTTGCCTTCAGTGCTCTTTTATCCTTAGCCTTGTTTCTCCCCAGGTTTCATTTGACATCCCATCTCCACACAATAATCACCTGGCCTTGAACTTCCCAGTCTCCAGTAGCAGCTTCTTCATTAATATTTGAAGCGTGTGGTTTTTGCTTGTTATCAGCAATATCCCGGGAGACGGCAAGAAAGGCTGTGTAGGAGGGCGTTTTAAAAGCTTATCTTTAAAGCCATGATGTTTTGTGATTTAAAAATTAAATATGGATTAACAAATGGAGAACTGACACTGTCTGGGGAATCAAGATTGGATAGAGGGAAAAAGAGCATGACTCAACAAATTGCTTTATCACAATAAACTGGAGCTGTCGGTGTGGATGGGCAGCGTGGGGAAGTGGAGCTGCTCAAAATATTTGACAGTCAGCTCTTGCCTAAGTGGCTATCCAGGCAACTTAATTAAAAACATTTATTTCCCCAAAAGAAGAAATTTGTAGAACAAATGAAACCAAGCGGATTAAACAAGACTCGCTGGAATTACGTGGATGTGCCTCTTTTATCCTCGTTTTTGAACGTTGCTTTGTTCTGAGAAAGGCACAGGGAAGTACAAAATTCACAGTAATGACTTTTGAAGGAGCCACTTTTTCAGGAATTCACCTGCAGGGTCTGTTCCTGGCCTGTTCCATGCCTGGAACATGTTGGGCATGGCTGTCTCTCCAAGTCTTCTCCAAGGGGAAGGGGCTGGAGCAGCAGCTGAGGGAGCTGGGGGGGCTCAGCCTGGAGAAAAGGAGGCTCACGGGGGACCTGACAGGAGGGGGGAGNCCAGGGAACCAGGGACAGGAGGAGAGGGAACGGCCTCAGGCTGTGCCAGGGGAGGGGCAGGTGGGATGTTGGGAAAATTCCTTCATGGAAAGGCCTGTCCAGCCCTGGCACAGGGGTGGAGTCCCCATCCCCAGGAAGGATTTACCGTCCCTGTGGATGTGGCACCTGGGGACATGGTCAGTGGTGGCCTTGGCAGTGCTGAGTTAATGGTTGGGCTCAGTGATCTCAAAGGGCTTTTCCAACGCCCCCAGCTCCATGATTCTGTGAGGGGACAGCGTTCCCAGGCAGCCTTGGGGTGTCTTTGCGTTTGAAAGGGCTCTCTGAGTGTTCCAGCCCAGAGATATGAGCCATGAAATGTAGTGCTGTGTGTCAGCTCCCGGGAAGGGACTTTGAAACAGAAAATTCTGTGCTCTATTCAAAGAGGTGTGGTGGGAAAGCAGCTTCTCCGCGGGGTAGGAAGCGTGAAATGCCAGAGAGGAGTGTAAGCACAGTGCCGGGGAGCCGTCTCCTCACTCACTGGTTTGCAATCAAGCTCTTTCAATGTGCCGTAATATTGGGAGGAATGATTAATACGAACCTTAGAAACTGAGAGGAAGATTGGAAATTAATTTTGAGTATTAAAAGTGTTAATCAAAGTGTTAATTTCTCCCACACACGTTGCAGTGGTTTTTGCCAAGTAAAGATAACTTTGATCATCTTCCTGGCCACAAAATGAATTAGAAATAAAGAAAGTGGATGTTCCATGTGAAGCAACAGTTAACATCTCTCTTCTTGGAAGTTACATCGATGTAATGATTTTTAATTTATGTAATGCTCAGAACATCATTTAAATTTCTTCATACAAGTCAGACTAAATTTAAGTGAGAATTTATTGGTCCATATCACTTGTTCCACATTGAAAGAGCTGAAACTTCCAAGGCCAGGCCTCTGGCAGGATGAGGCCACGTGGAACGGTGGAGCTGGTGTGGTGTGGGAGAATTCCAGTTTGGGAGTCACATCCTGAAGCACCAGGATTTACAATGCAAGCAAAAATTCCTCTTTGTACTCATTAGTTCCACGTGTAGGTTTGCAGCTCTCAAACCTACTTAGGTTTTTCTCCCCTAAACTCCCCTGAGATACAATAAATTCCAGTTGGAATAATGGGCTGCACAGCGCTGGAGCTGCAGGTGCATGTGAGGAGGAGCAGGTGGGAGAGTGTGAAATCTGATCTGCAAATAATATTAGGACATTTAATTAAATTGAGACTAATATGATGAGTGCCCCATGATAAGGGAAAGGGGCATATTCAGCATATTAATTCTTTTTTATCCTTTTTTTGTCATCTCTCTTTGGTCTTCTGAATGCCAGGTGTTGCCTTGCCATGTCTAGATTCCACAAAAAAAATAGTGATAAAACTATTTTGCAGCATGAAGATTGTTTAAATATTTATTCATCTATTGATTTGAGGCTGTGACCTCATTTCTTGCTTCCTTAATATTTTGCCTCTCCGAAGTTCTTGCTGTGAAGTGAATTCCTTTGGTTTTGTTCTTTCCTAGCACAGTGAGCTGGTGCAGCTTGTCCTGCACTGCCAGAGGTCTGGATGCCCAGTTCGTAAAATCAGGACTGTGGGATAAACTTGATAAAGCTTAGCTCAGAAAAATTTATCTCAGATAAACTTGACACTGAATCCTTCTCCTGCTCCCACAGTGAAAAAGTCCTGTTGGAGTCTGCAGGTTTGCATCAGTGCAAAGCCAATCTCCCTTGACTTTTGGATTAGTGGCATAGTCACTATAATAGTGAATTTTTGAACATTTATTTGAATTTTGAATTAGTGAGATATTCAGTATATATATTTTTTATATGTATACCTTTGAAAAATTAGACTTTAAGGAGCTTTAAAATGCACAGGATGAGGAGTGACTCTTGGTGGTGAATATACCCCATACTCATTCCACTCAGGAAAAGAAAAGCTTTTCTCATTGCTTGCCACTAGTGCTTAAATATTCTCTGGAAATGAAGTGTTACCCCAAAACCCCCAAGATTTTGGCCCACGTGTTTGCTGCTGTTTTGTGAACATTTTCACTTGGTTTTGCTCCTTTTAGTAAGTCCCATTTTTGAGCAGCAAGTAACAAGTTGTAAGAACATCCCTGTGAAGTCCTTGCTCCCCTGTGCCCCTGGGCTGGTGCTTCCAGCATCTCTGAGGATCCCTCCCCTGCAGCCTGAAAGGGTTTGATTTCTGTGGTTAATTCCCGTAAGTCCCAATGCTTGGGTTCGGGCTTTTTTTTGTGCACAGCGAAAGGGAAAACAAAAATCTCTTTTTCCTCTGTTCTTCCTCCTGTGAGGAAAAGGATGTTTTCCTGAGAATTGTCTTGCCAGAGATCCGAGTGTCCTATTGCCATAACTCCATTTGTTGAAAGGAAACTGGAGGCTTTCAAGGTTCCAGCTGGTTTTTGGAGCTTTGCAGGGCAGCGTGGGCTGTGCTGGAGGGATGATTTCTGCAGCAATCAATCCCTCTCTGGTCAGGGAAACACATCGGCCACTCCGAATATTGGCAAATATTTCATGGGCCTCTCGAATTCAGCACCAAATTAGGAGAATCACTTTGTCTCTAATGGGCTGCTCATTGAAAAGCCTCTTTAGAAAACAGTCAATGAAGAGCTCAGTGCTGAGTAACTCAGGAATAACCATATTCCATCTATTTCCCGAGGTTCCTGGGTGAAGGGAATGCACAGGGGCAGGGAGTGGGGCTGGGTCAAGCATGTTTGTTGCTTATTCAGCTTTTCATGCCCTTTGGCTCTGCCTGTGGCTCCCCTGGCTGGGGGTGCAGGAGAACCGCAGGGGTGACAAGCCCTGGCTGGGCGCGGGCCAGGGCTGGAGTCTGTTCCACACCGTGGTAAGGTCCCTCCTGAGAGGTGGTGAAGGGTCAGCTGTGAGCAAACGTGTTCAGATGCCTCAGGAACCAGACAACAGTGTTTCAAAGCCTGGAGGGCAAAGCTTTGCTGCCCAAGGCAGCAGGTGATCTTTGCTCCCTGTCCTTTGTGTTTACTCTGTGCAGTGTGAAGGAGAACTGCCTCAGCTCGTGGTGTCCCCGGGAGCTGTCACACAGCTCAGAGCCGTGTGTGGCTCAGCACACCCCGCAGGGTGGGCCAGTACAGGAAGCCCAAAGGGAGTGTAAAGGGGCAGGGATGTGCCGAGGCTGCTCCTGTGCAGCACCCAGCCCCTGCCCCCCGTCACTCGGCGTAGCTGCTTTTGGAGCTCAAGTTGCTCAGTTCTGTGTTTCACAAAGTGGCCTGGTGTTCCCCAATCCCTCTGGTGACAGCCACTGTCACCTGCTCACCTCTTCAGCCAGCTCATTTCCAGGCAGGGCTGCTCCTGGGGACCAGGACCACCCCTCTGCCAGCCCCCTCCTTCCCTGGGTACCTCCTGCCCTGGGCGTTTTCCTGGAGGATCCATACCCCAGAGCTGCAGCCTGTGCTGGAGTGTTCATAGAACTGCAGACTGGTTTGGGCTGGAAGGGACCTCAAAGCCCATCCAGTGCCACCCCCTTCCATGGGCAGGGACACCTTCCACCAGCCCAGGTTGCTCCAAGCCCCGTCCATCCTGGCCTGACTGTCTGGCTGAGTGTCACCTCCCTCAGTCACAGTCCCTGGAGCACCTGGCTGGGTGTTGGTCTCCACCTGTGATATAACATGGGCCATTTCCATGAAATAAGGCACTGCTGGGATGAATCCTGGACTGCCTCCCTAGAACTTGCTCCTCACTTTTGTGCCTTTTACAGCATCTTGTGTCAGAGCTCCATTAACTTGACCAGATTATCCCCAGGCAGTGCAGGGGGGTGGTTTTTGCAAGGCTGCAACAGTGGTTTTATTGAACTATATTGCATTTTTAGTACTCATTTGAGAGAGGGTCATTAAGGCTCAGTCTAGTACATTAAGAACATTACTCCAGTGTGAAGGAGACAAGGATTTTGAGAAAGACAAAAAAAGACCAAGGAATTACGGAGTTTTGTTTCTGTTTTATCTATCTCCATCCAAGGGCTGGGAACAGAACCTACTGAAATAATTCCCAGCTTTGCTGAATGCACACGTTTCCCGTCCTAGAAGGCACTGGGCGGTGGAGAAGCTCCCAGCAATGACCTTGGGTGTGAATCTTTTGGGAGAAAATGTGCTGCAGCAAGTGAGGACTGATCAGAAACCCTGGTGGGACCCGACAGAAAAACTGTGTTTTGATTTCTCAGTCATCCCAACTGGCACCTACAAATCTGTGACTAAGGGAAGTGAATGCCAAAGCCCCTTTTGCTTTCGGGAGCTTCCCTTGGAGTTCTGTGCTCCAGCCCTATGTCTAACTCACATCCCCTCTGAGCCCCATTCCATGTTCCTCATCTGTTGCAGAGCTTTTGCAAGCCTGACACTGGGTTCAGGAAAGAATTTTTTCATGCTGTAAATGCTGGCCTCTTCCTGGGTGGAAAAATTAGGGAACAGGTTTCCTTCCAAAATTATACTTCAAAGGTTTCTTCTCCTCCCTCCTTTCTCACTGAGATTTCTCATTGTGTCATTTCCACTCTCTAGATTTCTCATTCTTTGAAGAATTGACAAGTCTTTACTTGCCCTCACAGATACATAACAGCCCCAAAAATACCATTAACTGAGAGCAGGCTAAAATGCCACCTTACCTCTCCAAGAAAAAATGGATTAGGAGCAAGGGAACATTCCAAATTGTGGTTAGAAAGGCTTCATCATTAGAGATCATTTTGTGCTTGTAGTTTATAATGATTCACTATCCAGAGGTGGCATCGTTATCGCTGGGGGAAACGTCTCTGCAAGAACAGCACAGTCCCTAAATTACAGAGTGCAGCTCCAAGAGGCAGCTCCAACGAGCAGCCCCACGGCTCAGGATCTGTGTGGGGGGGTGGCAGGAAATTGCATCCTTCAAGGCAGCCAAAGCAGCCTCCAAGGGATCTGTTTGGGAGCAGCCCTGCATCCAGGCACTGTGGGGAGCAAACCAGGGCCTGGAGATGGAAGGGGTGAGCCTGGCTGCCCTCTGCCCAAGGAGGGGAGGTGCAGCTGCCGGGAAGGTTCCATGGCAGGGAACGGGTCTGGTTTCCAGAGCCACAGCTGGGGAGACTCAGGTTGGACTGTGTGTGTCTGGAGAGTGTCCAGGGAAGGGAATGGAGCTGGGAAGAGGCTGGAGCAGCAGGAGCAGGGGGAGAGGGAACAGCCTCCAGCTGTGCCAAGGAAGGTGTTGTCCAGCACTTATCTACAGGAAAACAGGGAATATTCTACCAGTTTTGTTTCTTTCTTGATTCCCCGGAATCCAATCTCCTTTCAAGATATTCACGTGTCCCTTCAGGACCAGCCTTGCTGCATTTCCCTCCCTTTGGGCATCAGGTGCCACTGGTGATGCCCGAGGAGACCTGTGCCTGCCAGCGGGGGCTGCTTCCCGAGCCTCTCCTCCGGAATTTCAGTTCAGGGCTTTGAGTTTGCTAGTTTGGAGGATTTCTGAACCAGCTGCAGGACTGAGATCCTTGGCTGGTGTTTGTGTGGAGCACAGCCCTCATTTGGATCATGGCTTGGCTGAAGGCTTTGCTGTGAAACACGGTATTTTTGGGGCTTTGTTTCTGTCTCCCGCAGCCGGAGCTTTCACCGCCCACAGTTGTTCCTAAAGCAAATGTGTTTTAGAAAGTGTTCTGACACCATTTCTGAGAACTTTGCCTTTGCTATTTTTACACACAACGCTGCAGAGCTGGGCTTAGGCTGACTAAATCCAGCTCAGAGACGACAGGGGAGGATTGAGGACATGGTTTAGGGGTGAACAGGGTGCTGGTTGATGGTTGGACTCAATGACCTCAAAGGTCTTTTCCAAACATGGCAACTCTGGGATTCTCTCCTATGTTCCCATAATTTTGGGATTTGTGCCATATGAGATGATAGAAAGCATTTGCCCTCCTGGGGGGGCTCATCCCAGGATCAGCAGGTGCACCCAGGGCTGTCCTACAGCCCTCCAGTTACACCCGTTTCACCTTCATTTGGGTCAGGATTTGGAGTCTCTCTTTTCCTTCTGCCAGCAGCACTTGCTGTTAGAAACAGGGAAATGATTCAAGGCATCAGCAATGTTCTTTAGCTGAGACTCTGCTTGTTCTGGGTCTTTGCAGGAAAACAGGGAATGGTTTATCAGTGTGGTTTCTTCTTCCTCAATTTCCTGGAATCCAGTCTCCTTTTGAATCGGCAACATTTCATCTTTAGGGGGATCTCAGCGTGCCTCTGAGCAGGGTTTATCCCCTTTGGAGGCTTTGCAGGGCTCTGCTCCAGACCAGGCCATTAGAGCACTCCTGGCATGAAGTTATAACAACAGAAGTGTTTTAGGTGTCTGAAGCAGAAGCAGAATTTTATTTTATATTGGTTTTTTTTCTATATGGCTACACTGTGTGGCTCCAGTGTACCTTCTTTCTATAGCACAGGTTTAAGGAAGCCAATAAATCCAAGTTCCTCCTGCTGCAAAAACCTCTCCTGTTCCCACACACATTCCCAAGCCCTGGTGGCTCTGGGTCTAACAGGGTGTCTTAATTTTCTTTATTTTCTCTCTAGCAAACAGAGCTTTTCTAAATCTTTCAAAATGATCCCATATCATTCTTATAATTTAATTTAATGTTCCAGAGAGAGTCTTAATTTTTTGTACATTGCTGGAGTGTAACTGCCATAATAAAGGACAATTTTGAGGTGATAAAACGCACCAGGAATGTCATTAAACATGCAGCAAAGGTCTGACACAATGGAATTAAGCGTTAATGAATAACATACTAGAAATATTAGTCTTCTGTATCAGTTTAGTTGTTCTGGTGTTGGGTTATGATGAGGGCTAATGTGAAAAAATGAAACAATAAACAAGATCAGTGAAAATAAAATTCAAAAATGATTCAGTAGGTTCTTCATATGTAGAAAGTTTCTGAGTTTAAGCTGTTGGGTATCCACAGGGATCCCTTCTCTTGGATAACTTGTAGTTTCATGTTTTAATGTCATTTTATTATTGGTGCACTTTTCATCTTTACAATTGTATTATGATACTCTGGAGATGTAATATAAATTGGAGCCCATCTGCAGATCAGGGCAGTTGTAAACTTCTTTTACTGGCATAAGCAGGAACTTGGTAGCTCTTGGTAAGCAGGAGATTGAGGATATGAACTGTTCCTAGTAATGAACCAACAGTCCAACCCAGAGTCTTGTTAGAACTTGGATTTTGGAGACAAGGACCCAGCTCTCACTTCTGGATCTCTCTATAAGCCATTTTTTTACCTTGAAGTTGTTTTTTCTTGAGGGTTCTAAATATTCTGTGCTGATTTGGCCCAGCAAATACAGGCAGAACAAAATCCAGCCAGTTTTCTCTGAATATGCCTTGGTGTGTTTTAATTTTGGGGGTTAGAATAAATTAATTTATCTCCATTTCTGGCTGCATGGAATGGCAGGAACTTTTCTACCAATCAGCTGATTTCTGTAGATTAAAATTCCTTTGTAGTGCCTGAGGCAGAGCTGGTGCTGGATCATCCCGGGATCCCCTCTGGGCTCTGCAGCCCAGCTTTCCTGGGGCGATGGAGCAGGACTGGAGCTGTCGGATAAATGCTTGGCATCTTTCTTCTGGAGTGTGCTGATGACTTCAGCCCAGTCCCTGGTGACCTTCCACACCGGTGGCACCTTGTGCTCCGTGGGACAGGGGAATATCGGAGATCCAGGTCGGTGTCCTGTGCATCTGCAACTCTGTGAATGGCACTGGAAGTTTTCCTACATTAGAGTAACTTACTGAAAATCTGATTTATCTCTTGTAAGAGGCTGATGACCAGCCCTGCAACATGGACATGGAGGGGTTTATCCTGGGTTTTATTTCGATGTGAATTCCCTGATATAACAGAAGCCCATGTCACCGCCCTCCCTGACACACAGGCTCCTGCTCTGCTCTGCAGCAAACGTGTGAGTCATGTATTGACTTCCCAGTGTCTGTTCTTTGAAGATTTGGTGGCTTTTGTGTCAGCTGTTTGAACAGCTCTCTCTTACTGCTGAGGAGTTTGATGCCAAACAAGCTGCCAGCCCCGGCTGCATTTCAAGAATATAAAATAATCTGTATCGTTCCAGTTCCTTTAGGATGGGATTCTGCTTTATCAGGGAAATATCCTCAATTGTGGTGTTGGAGTTTTCACACGGGGAGAATACAGTCTTCTTTGACTCAGTCTTCAGTGTTACTGCCATTAGTTTCCTGTCTGCAGAATATATGAGGTTTACAAGTAAAATTCATTGCAGCTCATAAATTGTATATGCAGGGTATATAAGGATATGCCAGAGCCCAGCAGTGACATAAAAAATGTACACAGAAATGAAAAAACCCTACTGTGTGCCTTTGAGGTTTATTTTGTTTCCTCCCCAGTTAATTCTCTCCTTTGCCTGCCCCAAGCTTAGGTTAAACTCTGTTTCCCCTTGCGTGATGGGGGGTCCTGCTTGTTGGATCGTCATGGGACCACACCAGCTCCCTGGCAGGGTCTCTCTGAGGGATCAGAAATCTTCCACACTTGAAGACTTCTTGTTTTTATTGTTTAGATTAAAATTCTAGTTGCCATCTGAACTTGACCTGAACTTTTCCCACCCTTTCCAATAACCTTTGTTAAAATCCTGATTTTAGGATGTTTTCTGTGCTGATGAGCAGTGAGAAAGGTCCTCAAATCCCTGCCAGTGGAAGATGAGCTGTGCTGAGCCATGCAGTGCCAAAGGCTTTGCCTGTTGTTCCCAGAACTTTAATAAACATCCAGGAGGCAGCTCCTGGCAGCTGCTAATTTTAAAGTAACATATTAATCAAATTAATTGAGAGTTCCTTTTAACAATCAGCAGCAACAACATAACTTTGTGAAGTGATGTTTTCAGTGTTGCTAAAAGTGATCCACCCCCCCAAAAGAGGATCTTTGCAGATAAATCAGCTGAAAAAGTGTTAAATTGTCTCTTTTGCTACCTGATAATCCAATTAAATGGTGATAAGAAAAATAGCTCCTGGAGAATTTCAGGGAAGCAGAATAATGTACTTAGTGTTGTACCAGAATCCAAATACCACATAATCGTGGGTATCCATGGATACTGAAGCAACACTTTGATTACCAGATACATCCATTACCCTTAAATACCAGCGTTGGGGGTTTAATGCCCCGACCAATTTAACGCGTGACTGCTGCAGCCTGCAGAGAACCCTCCTGGGGATCTGCTCTCAGAGCACAGCACAGGAGCTGTCAGTGGGTGAAAGGAAGGCAGCCAGGATATTTTTGAGACTCTCTTCCCAGTTCCTGTGTGCTTTCAGCTGCCACCCAGCTGGCTCCATCCGCCTGCCCTGCAGGTGCCAGGAACGAGAGCATCCTGGGATGTGGCCTGACCTCTGTGCCACGTCTGGGACTTAGTGGGATTCCCAGGAAAAATGATCACAGGATGATCCTTCAGAGTGCTTGTGCTGTTGGGACTCACTCCCCAGTGGGTGGACGGACTCGATGTACCAACCTTTTATCACGGCACGATGAGCGTGCTGGTGATTTCACAGCACAGGATCCGTTGTGAGGCTGAAGGCAAATTCATGGAATCATAAAATCCTATCATGGTTTACTTGGAAAGGACCTTAAAGCCCATCCAGTGCCACCCCATGCCATGGGCAGGGACACCTCCCACTAGCCCAGGTTGCTCCCAGCCCCGTCCAGCCTGGCCTTGGACACTCCAGGGATGGGGCAGCCACAGCTTCTCCGGGCGTGTCAGAGCAGCTCCGGTTTGGTCTCAGGGTGGTTTTGGCTCCAGACTCCCCCCATTTGCCACAGCACTTGGTGCCAGTGAGAGCATTTGTCACTTCTCCAGTCCATCAGAGGTAATACATCACTGCAGGAGTTCCTGACAAAGTCTTGAATTTGCAACTTCCACATTGCTACCACTTAATTGCCTCAGAGGGTTTTACCTTGTGGGTGCAGTGCATTAACCTGACAGTCTAAATAACTGTGCACACGTTTCCTGGTGGAACGGGAATGCAGGATGAGAATATGAAAGCTAAACTCATTCTATCTGTGCCGTTTGGACAATCCCCCCCAATTCCTTGGGCACCTCTGCTTGCTGAGAGAGGTGAATGACAGGGGGCTGTGCCTGCCGTGGGCTCCTCCAGAGGGACCAGAGCACTGTCAGCCCAGCTCGGGGGCTTGGATGTGAGCAGCAGCTGGGGGGCTGGTGTACACAGGGACTGGGCTGGATCACTGCTGCTGCAGGACCTTTGTGCTCTGCTCTCAAAGCTGCCTAGTGTGGATTTGAGCTAAGCAAACTGGAAAATACCACACTGTGACCCCTTTGGGTGGCTTTGGGGCTGTATTTGTTCCTCAGGCCTCTCTTTGTTCTTTTAGGCTGCATTCCCAACCCTCTCACCTTTCCTGACTGAAGGTGATGGGAAGTGATGAAGGACTGCAAAGGACCTTCACAGCAGCTTCAGAGGTGCCTAAATAATGGCTCCATCCAGCAGAGAGGAGCCCTTTGGTCCCAATGCCATAAAATACATCTGCTCCTGCTCTGCTCTGTCACAGTGGAAGCCTCTCAAAAGGACACTGTGGAGAGAAGGCACAAATTTCCAAGTGACAAATCCTGGAGCTCTGTAGTGCTCTGGGGGTGCGGTTGGTTTTTGGCTTTCTTTTGTCTCAGTGAATTCTCCAAAGTTGCCACGTCCTTGTTTTACAAGAGAAATCGGAGTCTCTCGGGGGAGCTCTGGAGTAGCTTGGCTCAGAGTGATGGAGTGCCAGGGAGGGCACAGGGACTTCCCAGGAGCAGATAATAACTTGAAATTCTCCTTAGGCTTGGTGCCAGGGCGGAGAGAGACTTTCCCCCAGCAGAGCCACAGGGATGGATGGCTTCCCTGATTGCCGTGCCTGGGTGGTGCCCTGGCCCTGCCATGGAGCAGGATGCTCAGAGCCAGGGCTGGCTGGGGGAGTTGTGCTTTTAACCAGCTGCAGTCCCTGCCAAGTGGGTCATTGCAGGAAAGCTGGATGGCACTGCTCACAGATTTGAGTTCATTCCACCTAATTTTGACTGGGGAAAATAAGAGAGCATTTTAAACTCTAAATTTTTGAACTCTCTAGCAGTGAGGCTTTGTCTTTCCATTTAAAAATGAAGTTTATTTTTAAAGGCCTCTATTGTTTTCTTTGGAAAAAAAAAACCAACAAAAACACCAGGTTGCAAAAATTTCAGGTTATGATAATTGTGAAACAAAATGAAAGATTTTGTGTGAGTCAGAGAAAAACTTCGGGGTTATTTTTCTCTTTTATTCTTTCCCTGCCTTTCCTTTTCACTGTTTTATTCCTTCCCACCAAACCAATCCTTCTTCCCCCGGAGCTTTGGGAGCAGCCAGTACAGCAGAGCTGCTTTGCCTTCGGGCAGCCCCTGCATCTCAGCTTCTCTACATCTCAAATGAGGGAAAAAGAGCCTGACCTGCTTTGGGAGGTGCTCAGGGACCTGCAGAGGAGGCAGATTTCACGATTTTAAAGGCTGAATTTGGTTTTCACAGCTGTTCCAGGGGTTTCTGCAGGTGTTGCCGTGGCTGCTGTGCCCTGGGTCGGAGGATGATGCTCCACGGGCAGATGGTGTGTGCTGGGGGATGAGCCTCCTCCTCCTGCTGCTGCGCTAGGATCTCTCCATACCAACACCTTCTCCAGTACTCATTTAACAGTACTTTGAGATCTGTATTTTAAAGCATATCTGTGAATCTCTCCTTTGTCCTGCTGCCTTTTAATTAACTCATCCCCACTGCTGTTTCTTATTAAGCAGCTCTGATATGTTATTAATTAACACACTGTGCAGTAGAGTGGGGAGGTTGGTATCTAAGATGCCATAAAAGATGAAAGTGTTTACCACCGAGAAACAAAATAATTAAGGCAAAAGTTGTGTTTTCGTCTGCCAGCAACAAGCAGAGTACCACTGGAGATGGGATGCTTTTTTCTTTTATTTTCCCTGAGCTAAATAACTGTAATATGGGAACTGTGCTGAAAGTGAGCCTTTCTTTGCCTGTGGGTTGTGGGTGTCCCTGTTCTGTGCTCACTCTTTGGCATGCTTCTTGTGTATTTATGAGAAGTCCCATTCACACATGTACTTTATCTCCAGGCTTCAATATTTGGGTCTCTCCAGCCCAGCTGGTGATGGGCATTGGAGCAAATAAGGATTTTCTTGATCTTTAGCCTCGATTTTCATTTTTATCCTTTTGTATTTTTTTGTTTGTTTGTTTGCTTTGCCAATATTTCAACTCCTTGGCTGTTCCTATTCCAGATAAGTCATTTCAGAGGAAATGTTTGCCCTCAATAGCCTTCAACTTGCAAAATTGAAAAGAATCTGAGCCCTTTGCTGAGATAAAATTTGTCTAATACACCTCCAGCATCACTTGCCTTCCAGCCTATTGGTTTTGGGGTTTTTTAAAATCAGTTTAAGCTTATTCAGGTTGTTGTTTGGATTGGTTTATTTTTTTAATTCCTCTATTTTTAACCCTTCCACTGACCATGTATTTGCTTATTTTGCTTTTCTCCAGTGTTGGGTTTTCCCACCTGTTTAACCACAACCCTACCCAGCCATGCAGGCTGTGTGTATCAGAGCTCTCTGTGCAAAAAAATAATGGTGTGAATATGAAATAATGGGATGAAACCCTCAGGAAGTGGCCCCTGAAGCGCCCACAAGGGCAGTGATCCCATCAGAGAATTCCTCTTCCCCCCAGGCTCCCCTTCCAGCGTGTGCATTTCCCACTGCCATGCCTGTCCTGTCCTCTGGTGTGAAAGTGCTTTTGCTCTTCCCTGTCTCTGGCTCAGGTGGGCTCTGCATCGCCCAGTCCCTGAAGATCCCCCAGGACCGCAAGGACAAGAGCATCGACTTCGACAAAATCATCAAGCAGCTGCTGGAGACCCCCAACGCCAGGGCCATCGTCATCTTCGCCAACGACGAGGACATAAAGTAAGGGCACTGGGGGAAGGGATTAATTGGGCTTGACAGCTCTGCAGGAGAGGCAAGGCAAATGAGAGTGGGAGTGACCAAGTGGGAATGTCGGCTGGAAGGGGCGATGGCAGGGGTGGAGTTTGGAATGTGGGGGGAAGCACCAGGCACAGAGGGTGCTGCTGCCCTGGCTCACGGGGTGCCCAGACCATACTGGGGGGACAGGAATGGTGACCAGGATCTGGGAGCTTTTCCTGGCATAGGGTTACTCATGCATTGGGTAGCAGAGCTGAGCTCGCCTCTCAAAGAGGCATTAAGAGCATGCCCCTCTCTCCAAGCTCATCCTGTCATGTATAATTAATTCTTTCAGACTTTATTTTATGGCAAATGAAGGTTAATAGTGATAAAGTGACTTGGATGCTCAAGGTTGAATCACATAGAACTGGCTCATAAAATAATACAAAGAATATTTTATATTTCATTTCTCACTTGCCCATGTTTCATATTGTCACTCCAGAATTTTACATCAGCTTAAAATTGTGATGGAATCATCAGCTGCTGAGAGGCTCAGTCCTACAATGAGACAAAAGGAATTCAGGATGAAGTTTCAATAAAGTCAGCGGCAAAACTCTAAGTTTTGGTGGAATCAATATGTCAGTCATGGGATATAGGGGGAATTTAAAGAGAAGTCCTGTTGGTGCTGCAAAGAATGGTTTGGGCTGGGAGGGAGGTTTAATGACCATTCCAACCTCCTGCCATGGGCACCAACACCTTCCACCAGACCAGGTTGCTCAGAGCCCTCGTGATGGGGGGTATTCCAAACACACATCCTGGGCACAGGGATGTGCTGTTTCTGTTCACGACAGAATGGATTAGGTTGGAAAAGACCTCGGAGGTCCCTGAGTGCACCCATTCTGCCATTGCCACAGGCCATTTCCTGAAGCAGTGCCGTGTTCAAAGCACACGGGTGTGTGAACAAGCCGTTCTTTCCCACAGGCAGATCCTGGCGGCCGCCAAGAGGGCGGATCAAGTGGGGCATTTCCTGTGGGTGGGCTCGGACACGTGGGGCTCCAAGGTGAGCCCACTGCTGCAGCAGGAGGACGTCGCCGAGGGGGCCATCACCATCCTGCCCAAGAGAGCCACCATCGAGGGTAAGAGCTCCCCTCCCCTTCCCCTCCTGCCTCCCCAGACGCCGCCGGCGCAGAATTGGTCACCTAAAATCCTCCCCACGAGTGTTTTGGGATAAAGGTGCCCGGACACGGTGTGATACAGACTGGAAAGCACATGGAGAAAGTGCTGGATTTTCCCTGAATGTCCCTGCTCCTCTCATGGACGCCCAGCGTTGTTCCCACAGCAGCAGCTGCCAGCAGTGGGTTATTGGAGGCACCATTTCAGAGCCTGCCCTGAGCTGAGGGGGTGTGACAGGGCCTTCATCACCGGAAGGAAAGGAATCCCAAATGGTCTGAAGGTGTTGTTTGGATACGTGGGGGGAGAAAGTCTGCTGCAACTTATGTCTCAACTCTGAAGCAGCGGAGAAGTTCTCCACTGAGGGAGTAAAACTTCATTTTTGGATCAGTGCTTTCCATTTAAACTTAGCTTAACTTTTATTTCCTGCAGATCAAGCACTATATTTATTTATACGTGTTGCTTGTGTGCTTGAAAAATATACATACCTATACATATGTACATGTACATAAAACTTACGGGAAGCTTTGACATTAATCCCTTTGTTTCTCGACATTCCTTTGTGTTCTGAAGAGTTTGTTGTCTGATCTCTCCTCAATTTGTTAATCCTTTTGTGTGCAGGGATGCTTAACTATCCACATGGCTTCCTCTGGGCACCAAACTGGTTGATTAGAGTCTGTGTTCTCTATAATGTGGAAAGAAAAGTTGTTTACAAGGTTTAGAAGGTAAAGAACTTTCCTCTGAGTAAAGAAAACAAACCCCTCAGCTGGCACATGGTGTTGTGTGGGCCAGGGTCTCCAAAGAGTCCTTGAACACATTAAAATAGGTTCTGGTGTCTTCAATCCCTGGAAAACCAAATATTTGCGTTTTCCTGTGCCTGCACTCCCTCCTCATCAGTTATTCCTCTCAGGTGTATCATGTGCTTCCTTCTTTTACATTTTTCAGCCCCCGAGGTGTTCTTGAATGTTGTTTCTCCGTAAATACCTGAAGTTGATAGACAATGAAGTGGTTTGTTTCTGAAAACCAGGGTATTTTAATAAGCTTTTCATACTGTCTGCATTCATCCCTGCGGGTTCCTGACACAGAAAAGAAAACTCTGCCAACAGTAAACAGAAACAAAAACTTTCCAGGTTTGCTTGTTATAAAATATTTTCCTTCTGTATTACACATTGAGCCCAAAAGGGGAAGCATGAAGAGTTTCTTTGGATACAGTAAGTGAGGAGAGCAGAGTGGAAGGGACCAGGTATAGAAAGTCAGCTAAATAACAGTTATAAATATTAGTGTATTTGGTGTATCTGCAAAAAATATGTTTATTGAGCCCACAAATATCTTCTTATTCAGTGACTGTATTGAATAATTGCCTGAAAGTTGGCTGGTTGGGTTCTGCACTTGTAGCCACGTAGGTTGGGTGATTGATGGTGAGGTTTAAATCACATTTGGCCTATCAGTGTCCCTAACTGTGTTCATCCCTCAGGAGCAGATCCGTATTTCCAGGGCCATGTGTTGCAGGTGCCTTCCTGGGCAGGGGTAGGGCTGTGCCAGGAGGCAGAGCCGGGTGTCCCTGTCCGGGGCAGAGGCTTCCTGGCTGCTCCCTGACTGCTCACAGGGGTTCGGGCTGGCTCTTACCTTCCTCACTCCTGTTCATCCACCCCCAAATGCCACCTGGATCCGCCTTCTGCTCCTCCTGTTACAGGGAGGGTAAAGAGATGCACATCCCCATTCTCCTGAAGCAGTTTTCCAGGACTCCACATTCCCCCTCTCAGTCCAGTTCCAGTTTGGTTTCATTCACCAAGAGAAGCATCCACAGCTCTGCTACTTACAGAGATCAGTAATCCTTGGGCATCAGTGTTCCCATGCTTAGGGAGGCTCTTATCCCTCTGGATTGCTGCCTTCCTTGAATTTAGGCTGCTGGATGTTGTTTGTTTTCCTTTCTGTTGTTTTAATTTCATTTGGCCAAGAGTCCAGGAGAAGGGAATTAGACATTTTTATGTTATTCTTTAATCATCCAGCAATGAACATCTGCTCCCTAAAATTCAGTAATGCATTTCTTTTGGTGAAGGCATAAAATAAAAGAAATAAGCTGCCTTGATTTTCCCTATAAATTGATGGAAACAAAGTAAATGAGCAGAATGGAGCTCAGTGCCTGGAGCAGATCCCAGCCCAGCAGGCTCCATCTGAGCAGCAGCCCTGGGGCTCACAGGCTCCAGGTCAAGGCAACAGTTAAGCACCAGCTTAATTCCCATTGGATTTGGTGAGAATTCCGTGTTAGTCATGAATGAGGGGGTTGCCCTTGTTTTACTCCTCAAGAGCATATTTTCTTTTTTTTCCCTTTCCTTTTATCACTGTCTTAAGTAGTACTCGAAATATGTTGGGAAAAGATTCCTAAGAAGCCTCACTGGAAGCAGAGAGCGCTGCAGCTCCTGTACCTCCACCTGAACGTGTGACTCTGCTCACAATTAGGGGGAAATTACCAGGAAATCCCAGAGTAGCTGGTGTTGGGAGTGACCTGTGGAGATCATCCAGTCCAACCTCCTTGCCCAGGCAGGGTCACCTGGAGG
Organism: Cephalopterus ornatus; assembly: GCA_013396775.1. NCBI lineage: Eukaryota > Metazoa > Chordata > Aves > Passeriformes > Cotingidae > Cephalopterus > Cephalopterus ornatus. The sequence goes on from VZRE01009904.1 coordinate 257,280, forward strand.
AGGTGACACAGGAACGTGTCCAGGTGGGTTTGGAATGTCTCCAGAGCAGGAGATTGCACACCCTCCCTGGGCAGCTGTGCCAGGCTCTGCCACCCTCAGTGTAAAGAACTTGCTCCTCATGTCAAGGTGGAACGCCCTGTGTTATATTTTATGGCCGTTGCTCCTCATCCTGTCACTGGGCACCACTGAGCAGAGTGCGGGACCATCGTGACACCCCTGGGGGATATTTGTGTGGATTGATGGGATCCCCTCTCAGCCTTCTCTTCTCCAGACCAACCAGGCCCAGCTCCTGCAGTCTCTGCTCATCACAGAGATGCTCCAGACCCCAAATCATCTCTGTGGCCTCCACTGGACCCTCTCCAGTAGCTCCTTGTCTTTCTTGAACTGTGGAGACCATAGTTTTACACTCATCTGCATATATCTCAGTTGGCATTCCTATTTTTCTAACAGTGGGAATATCCCAGCAGCCTCTGGCTCCAGAGGGAGCCCAAAGCCCTCGGTTTCTTGTAGGATCAGGCCCCAGATCCGCAGTTATTTGTCTTGATACTTGATGTCACTCTGGGGACAGAATTTTCTTTGCCATGATCCCACGGGGGGGATTTAGGAAATCATTACATGAACTGAATTCATTCATCTTAAGTCAGTCTTAATATAGCCTGATTGTGTGTGATGTAATTATGCTGGAAGGATAAAGTTGCATTTTATTTGCATAATTGCAGTAGACAGGGAGCCAGAGGAGCTGCACATTAAAGAGCTGGAAAGTTGGGAACATGCTCCATAGCCAGTTTAACCAGGTACCAGGGAAGTTGAAAGGTTTGAGATGTTTTCAGGGAAAAAAAAAAAAACCAGATTGTATTTATTTTTAGAACAATTATGGCAGCAGGATACTGTATTCTGGTTCTTGTTGCTTTGAACTCTTCCAAAAGAGGGTTGTGATGGTGTGTCCTCGTGTGGAGAGAAGAGCACTGAAACATCAGCCCCGTCCTGAGGCCTAGAAATCGTTTTCCTCTCAACGTCAGCTGTGAGGAAATCAACAACTATCTACTCACCTCTTCCTTCCTGTTGTTCCTACACCTCTTTTCTGCGCACAACTTACCAAATTGGGCTGTTACCCTGTGGTTCATGTTGTTACTGCTGTTACTACTACTACTGACTGAACACTTCCAGAAATCTGATTTTTTCTCCCACCATTTTTCTTTTGAAAAAGTCTTGCTTATCTTTCTTAGGTGTCTGTGATGTGTCTTCATGGACACGCCAACTCCCAGGGAAATGAAACCAGGGAGAGGAGCAGCTGCTAGAAAAATACAGAGGCTAATATACATATATATGTATGTGTGTGTGTAATGTTAATTATTTAGAAAGTTGGAAAAATGCTTTGCTGATGTGGAAAAAAATATTATTTACGGGCTGAGCTCAGAACTGATGCAACTAAACAGTGAGATTCCAGTAGATTTAAGATGAATGACTCCATTCCAACAGGCTGGGGATGTGGCCCAGGCTGCAGTTTGTGGAGCTCTGAGCTTGGAGGTTAAGGGATGGCTCCAATCCAGCCCAGGAACCCAGCTATTCAAAAAACCAGGAAAGCTGCAAACCCACATAACTGTCCTTGAATCTTTCAGTTCTTTGTCTTCCAAAGGGATGGCAAACCCTGGTTTTATGTTTTGGTTTTATTTCCAGCGAGAACCAATTTGTTTCTTTTTTGTTTGGGTGGGATGAACTGGGAAAAAAGCAATGGAAGGGTGGTGATTTAAGGAAAAATTAGTGTGAAATGGTAACTCTCTGTTTAGTGGCTCTGAAATGTTTTCCCTTCGCGTCCCCAGCACAGCAAAGCACAGGAGCTTGGGGCTCATTGTGCTCTGTTAGAGACAGTTTGGTTTTAATCCAGTGTTAGTAAGCATGGGCACACTGCTCTGCATCTCACCAGGGCTGCCTCCACCCGGGATGCTTCTCTGGGAATGATGTGCTTCCTGCAGCACCTCCCACCTCCTCCTTCAGCGGAACACAAGGCTGGCTCATATCACATAGGAATATTGGGAAAATTGTCCACTTTGGATTTTTTTGGGTTGTTTACAGCCTGGTTCGGCATCTGTTCCAGTCCTCTGTTGTTCTCCAGCTTTTTCTGTGTCCCTGGGGCATGAGCATGTGTTTGGAGAGAGTCAGTGGGCTGGAAAGATGTGGCTCCGGGGGTGTGGTTCCTGCCGGGCTGTGGGGCTGCAGCCTCGCTGAGCAAGCCCAGGAGCACCAGGAGCCAGGGGGGACCCCAGTCCTAAGGGAAAGGGCTTGGACCATTACTCCCTGGAACCATCTGTCCCAAATTTACCCATTCCTCCCATTACCTGCCCTGAATTTTCCTCTCATCTCCTCACCCCCGCCCCCACCTTTCCCCTTTTTCTTCCTGCACTGCTGAGGGGTTCCAGCACTGGTGGATTGGTCCTTCCTCAGTCCTCCAGGCTGGTTGGGAGCAGTGGGACCAGCTCAGGGACCTCCCCTGCCCCCAGGCCAGGCTCCAGCTGCGGGGAGGGGACACCCCCAGTCTCTGCTAAGAGAGGGTTTTTGTCAAAAAGGTGCTTTCAGGTAGCACTTCCCATTCCTTACAGGGACCTGTTCGTTGGTGAAGGAAGAATTCACCTTTCTGTTCTCTCCATCAATCACTCTGTGTTTAAAGTCTTTCTACCCACAAACTTGTTGGGCCTGGATCTTCCCCAGTGCTGATTAAGCACTTAATTGAATTGAAATTAATCCTGCAGTTCCCTGGCAGTCCAAGGCACGCTCACAGCCTTGCGAAGTTTATTGTGTATCGATACCAGCCTGTTGAAAAGTCACCCTGGGAGTTCAGATTAGCTTTGATTCCTCCTGGCTTCGTGCTGGATCTCATTGTCTCCTACCTGTGCATGGATAGACTTGTTCAGCAGGAGCACAGTGATGGATGGACGGGTGTGATGGACCAGGCAGTGCCCAGGTGAGCGTGTGGCACCCAGGATGCTCGGTGGGCACCTTCAGGCACTGCAAGGCCACAGTTAGGCCTCCCAGAGCCTTCTCTTCTCCAGGCTCAACAAATCCCAGCTCTCCCAGCCTTTCCTCCGTCCCTTTGATCATCTTGGTGCCCCCTCTGGACCCTCTCCAGCAGCTCCATGTGCTTCCTGTGCTGGGCCCCCAGGGCTGGAGCAGCTCTGCAGGGGGGTCTCAGGAGACCTTCCCTCCCAGCTCAGGATATTCTGTGGTTCTATGAGTTTAGTAGTTACATCCCTGGCTGTTGTGTGGTGCTCAGATATTGGAGTACCTTTGGGGTTTGTTGGACAGTTTGAAGGTGTGATGTTCTCAGAGTATTAAAGAGAATTATCAGCCACTGCTCAGTGCAAGACACAGCCCATAACCACCCCAGCATCAGCAAGAATTCTGTCTCAAATGGGATTTGAACCAAATGGTACCGCTGCTTCAGAGCAAAGAAATGAGGTAGGAAGCTCTAATTGGACCATAAAGAACTGCTGTAAAATAAGGATTTAGGAGCTTCCTCTGGGGCCCCTGGAAATGAAATCAGCTGCTCGCCCAAGCTCCAGCAGGTCTGGCTTTGCCAGGATCCAGGTCCTCTGTGGGGACCAGCTGTTCTCCACCACGTGGTCTGTGTGCCTCTAGTTCTGTATTTCGGGTACTGCTCCCAGGGCTTCTGTCGGCATTTTCTCTTTGATGTTCATATTTAACTGTTATTTGAGGACGCTGGAGATTGCGTGGGTGGTTGTTTTGAGAGAGGGAGATGTATACACACAGACACAGACTGGGATGGTTGATGCTGCAAGAAGAGAGAATTCCCAGAGTCATACACAGCCACTGATCACCCTTCAGATGTATCATCACTTTTGGAATGCCCTGAACTGCATCTTCTCAAGAACAATTTCCCTCTCAATGGTCTGACACTGGAGCTGTCCGTGGGATGTGTTTGGGCAGAGTATTTCTAGCCAGAAAGGTGGATTTTGTTTTTAGAGAGCTGCTCCCTGTGTGTGCCAGCTCCTGGTGGGAATGTGAGTGGTGGGACCCTCCAAACTCTGCAGGTCTGCTCCGGCAGGAGGCATCGGAGGGTGTCCGTGGTGGGGGGGGCATCACAGGGAGTGTTCCCTGCCCAGCAATTGCCCACATGCTGTTCCCAGCATTTTTCCAAGGCAGCAGAGCCAAGGGCAGCTGGGGCTTGCACGGGGTGATGGCACCTCGTGGATAACAGGCAGCAAGCCCATGAAGGCAGCAGGTGATTGTTTCCTCCACCATCCCCCTATTTGGAAATTCCTGGTGTTTCCTGGTGCTGTTGGACTTTGCTTCTGTGTGGAATTTCAAGCCTCAGTTGTGCTAATAATTTGTTTTCAGTTTGTTAGTAAAGTTGGCAGGGTTTCCAGGATCTGGGGAGGGATGAAACACACAGGACCTCACCAGACCCTGATGAATGAACCACTTCTGGGTCACTGTGGCAGAGTTAGAGAAAAGAAAGTTTTAGATTGGAATTCTGTTTAGGCATGGAAACAGAAGCCAGGAGAAGGTTTTGCCACCTTCTCCCACGCCCTCAGTGCAGCCCTGGCAGTGACACCATGCCCAGCCCTGCTCTGGAGTTGGGTTTGCCTCCAAAACTCAGCCCAGGGCTGAGGGGAGCTGGGAGGAGGTGGCAGCATTGCGCTTGAGGGATGTCACTGCTGAAACAAGAGGAAGGAGAAGGGAATTAGGGAAGGTGGTGGTGAGGTATTCCCATAGTCCATCATATCCTACTCCTGCCAGGGCCTGATCCGGGGCTGCTCTGGTGGGGATGGAGCCAGAGGCAAGTGCTTCCCTCTCCTCTTTCTGTGGAATTTGCATCTCTGATGTTTCTGACACTATAATTTCGGAGGTTTACAGATGTTTCTAATTCCCAGGACTATGTTGGCAGAGGATTTGTATTTGCCAGGTACATTTCACGTATTTTTCATGTAAAAAAGAAAATGCAGGAGGTGCTTTTGGAAATAAACTGCTCGTGGTTTAGGTCAAAATAGCCATGAATAGTCCCAAATACCTAATTTTAGAAACGCTGTTCTGCAGGAGGTCTGAGAACCACAGATTGTTCCTAATGGAACAGCTCATTTTTCATCTCTGATGTGCTGCCTGGGCAGAGCAGGAGGAGTTTCATGTGTTCTGCAGCATTTCCAGAGCAGTGCCTGGTGGATGCCCACAGGTGTTGCAAACCAGGCAATGAAAGATGACACTTGAGCAGAAGGACTGATGGTTTCACTTGATGTTTGCTCATGTTTGAGAGAAATTTGGGCCTAGGAAGGAGCTCTAAGTAGATCTAGAGTAGATCTTTCCAAAGGTGGACTGTGGGATTAGGTCTAAGGGATCATCATTAGTGGGAAACACAGTCGTGGCATGTTTGCAGGGAACAAATTAATCTGCCTGCACTGTACACTAAAGATGCCTCCACTGTGCAAGTATTCAGTGTTTATGGTGTCTGTGCTGTCCTGCATGAGCAGCTCTCGATCACCAGGGGCATCTGGAGCATCCCAGGAAAGATCTCTGCAGGCTCCAAGTTCTCCTGTGCTGGGACTCCACACACACAGACACACAGGGAGTGAGTGTTCTGACATCTCTGGGTGAGACGGGCTCAGTCAGAGAGAGAAATGTGCTAATTTTAGGCAGTGAACAGAGGTTGTAAAGGCTTTTCTTGCTTGTTTCCTTGTGTTTTTGTCTTCTAGTCTGTATTGTTAATGCTTGACTGATTATAGGCTTTTGAAAGTAATAGTTTAGGAAATAATGCACGTAATAATAATACACATAATTTCCTTAAAGATGATACAATGAATGCTGAAGTGCCCACTTCACTCCTGCTGGGTTTGCAGATCTGCTGCAGGAGTGTGTTTTCATTCTGCTGACTGACTGCGTGACAACAAAGGGATGGAAAATGATTGAGGAGAATTTCCTCCGTGGAATGGCATGTGCTGGTTCCTCAGAACGGGGCAGCAGAGCCAATAGATCGATGGTGGAGATCTGGTAATCTGCTGGTAAGGATGGATTAACCTATAGGATGGTGAGGAGCCTTGTGTTTGCCAGGGAAGATCCCATTCTGTGCAGCTGAAGGGAACAGGCTCAGGAAGTGGAGTTCAGCCTTTGTTTTGATATTGTCCATCTGAAATTAATTCACTGTTCTCCTGATCACAGCCCGGTTGTCTCTGAGGCACTGCTCTGAGTCCAGGGCTGGAAGGGGATGAAGGAGGTGACCAGGAGGTGATGTGAGAGGGAGAGCTTGTGGGGGACTTGTCACAGTGCCTCTGACCACTCTCAGCCTCTGTTACAAAGTCGGGGCAAAGAGAGACACGGAAAGCTGTGGGAAGAGCAAGCCCAGACTCGTGGCAGCCTGGTCTGGTGCTATCGCTTGGAACACAGCTGAGACCTTGGGCTAAAGGGAACCAAAATCCATGGGCTGGCTGTTCCTGGGGCGGGGGGGTGGCGAGGGACTTGAGGGGGCTGATTCCATCCCACGTGGGGTGTGATGGGCGTGCTGGGTGTGGAAATGGCTTTGGAGCCTTCCCAGCTGCCACAAGCCATTACTCAGGCCAGGAACTAAGCAGTGAAATAACCTCCCTGTGCACAGGTGGGCTTGGGGTTTTTTGGTTGGTTGTGGTTTTTTGTTTTCCCCGGAATTCTGTTGGGTTTGCTGGACAAAAACCAGGAGAAATGAAGCCATATTAGATGGGACTGCTCCGCTTCGGAGGCCCAACTCTCTTACGGTAATTCTCAGTCACATAACACTACTCCAGATATTTATCTTTCCCATACTCCAGTAAAGTTTGCATTAAGCCCTTCACTTACACAGGGCTAAGTACAAATAATTCAGTACAATAGTACAGAGACTTTAATTCGTGGAATTAAATTGGTGTGCTTTGTTAAAAAAATAAAATCTAAATCACACCTGAACTTTTTCTTTGACCTCCTTAGAATTCAAATTATATTTTTAGCTGTGACAGTTATTTGAAATGCTGATGTGTCAGTCCCCAAAGAGGGAATACTTGTCTCGAGTATTGCCACTTGAAATTTTGGGAAGCCACACAGATGTTCATCTCCTCATTATGGAAATAATGTATTTGGTTAATGTGTTGGTATGAAGAGAGGGGAATACAAATTATCTTGCAACTTGAGAGCCATTTAAAAGTTTCCTTATATTTAGACAGCCTCAGTCATCTCTGCCACGGCATCTCTGACTCAGCCGGAGCTGGGGAACTGTGCCAGGGCCAGCTCCGGGTTCAGTCCTGGCACAGCACCCCCAGGAGATGCTGTTGGATATTTATCTCCTTGGCAATCCGGGTACTGCTCCTTGGGGAGAGCATTTGGGTGTCTCTGAGCACCCTGACTGCAGCTGGATGGCTTCCTGGGTGACATGAGCAGAGGATCCAAGCCAGGCAGTGGCCAAGGGACGTGCCTGGTGGTCCTTAGGGCCGCCAGGATCCCAGAGGGAATGCTGAGCTGGGCTGGGGTAGCCCTGCAGAAAAGAAATAGTGGTGATGAGAGGACGAGGAACGGATGCTTAGAGGATGCTCTGCTCCTGAAATACTTCAATCAAGTTGGAAGTGTTTTTTGCTTTCCCTCAGAGATGCAGGGAATTCCAAGGAGGAGCACTTGGGCCGATGTGGGCGTTCCTGTGTGGGACCCCGTGGCCTCGAGCGCAGCCTGAGGGATGGGACTGTGTCCCCCAGCCTCAGAAATCATCCCTGTTATCTTTCCTTTTCCTGCACAAGTCTGAGCAGTTGTTCTGGCTGGTACCTGGGGCTTTGATGTGATTAATGTGCACAGTTGGAGGGGAGCTGGCACTTGGCATGAGCAGCCTCAGCTGAGGAGTGTTGAGAGGAGGGAGGGAACAGCAATTACATCCTTGTCTCACCCCCCAGCACACTCTGAAATCCAGAAATCACTTATAGCAAGGAAGTAATAGTTGTTAGAGCTTCTAAGGGAAAAAGGAAGGGAAGGAGGTGATGGAGGGTTTGGGGACTATTTTGAGTGACCTGGGGATGTTCAGCTTGGGGAAGAGAAGGCTCCAGGGAGACCTTGAAGTCCCTTCCAATGCCTAAAGGGGAGTTGTAAGAAGGCTTGAGAGAGACTTTGCACAAGGATCTGGAGTGACAGGGCAAGGGGGAATGGCTACAAACTGGCAGAGATTAGGTTTAAATTAGAAATTAGGAAGAAATTTTCCCCTGTGAGGGTGGTGAGGCCCTGGCACAGGTTGCCCAGAGAAGCTGTGGCTGCCCCATCCCTGGAAGTGTCCAAGGCCAGGCTAGACAGGGCTTGGAGCAACCTAGGATAATGGAAGGTGTCCCTGCCCACAGCATGGGGTGGAATGATAAGAGCTATGAACCATTCTATGATATTCTTGGGAATGCTGTCTCCAGGGAATGTGAAAAGAAGATTGGCAGTGTATGTAGCAGTTTAGACTGAGCCGTGACTGCTGTGCACAGCCAGAGGTGCCAGGCTGAGCCTGCTGTGCCAGCCCGAGCCTTGGCTCCACCTGAGCCCAGCTCTGCCTTGCCAGTGCTGGTGCAGGATGTCTGTGCAGGACAGAGCCACCACCTGACACAGCGTTTGATCCGAGGGTCGTTTCTGTCACCAGCCAGGGTTGCCATGTCACCAGTAAACTGTGGCCACTCCGTGTGTGCCCGGGGGGCTCTGTGTGTGCCAGGGTGGGGCTGTGGGGAGCACACACACACTTCAGGCTACACAACCTTATTTCTGCTCTGTAGTTGATGCTGTTGACATGGAAACACTGCAGTGAGGCACAGGCAGATGTACAAAGGGAGAACATGAGCTCTGTGCACTGAAGGGGTTGAACACAAACGCGGTCAGTGCTGCAGGCTGTGCTGGGGCACTGCAGGTACGGCTGGGGCTGCTCTCAGCAGGNCGAACGCGGTGAGTGCTGCAGGCTGTGCTGGGGCTGCTCTCAGCAGGAGCAGGACGGGCTTTGATTTCCTTCTGTGTTGTGTTTGCTGGGCAGGTGTGACAGCGTGCCAGTGGCTGAGCATCCCTGGTCTCCAGGGCGAGTGGCAGCGCAGCACAGCCGGGTGATGGTGTCACAGCCCAGATCCAGCCCCTGTGCCGCAGGGTGACAGGGCACCTGTTGTGTAGCATCGCTGTGGGCCCTGTCCTTGGGCTGCCTGAGGGGCTGGAGCCTCTGTGCCATGGTGGGGTGGGTGCTGTGGGGGGCTCGGGGCCCATCCCATCCATCCGTGGGATGTCACAGCCACAGCCTCTCCTCCACGGGCAGCTCTGACCTGCATTTCCTTTATTCAGCACGTCCACTGTGTGCTGGTTGATTTTTATTACAATTTTTTATCATACTTTCAACCTGTTGAGCATCTCCAGGAGTGACTCCAGTTGCTGCATTTCAGCATGGAGGGACTTCTGTATTTTTATCCTCAGTTTGAATTATGCAAGTCGCTGCCTGGAGTTTAAGTGCCTTTAAGGATACGCACCGGGCGTTTTGTCGGATGCTGCTGTCGAAGGCAGGAAAACCACTCTCATGTTCTGCATTTAGACCTTCTGTATCTCAGATTTTACTGCTCTGCATTATTAAAATGGAACAGGCCATCTGTGGAGCAGCTTCTGGTAAAAAGAGTGGGAAGCAGGAACTTAAAAAACTGATGGGAAGAAGCCGTCAATGCGGGCAGAGGGATTTAGTTAAAGAGCCAATTGCGATGGAAAACTGAAATAACAGCTCAGACAGGAAAGGGGGAACAGCTTCAAACTTCCAGAGAGCAGCCTTAAATGGGATATTGGGAAGAAATTCTTCCCTGTCAGAGTGGGGAGGCCCTGGCACAGGGTGCTCAGAGAAGCTGTGGCTGCCCCATCCCTGGAAGTGTCCAAGGCCAGGTTGGATGAGGCTAGGAACAACCTGCATAGTGGGAGGAGTCCCTGCCCAGGGCAGGTGGTGGCACTGGACGGGCTTTGAGGTCCCTTCCAACCCAAACCACATGGCTTGGATTGGAAAAACCACCTGCCATGGGCAGGGACACCCTCTACTATCCCACGTTGCTCCAAATCTTGTCCAGCCTGGCCTTGGGCACTTCCAGGGGTGGGGCAGCCACAAACTCTGTGTTATTTTATAAGCAGATTTTATAAAAAGCTTTTCACTCATCTTCAGGTGTGAGGAAAAGGCGTATTTTGTGGATAAGGTCCTGACAAGACAAATTTCCAGTAACTGGGCAGCAGGAAAGGATAAATTAGTGTGAGAGACATCCTGTTCCAGGGTGTGTTTTCGAATCTCTTCTCTTTGGCCTGACGCTGGTGATGGTGGGCACAGCAAACGCAGCTCCCCCTCGCAGCACTGGGTTAGTGAGCAGTGTTTCTCCCTTGGCTGGCACTCTGCAGCCTGCAATTCATAAGGAATTACTCCCGCAGCAGGAGCCGTTTGAATGAGGAGTGGAGTGTTCGGTGAGCTCAGAGCATTGTGTGCACTGAGCAGCCCAGGTGACTTATCCCCGTCAGCCTGGAAAGGCAAACCTCTTAATGCTTTATGGAGCTGCAGCTGCTTCAGGGGAAGAAGCTCTTGATGCTCTCAGGGGTGGATTTGGCATTGCTGGTGTTCATACAGCAGAGGTGGGTTCCCCCTTGGAGCACCAGCCTCTGCTCGGGTGGGAGGATGACACTCATGCCTCCAGAAGGCCACGGAGGCAAGAGAAGTCAGGGATGGGGATGAGCTCCTTGTGTGTGTCCAGGTGAATCCCACCCTCAGCTGAGGATGGTGGCAATGAAAAGAGCAAATAGGAGGGTTTTCATTTTCAGTTCAGGGTTTTCTGCTGTTTGTATTGATGTACACAGGAGGTCTCTGAGAGCAAGAAGTGCCTGAGGGCTATGAAATGTAGCATAATGAATAATAATACAGTTGTATATTAACCTTTCTGTGAGAGCACTGCCTTAGACACCACCTGGGTCATGATCCCATTGCTGTGGCAGCTGTATAATTTTATAAAAGTGGTAACAATGATACTTAGCCAATACATATCCATTTCCCTAATAGAAGCTTTAGAGCTTCACATCCCAGATTTGCCCAAAGTGTGGCAAGTGGAATTTCCTCTGTATATCATTTATGTCATGGATATAAAAAGTCAAATGTGACATCAACTCAAATACCCTTTTTCACAGTTATAACCAGCAATTGTTAAAAAAAGAAAACAACTGCAAAGCACTTTTATGCCATGATGCAAGTTAATAAAATCATTTGTATTATGGCCTTTTTGCTGAGTAAGAAGGTCAAGAAAATATCTGTATATTGTCTTAATGGCTCCATAACACCCTGTAGTGTGTAGCTTGGGCAACATCATAAAATCTGCAGACAGACTTGCTGTCTTCAAACTGATCCTATCATTCCAACATAATGCTTTTATCCCAGATTTAATGCCAGTAAATGAAACTGTTTTGGGCTAAACGCTGGGAAAATTGGGTGAGTGTTTGAGGAACTGCTATCAACTCATTTGGTATCAATAATTGTAGAAAGGGATGGTTTACTATCTGGGTAACTAAAACTGGTAAAACTGGCAGCCTTTAGTGTGGACATCCTTGGACAAAATAGAAGAATAAAAATATCATAAACTGATCAAATCCCTGCTCATGTGAAATTGGGTCAATATGTTGTATTTTCTCTCACTTGGGCTGAGAATGAAAACACTTGAGGCCCATGAGAAATGCAGCAGGTCAATAATTTTGTGTTTTAATTAGGCTTAATGATTTTCCTTATTAAATAACTCCTGAGGCCTTGAAGTCCCTGCTGACACACGAAATAGGTGGTTTGCAATGTGTGACAAACTCGAGGGGACACAAGTCCCTCCTAAGTACCTGTTCCATTCCTGCCAAGGGCACATTGGCCTCATGGGTCCCCATCAGCCGCTCACTGCTGCTCTTCCTGGGGACACTGGGAATGTCACTTGGCTGCTGCTGGTTTCCCTGGCGCCAGTTCAGCGCTGGAGCCCCTGTTTTGATCTTTATTTTCCCAGGCCACTGTTCTTTTCTGGGGGGCCCCTTGCTCTGCTGTGCAGCCACCTCTCTCCTGCAGCCTGTCCTTTCCCTGGGGGTGTGTTTCTGAGCTTTCCCCAGCACAGACCCTCCTGCCAGGCTCCCTCCCTGCCACTGCCCCTGCAAACCCTCAGTGCTGGAGCCCGGCTCAGCCTCCACAGCACGGACAATTCCCAGGGCCACCTCTGCCAGGGAGCTGAGCCTAACGCTTCCAGCCAGAACACGGGCATCAAATGGAAGGAGAGATGCAAGATTAATGTGAGAAATAAATCAGTTGGGTCTTTCTG
>VZRE01009904.1:279670-349552 GCA_013396775.1 Cephalopterus ornatus
CCGTGAGCCAGGCCCCCACAGCCCCACAGCCCCACAGCCCCCCGGCCTTCGGTCAGCTCATCCCGCTTCACGTGGCTCTGCATCCAGGCTGCCTTTATTGTCGTGGCACGAGACCACGTTTGTTTAGCTTCTGTTTGAAAACAACATGTTTTAGCCAAGGCAATAAGGCTGCTACTGCCCAGTGACAGGAATGGCTGCTGCTGGTTTAGCACCCCTTCCAGAAGCCTCATTTCCAAGGGGAGAAATAACTGGGTAAAAGCCTGAGCTTGTCTCTGGCTCAGTGTGGTTCCTGAAGCCCTAGAAGGTTGTTACCATCACACATCAATTTTTTTGTCTTTCCATTGTTTCCTGTATATGGAGAAAATTAACTGGCTGACATTGAGGTACCCAAAGCCCACCTTAGGAGTGTGCTCAGGGGAAGGCAGAGCACAGCTAAAGGGAAGCCAGGTCCACTTGAGAAGTCAGAACTGTGTGATTTAGGCAGAGTAGTTACTCAGGCCTTCATTGCTCCAGTAAGATTTCAGAGGAGATGAAACATCCTGAGAGCACTTCACCTCTTTCCCCTTATCACTCACCTCCCTGTGCTGCGCAGGCGGGGCTGTGCTGGTTGCAGCACCAACCCCCTGTTTCAGGCAGCACAACGGGCTTTCATGTACTTCCCCTGCATTGCATTGTATAAATCAGGCCTAAATATTAACACAATTTCCTTGCCTCTGTATGTTTTCCTGTAATTTTATTAGTTTCATTAACGAACACCCACTTGCCACCAGCTCAGAGGCCCTGGAGCGGGTCGTTTCCAGCAGGGAATGCTATTTCTCCTTCATAAACCTGCTAATGGACTTCCCAGGAGGTCTGGCTGCTCTCACCCTGGCTCTGCATGAGATAGAGAGCTGAGATTTAACCAGGAGCCAGAAGGTAGACCTCCAAATCCATATTTAAAACAGATTTAGGAAAGTACTGAGAAAAATATCCTTTTGAAGTGTGGGAGGCAGAGCTGCTTCTGCCTGGGGAGGAGGGTTTGCATAAGCTGCATGCCCTCGTTGGGCACCACAGCCAGAGCTCCCCTCCTGCCACCTAATAATAAATATTTTTATTAATAAACTTCACAAAACCCACACAGAGCCAATAGGACCCGAGAGCTTTAAAGGGGGGAACACGGATGGTATTTTGTGGTCAAGCATGGTCTGTTGTGCCAAGGATATTTTTCCTTCCTGTATAAATCATCTTATAAAGAGCAAGGTGAATATGAGGAGATTTTAATTCCTTTCCTTGAAGGGATGTTAACTACAGCCAGGAGCAAGTTTGGAGATGAATGATCCGAGGAGGTCTGCAGAGTTCTCTTGCCTCATTTGGGAAGGTTAATTGTAAAGGACAGAGCTCCTGTGGCAGCACAGCTTCCATGTGCAGGACCACACCTGGGCCATCTGAGTGCTGGAAGGACGTGGTTGTCTCTGGACATCTCTTGCACTTAAAGGTGCTGAACGTTCATCCCATCATTTTAATAGAGCTGAGACATAATTTATGAGGAACTGGGTGTCCAGGTAATGTTGTCTGGTGCCCAGCTCCAGTTATCCCTGTGGATAACACCTGGGAGCTCCTGGGACACGGGTGATAGTGCCTCAGTGTTCCTCAGCCATCGCGTCTTGGCTGGGAGGGCCGGCACAGAGGAGGGGGCAGCTGGGCTCCTGTCAGCTCTCTGGATTTAGTCTTGGTCTTAACCTGCCCTTCTGAGTCACCAGTGCAGGGATGCAACTCCTCAGGAAGGTTGGGACTTGGAAAGCAAATTTAGTCTGTGTGGAAAATCCTGTTCTCCCAGTTTTCCACCTGAATTTGTCATAAGAACAGAAAGTGGAGCAGTGGGAGCACTTTGTCCAGGGTCTGTGAGGAGAGAAAAAGCGTAGCCTGTTTTCAAGCATCCTGAGCCTGAGATCCTCTTTGCATGTAATGGATCTCCCTGGCACTGTGCACTTGAGACCATCCTGCCTGTGCCTGCTTTGGAGTCTTTTCTTCCTTGCAAAGGTAATGCAGGGAGAGCTGAAGCCACGCTTTGATGAAGAGAGGCTGGATTTGTGTGAGGAGCTCAGTGTGCATTTTGCTATTGTCACACTACCTTGAGAACAAAGAGCCCAAAATATGGAAAACTTCAAACCTCAAGCATTCAAGCAGCGAGAGTCTGAAAGTCTCAAAGTGCAATTGTATTTTTGCCAGTGAAAAGCTGAAGATGCTGTTCACAGGAGCCCTTTGGGTCTTCAACCTGCCATGAACGTGAACTGAGTAATAAACACCTTGGCTGGTGACACCTGTCTAGCACCCTGTCCTCCTCTTGTTAATCAGTTTCTCATCTTGCAGTGATTAAGAGATTGAAATCCTACAACTTCAGTCAGATTGTGTCTGGTCTTGAGTGCTTCCTGCAGGTGTACCCTGTGTCTGTGTGGGGACAAGGCAGCTCGTTTGCTGGGAACTGAAGTGAATTGTCATGGCCTCTGCACGAGCAGGAAGCTGCAGCCTCAAGGCTGACACTCCGCTTCTGAAGCGCTTGCTGGGACTGAGCAAAATTCTGGGAAATCTTAATAGAAAGAAAATAAACTCTGGATGATCAAAAACCAGTGAAACAACCACATGTTTTCAAGATCAGAAGATCAAGAAGTCAAAGAACAAGTAGGGTCATTTGTGAAAACCCTGGTTCATCTCTCTGTGATGAGGTTTTCCTACACCACATTTTATTATTTTCATTGTTTCATCAGAGGAGTCCGAGTTGTGTGTGGAGGCTGAAATGCTGCAGGGATCAAACCAGCGCTGACGGGTCCCCACAGGCAGGAGGCACAAAAGGAGAGCAGAGCCTGTACCTGGCACACAGGTACAGGGGTTAAGGAGGGCTTGCACTTACTAAGCAGATCTGTGGCTGGGAGTCCAATTACTCAACTTCAAAGTCAGGAGAGGAGACTCTTGTGCCTGACTCCTGACCCAGGGTTACCAGTCCTTCCCATTCCTTTGGATACTCGACTTCCCGACAGATCCCAGGCTTCTCACGGCTTTTCTCTGTATAACTTTAACACTTAAATGGTGAAGTACCTGAAAATAGCAGCAGGTGCTCGCTGCTCACTGCCCAATCCCCATGCCCATGTCCCTCGGGGGCTCTGGACCATCAGACTGTGCTGGGCCGAGCCTGCAGCCCTGCACATCCAAGTGACCTTAAGGATTGGTTTAAATGGCTTAGCCAGGAGGGCTCTGGGTGACATTTCCAGGAAGGTGACCCTAGGGGTTCTCTTGGCTGCTTCCCCTCAGGTTTTGTCTCAGCACAGTCGACTTTGGGTGGCCTGGACAATGGTGTCCGTTCTCTGTGTGCCTCCTGACCAGCAGGCAGGGATCCTTCTTTGTGTCCTGGGACCTTGTCAGGATGTGGGGAATCCACAAATGTCTCTGTTGCATTTTGGGAGCCTCACTTGAGCTCCTGCCATTTCAATTGTACCTTTTTTGTCAGCTCTGACAAAACCAAGCTTAACGGATAATATCCAGCCTTAAGAGTCGTGATTAGCTAAATCCCATTTACCACTTGTGCCGACTTTCCCGGGGAGCCAAGGAATTACAGCCATTGCTTCTGATTCACTCTAAGTGTTTTCACTCTAAATGTATTCTGGCTACATGAATCTGTAATGACAATTAAATATCTGCCTGGTGCTCATAAGGAACCACTGAGCAGAGATTTCAGTGCAAGATTTTCTGTACCAGCCTTTGAACTGAATTTGTTCTGATCTCAGAGGATTGTAGGAGAGACAGGAAACCATTTACCAGGGTTAGAATGGAGACTGTGCTAATGCACTCCTCCAAACCTTTCTTTCACTCACTGGAATTCAATGAAGAATGGGAATCATGAAGAAAACAGTAATCTTAAAGTTCAGCGCTACAACAGGAGAGATTTTTCATTGCTTTAGGGAAAAGAAGTTACGCAGGAGGAGGAAGCTTTGAATATAGATATGCTGGAGGATTGTCATAATCTTCAATCTTGACACAATATTGCTCTTCCCTACTGAAACCTATTTTAATGTGTCTTGAAATAAATGTCACCCTTGAAGGTTGCTCCTGGAGATCTGAGGAAATGCAGCACTGCTTTGAATTCTCATCTCAGAAAAGGTTCACATCTAATGCCCTGGTAATTAAAATGCAGATGTCGTGGTGAGCACTCTGCTGAGGATCAGGGATTGTCTGTCCCAGGGCTCAGACATCTCTGCACCCCCAGGCTTTGCTCAGCTCCAGGCACAGAGGGAGGGCTGGGGGCTTTCCTTGCCTTGTCCCTTGTCCTGCACTTCCTGACCCGTGTTCATCACCTTAGTCCATGGCAAACAGAGTCAAATCAGGATCCTGCTCTGATCCCATTGAGACACTTCGGTGTCGGTGTCAAAGAGCCTAAATAAGGGAGTACACAAGGAACAGTCTTCCTAAAGCTTAGTCTGTTCTGTTCCACCCCAAGCACATGGTGATTACGGGAATGAGAACATATTGTGGAGGAGGAAGCTATTTCTGGATGCCAGTCAAGACTCACCAGACCCGGGCTGACTCCTGACAGCACTATCTCACAGAAGCAGATGGAACATTTTCTGGGCAGGGGGGGAAAGCAGCATTTAGAGGCTCCATTCACAGGAGTGATTTTCACTGAAGAACTCCCTGAGGAAAGAGAGATGGGAGGGAGGCTGGAGGGCAGGAAGAAAAGCCTTCTGATATTTCTTATGTTGGGCAAAGCTAGAGTGAGGTAAGACTCGTCTAGTTTGCTCTGTTTATTTTTAGCCAGCAGGTTTAGGCAGTGAGAACTGATCTCTGGAAGAGGGCTGGGGCGATGCCATGTCCTGAAGTGTCCTGTTTAGATGGCCAGGCTGACAGATGACCTTTGCCTGGATCATGTTTCCAGTCTGAAAACTCTCAACCGTGACTAAATAAAGTAGGTCTTGTAAAGACTTGGTGTTGGTTGGTTGGATTTTGTCTTGTTTCCTTCCCCCAGGCAGTGCTGGCACTCCAGTGATGTTCAACAAGAACGGGGATGCTCCAGGGCGCTACGACATCTTCCAGTACCACACCACCAACACCAGCACCCCGGGCTACCGCCTCATCGGCCAGTGGACAGATGACCTCCAGCTCAACGTGAGTCTGCCGTAGTCCTGCCTTGCTCCTTTTTGTCGGCCATAGTCACTAAATGCTTTTTTTCATCCTGGAAACCTTAGGAGGGATCTTTACTATTTCTTCACAGCAGCATAATGGGGTTTTGTTGCACATGATCTTGTTCTAGTCTGTCCTGCAACCTTCTCCCTGTACCCTGAGTACCAAAGCTCCTCAGACTAATAGAGACATTAGGGGATCATGCAAATTTTATTTTGTGTGTCTGAAGCCCCTAGTTGCCAGCTTGGAAAATGAAGCCATAATTTGTTGTAGTTCGAAACCACAGGGCTTTCATTTGCAGATGCTCTTCAGTTTTTCCTGTTTTTGGAAAGCTGAAACTAAATGTTGTTGGAGTGACTCACTTTTCCGGTGGTACTTTTAATCCATATGGATGAGATGGCCTTTCTGTGATGATGCCTAAAGGAAAACAAGCACGTAGGAGCAGGGGATCAAAGATACTTTGATGTTTTCCAGATGAAAAAAGCAGGAGTGGTGGGTGGGAAAGCTGGAGACTGTGTCAGCCTCACCCATACAGAGCTGGTCTGTGACCTGTCTCAAGACCTGGGTTCGTGATTCCTGATGGACTCTGTGCAAGTTGCTTGAGCCTCGAGTTCATGGAGAAGTGGTGCCAGTTTAACCTGAGAGCTGGTTGGCTCCTTGAGGAGTGTTCTTATCACCCACAGCCAGTGGTTTCAGTTCAGCTTGGCTCTTCAGCAACAGAGCCTGAATAAGAGCAAGGTTATTCCTGAAGTGTTTATTTGTTGAAAGAGGTTTTCCTCTCTCAGTCAATGTTCCATCCAAGGAACATCATGACTCCTTGGTGTGTTATGGCCCCTTCTCTGCCCCTGCTGCCAGGTTTCCTTCGCAAACAGGGTGCAGGGTGACCGGGAAGGCTGTGTGACCATGGTCCAGCCCCAACACCCCCCAGAGGTGGCCAGGACATAGCTGGCACACAGGGAGTGGTCACAGCCCCTGTGGCTGAGCGTGGGCCCAGCGTCACCCTCACTGCACGTGGGGGTCAGACCCATGAACTGTGGGGAGATCTGAGACCCCCCCCAGCCACGGAGCTCTTTGTGCAGCTGGGACACGTCCACGGGCTGCCCAGGTAGGTCAAAACATCCTCGTTTGGGGTGGAACCAAATGCAGAACACATTTGTAATATTTTATGGGTTTTTGTGAAATTAAGTAAATAATATGTGGGTCACCAAAAGTCCAGTCTTGGAGACTGGCCACAGTATTTTGCTCTCTTTGGATTCTGGCTCATTTTGATTGGCTGTATTTGATTTGCTCTTTCAGTGGTTTTCAACTTTTGATGTTCTATTTAAAGAAACCTATATTAACTTTCAATTTACAGTTCTTTTAGCAAAAAAATTAATATTTTATTAAGTAAATCCTTCTTTATGTAAACGACACATCCTGATTCATTAAAATTTAAAGCAAAATTAATGGAGCTTGATTTGTATTCCTGTTGTTGTGTTAAATGTTTCCATAAAAAGAGCTCTTTCCTCACCCTTGAATCCTCATGGCCACAGGGTCATACCAGTAATTAAGATTCTCTCAATAACTTCCCTTCTACTTATTAAAGTGTCCTGGTTTCTCACACAAATATAGATGTATGTGTAGGTGTATGATAGTCCCTCTCTGTATTTTCTTACAATAATAAAGAAAATTGTGGAGTTTAGGGAAGTCAAGGATTCCTGAAAATAACCAAACTAAAGACTATTAAGTACATTCCAGGAAAAACTACCAGAGGCTACAATTTGTCTTCAGTAATTATTGTGGAGATAACCCTTCAGGGGATATTTCCCCAGTTCTTATTCCTTTATTACTAACACAGAAAGGGAAAGAAAAGGATGTTTGGTGCTAGTGCTAATTTTAATTTGGAAACTGCTGCAGTGATGTTTTGTTTTCCAAGAGACTTGTCACTTTGGGCAGTCTCAGTTCTCTGTGCCTGAATTTCCTCGGCTGCAAAAGAGAAAAGTTGCTCACACAGGCCTTAAAGGTAAGGACACTCCAGATCTCAAAAGGAATAGGTAAACAACTGCTGAAGACCATCACAGGTGAGTAAATATCTTCTTCTTTACCACTGTCCTCATTCCAAGAAGGAACCAGCATGTTTTGCCATTTCTCTGGCGGTGGTTCTGCTGCTCAGCCTGTTGTGGAGCTCTTCTGCAGTGGTCCATGTCACCTTCCCATTCATGGTATTTTTTTGGAGTGTGATGGTCACAGAGTGGATTAATCTTGAGAGCTGTACTGGATTTTTTTCATGTAAAATTACAGAAGGACTTCTATTTAAATTTTCTTTCTGCTTGTGTCGGTAGACAGACAGAAGAGATCTTTAACAACTCTGCTCTATCTGTTTGTTTTCTTCTTGTTGTCATGAATTGACAGACTTGGTTTTGTGAGTTATCTGAGACTGTCTATCCTTCTCAGTCCTGGTGGCTTCTCCCACCTTGGCATCACCTTTGCTGTTTCATGTCTGGCAGGACTGTCCAGCCAAGGCAGATACTGGCTCCCTGCACCCTCCAGAGCCAGGCTCTGCTTCCCTTCAGATATTTGTATGTCGAGTGTCTCTTCTGGGTGCTGTTGACTCACCTGGATTTGCATTCCTGTATCTGAGGTCAGAAACTGGTCGATAGCAAAGAAAATATTTTATGCCTTTTCACTGCAGCAAACTTTGGGACATGACACAGCTTTTCCATAGGGGCAGCGCAGTCCCCCCTTTCCTTTGCCTGGTTGGTATCAAACAGCTGAGCACAGCTTTGCCCAGTGCCCAGTGCATGATTTAGTATCAGTTTTGGCTGTGTTTCAGGTATTCACGCAAGGATAAAATGAGCAGATGTCTAATTTGGAATGGCTTGGCCAATATTCCATGCAAAGCCACTGCAGTGCTTTGTTCCCCCAGCAGCAAGGTTGTGATTACACGATGCCCACCCTGCTCCCACGAGGGGTCAGGGGAGACCACCCCGTGCCTCTGTCCTCGGTGAGGCTGGTGCCAGGCTCTGTCAGCCCCTTTTGGCCCCTGGCATGCAGATTTAAGACGCAGTATTTATAGTTCATGTCCTCCTGCAATTTGAAATGCTTTGCCTTGGATTTTGGGATCAGGAATTTGGCCAGCTGCATCCCTCCTGAAATCCTGAGCCATGACCCCCAGCGCCTGTGGTAAAGCAAAGATACAGCTAATGCCGTTAGCTGATAAATCCTCTGGCCACGGTAATATTGGAGTTTTAAACCAGGATTGTGGCTCCCTGATGGTGCTGAGGGTGCATGTGGGTGCTACAAGGCAGTTGTGTCATTACAAGAACTACTTTGACTGGTTTTAGCATTAATGTTTCACAAGCCACAAGTGCCAGCAGTGTAAAGGAGGAAATCTGCCACGGGGAGAAGGGGGTGTGTCATGAACCAGCTGTTTTGGGGTTGCTTTGATTTTCAAATAGGTAATTCAATTTGTTGGTTGGTTGGTTTTCCTTTGGCAGTAGCTGGGTCACTGTTTCATGCAGTAGGAGATGCTGACTGAGGGTGGCTGCAGGCAGCGTGGCCAGGACACACAGGGCCCTGCTTTCGTGCCTGATGTTTCTCTTGGAATCTGAGAGCAGTACTTACCCTCCACGCTCTGCTTTCCCAAAGTGCCCCACAGACCCAGCTCCAGCTGTCTTCTCGCTGCACCTGCCCAGCCTGTGGGTCTCTGGAAGCCTCTGAGGTTGATGGATAAGAGGCACTGTAGGAGTGCAAGGGGCTGGTCGAGCAGCTCCCATATGTGGCTGGCTCCTAAAAATGCAACTCCTCATGCTTTGAGGTGCCTAACACAAACAGAAACACACCTCTCCTGGAGGAACTGCTGTGCCTGAAGGAGAACGAAATGGATCACTCCTAGAGGAACTGCAGGTTCTCGTGGGAAATTTGGTAATATTGCTTCTTTCTCTAAACAGAGTTAACTTAGCAGGTCCCAGGTTTATTATGTTTTCCCATCCCATTCCCCCTGAAAGTATCCCAGAACTGTCAAATCAACCGATAAAGAAACAATCCCTGTGAAATTGCTGAACCTTGTTTTTCCAAGTGTTTGCCTTGTGCCAAGGCTGGAGAGATCTGTCCAGGCTCCTGCTTGGGGACATGAGCTGCTTCCTGTGGTAACGATGAGCTGGGGGGATGGTGAGATCCTGCAGGATGGACTAGAGGTGCTCACTGGACACAAGGAGGAAGCTCTCCCTGGGAAGTGCTTCTGCCTCTGTTGTGTGTCCCCAGCCGAGGTGTGGGGTTATCTCAGACCACCCCTTCACATCCCTCGTGGGCTGCCTGTCCATGGGGGCAGAGGTGATGCCCTCTTCCACCTTCGCCCTCATCTGGGAGTAGTGCAGTGGTTCCATGAGACCTGTTTACTTGCCCTTAGGGAGGGAGATCTTCCCAGAACAAGCCAACATGGGGTTGTTTTTCAGTCTGATCATCTAATGAGTGCTGTAATAAGGCCATTAGTGTCTGCAGAGGGTGCATCATGTTGTCTTAATTGCATTGGCATCTCCAACTTGTCAAGTGCACTCTTCCAGCTCGGTGTTATGGCTCATAACTGTGGCACTGGGCACTGGGGCTCTGCAGCACATTTTCAGGATGGCTGAGGAAGGTGAATTCTTGAGTGGGGATGGAAAACACCATGTCCTGTCCATTATTACACTGCAGAGATTTCAAGCAGCTCTTACTCAGGATATGCTTCACTTCCAAAGCGTTGGGCAGGGTTGACAGTGAGCTCCAGATAAAATGAAACCATTTCCTTCATTAATTTGCTTGCAAACAGGAACAAATACATGTTAAAGATGCCTAAACATGCTTTGTGCAGAGACAAACAAGAAAATCTGTATTGTTTTATGGATGTGCCCTGGGATTGGGAATAGTCTGGTGGTGTGGAGCAGTGCAGGGTTTGAAACATGACTGCTGGTTGCAAGAGCCCTGCACGCCGTGTTGGGCCGGCTGCCTGCAATCCCTCACCCCCTTATTGATGGCCTCCAGCAGTGCATGATCTATGGCTGCAATCCTGCCAAACAAGTGCTCAGAAGATGAATGGTATTGATAATTATCAATATGGTTCCATAAACATGTCGGTTACACAGATCCAACTGCCCTTATAAATCCTGGCTCGCGCTGCGCGCGCCGAGGAAGTGGCTGGTGCTCATTAATAACTCCCTGCTCCGGAGGGAGGGAGCTGAGTGCTGGTGTTTTCCAGTATTTTAGAGGACCATGAAAAATGGGGGAAAAAGTTAATCTTGTTTTAAGGAGTAACATTCCTGTGGCTCACGGTGTTGGGCTTTGGAGTGAGCTGGGGGTCAGCATTCACCTGCAGAGGATGGGGAGCCCTGGGTGGCCTGGGAGACAGAGCCACTGACACAGAGACGAGGCAACTCCCACACTGCCGCTCTTTTTCCCCCACAAATAGAAATATATTAAGTATCTCGGTAATCCTGTGTGCAATTTATGCAGATCCTGCTCACTTCAACACCTACTGAGTCTGTTTGGGTTCAGACTAATAAATTTACTGCCACAAACATCTCTGTTAGGGAATTTGGAAATAAATGTTATGAATAGTGAGCTGGTGATGAGAGTAATTAACAGTCTAACCTGCTGACAGGAGACCCGGCTGTACCTGCCTTTTTTTTGGTAAAATATTCAGATTGGAATTAGATCCAAGTGACTCCTCAGCGCTGTTGGATGCTCAGGAATATTCTGCCAACAGATGGTATTTTTCTAAAATAACGTGTTCAAGTTGATTTCTGTTCATTGTTTTTTTGTTTTGTTGTTGGGTTTTGGGTTTGTGTTTTTCTTTGGAGTAGAGTGTGTCCAAAGCAGATGGATTTTTGTTTGTTTGGCACTGTTGGGACACTCTGCATCCTCTGCTCCCCTGGTCCGGTCCACGCACCCACCTTTCAGTGCCACATCAGTCACCAGGTGACACATGTGACAGTCACACTCCCCGGGCTGGGGGTGTCTGCCTTTGTGGGAATTATTTCACAGCATTTACACTGCCGAATGCAAAGTCCTTCCAGAAAGATCTCCAGGCTGGTTGCAGAGCTTTTGGCCATAGCTGGGCATTTCTGAGCTCAGCCTCTGTTTCACCCTCAGCCAAATTGTCTGTGGTCCAGTTAGGAGTTTAAAGGTGAATAATTGCATCAGCAGGTTCCTAAAACATGTCCCAGTTACATGTTTTGGCTGGGAGTCCCCATGCCCACCGTGTCAGCAGCTCTGATGTGCTGTAATAATAGATGTTGTTTATTTTGTTCTCTCATTAAATTCTGCAATCTTTCATTGCTCATGTCAGCCGTGACCAGCAAAACACCTTTAATTATCTTAACTTGCAGAATTAACTTTCAGCCAACTGGAAGGGAATTTTTCAAACCACTGGCCTGCTGAATGACCATATGCTAATTCCTTAGTCCTCCATCAGGTCTCCAAAACGTATGGAACAGGAGCAGGCTGGAATCAGGTAGGTCCTGCTCACAAGCTGTGATTGCAGCCAGACTCGGGGAGGGCTCTTGGAATGAAACCAGGGGGTTGTGGGATCACAGATGGGTTTGATGCATTTGGTTCAGAGACGGCTGCTGGAAGTAATTTGTGTTCAGATAAG
Organism: Cephalopterus ornatus; assembly: GCA_013396775.1. Classification (NCBI taxonomy): domain Eukaryota; kingdom Metazoa; phylum Chordata; class Aves; order Passeriformes; family Cotingidae; genus Cephalopterus; species Cephalopterus ornatus. Next base: position 291,426 of record VZRE01009904.1, read on the forward strand.
GGCACAGCCTCAACATACCTGACAGAAACCATGTGAATGCAGCAGCGCTGCTCCTGGACCACAGCAGGGAGCTAAAGCACTTATGGCACTTCATCCTTCCAGTGCCTGAAGGGAGCCTGCAAGAGAGATGGAGACTATTTCCTAGGGCCTGGAGGGACAGGACAAGGGGGAATGGCTTCACACTGACAGAGAGCAGGGTTAGATTAGGAAGGAATTCTTCCCTGTGAGGGGGGGGAGGCCCTGGCACAGGGTGCCCAGAGAAGCTGTGGCTGCCCCATCCCTGGAAGTGTCCAAGGCCAGGTTGGACGGGGCTGGGAGCAACCTGGGCTAGTGGAAGGTGTCCCTGCCCATGGCAGGGGGTGGCACTGGATGGGCTTTAAGGCCTTTTTCAACCCAAACCACTTTGTGACTGTCTGACCCCTAAATGCAGGTGATCCTGTTTGTACCTGGGCTTTCTTTGGAAGAAGTCCCAAGTAGTGTGTGTTGGAATGCAGAGAATCTCAGAGAATCTCAGTGTCTCCAAGTGTCCTTCAGTGCACATGTACCAAACACTTGGCACGTAAGGCCCAGTTCACAGGAGCATTTGGGGTCAGCACGATGCTGACTGCAGCAACACCCACAGAGACACAGCCTGGGGCTGAGGGGATGGATCTGGAGAGGAGCTGGAACGGGCACTGCAGGAGCTGGAATGGGCACTGTGGCAGCTGGTGCCCGGGTGGGAGTCCTGGACAATCCTTCTGCAGCAAGGCCGGGTCTGGAGTGAATCAGAAACCCTGCCAGGGTGGTGCTTTTGGCAGGGGAAAGCAGCTTTGAGAACTGAAGCATTGGGAGGCTTTGATAAAGTGGGCTTTGGGTATGAATGGCAGAACAAAACCATCCAGAGAACAAGGACCCTCAGTCCCCTCCATGTGCAGATTTAGAAAATAATCCACAAAGAGAAGAGCCAGAGCTGTGGGCATCCCTTTGCACACTTGAAAATCATGAAAACTGTGGGGTACTTTTTAAAAAAAAAGATTATTCCACAAGTTCAAGCTTTCTATGTAGATTTTCACTCTACAAGAACAGGAAGGCAATAGTTAAATCTTACACATCGCTCTGAAAACTGGCTCAGACTTGGAACTGAGGACGTGAAATGTCATTTCCTCTCTGCTATTGACCCGTTTTCCCAGGCAGTAACATGCACCCTGAGCTGCACCACCCGAGGCAGGCGAGGGGAATTCAACTCCATCAGCTTTTGGCAACACAGAACATCGCTGTAATTCTCCTCCAGGTCTGAGAATGTCACAAGGTAAAGTGTTTGTAGGGAGATAAATGCTAAGAGAAACCAGGCTGGGGGAGTATTTGAGATATATTACAGGTGTGTGTGAAGATGGGAAAAACCAGGAACGGAAGGAGCTCATAAAAGCTGTAATGGCAAAAAAATGACGTAGCAGAAGACTCGGTGACTTGAGAATTTGCTTCATCTCATGCTGTTCTCTCCCGTGCCCGTGAGCTGCAGGCAGACACGCTCTGAGAATGAGGAACACAAGAAATAGAAGATAAAAAATAAATCACCCAGTCTTCCAAATAGGTGCTGGTTTACTCCTGCACATCCCTTTGTAAATCCTTTTTGCATGGCTAATGTAGTTTTGTCAGCATATACATTCAAGAGCAAATGCTTTGCTGGGATATTTTATGGCTAATGAACAGGTTTGGTTGCTTTTGGCAGGAGTAACAATGTCAGTTTGTGTGTTATTGAGGGTGCAATATTCTTTATTTAATACCCAAAACCGGGAAGAGGCTCTTCAATGACAGATGTGCTTTGTTGTATTTGGAGAAGTTCACCCAGCTATGGAGAGAAAAACACTTCATCTGTGCACCAAAGCTGTTCTGCTCCCAGCAGCAACTCCTCCTCTGCTCCCAGAGTGGAAAGCAGGACACAGCAGCTTCAGCAGCACGGGAGCACTGGGCATGTCACAAATACCTGCCAGGTAGTCCAGTGGGAAACTCAGGGTTCCAGTTAGATCCACTGTGCTCTTTAGGTGTGTTTTGCCAAAGGTTTCCATTCCTTCAGCCCAGCAGGGCCCCCAGAGCTGCGGAGGTAAAGCCCCAGCCTGGGTCAGCCCTGACCAGGCACATCATCTCTGGTGAGGGGCTGCTTCCTGCTGGGGATCGTCTCCAGGGCACGGAGATGGCATAGAAAACAGCTTTAATGTTTGTGTCTCACCCTTGGCCTGGCAAAGGAAGTTTGATGGGAAATATTCTCTCTGTTTCTCCATGAATGGCAGGCTGAATGGGGACTGTGGTTATCAGGGTGGGCAAGGGCAAGCCAAGGCTGTGTGTGGAAGAGGGAGAATCCAAGAAGTATTAGGATTTATGCCTCTAGATCAGACACATTTTTGTCTTTTCCTTTGCAAGATAAGTGTAACCCTTCCTCCTGGAGCAGTGGTCAGCAGCCAGGAGATTCGTGTCTAGCGAGGACACAAGGACAGCCCTGAGATGCTTGTGCTGTCCCTTTCTTTGACATCTCCTTTCTCATCCTCTTTATATCTCCTCCTGCAGTTTGTATGGTGTGGGAGAAGGTGTTTGTCGAACATCCCTGTCTCTGTGAGTGGTGGCATTCTCCTTCCAGAAGCTGGATGCAGCAGAGGGGTGCAGGGGACTGCGGGGGCAGCTCCCCCAGGACAGGGGCTTTGCATGGTGTGGACATGCAGGGCTGGTTACTCAGCTCCCCCAGCAAGATATTCCAGCTTTAGTTTAGATATTATTCTTCCCTGTGAGGGTGGGGAGGCCCTGGCACAGGGTGCCCAGAGAAGCTGTGGCTGCCCCTGGATCCCTGGAAGTGTCCAAGGCCAGGTTGGACGGGGCTTGGAGCAACCTGGGCTAGTGGGAGGTGTCCCTGCCCAGGGCAGGGGGTGGCACTGGATGGGCTTTAAGGTCCCTTCCAACCCAAACCATCCTGCTTTGGTCCCTTCCAACCCAAAACATTCTTTGATTCTGTGCAAATCCACATTGCATCCAGGCACAAAGAGCGAAATAAGCTTTATGTTGTATGCAGAGGACGAATGAAATACGCAGTGACTTCTACTCAGAGAAGTGAGGAATGACTTCCACGTGCCAAACCTGGCAGCGGGAGCAGTGAGCAGGATCACAAGCTTTGGGACTTCACCTGTCTCAGATTTTAGTGGCAGATCCTTGGCAGGTGCAGGCTGGCACCTTCTAGTCACGCCAGGAGTCTTGTGCCTATTAACAGCAGCCAAAGCTTTGATTTGTCTCCATTTTTATTTATCCAACCTGCATGTGAACTCCTTTATTGTATTGTGTGAGCAGCTATGGGAACCCTTGGCTTAAAGCTGTTTCTGTAGGCCCTAAACAAAATCCAGCTGTGTTTTGCAAAACGAAATTTTGGTCCCATACAGATGCCAGCGCCAAGGGTAGCAGAGTGGAAATGATGATGATTTTATCAGATTGTTCCTGTTTGCTTTACAGAGGAGAAAGAAATCCCACAAAGAGTGATTGAAAGCTCTGCACATGTGAGGCCCACGTGAACAGCCCTGGTAGTTTCCAACCTTTAAGCAAAGCATAAAGGTTCTGACAGAGAACGTGTATTGAGTGGGTCAAAAATAATCACTATTTAAATGTCCCTGAATACTGATTTCTGAAGAAAATCACCGTGGCTTGTGGCAGGACTATAATATCAGAGTATAACATGGAATTTAATGTGTCTCCAGCCAATCATTCACATGATGGGCAATAATGGCCCCAAATAAACAGCTGCACAGGGTCTTTAGTCTGCTCCAAAAAAACTTGAGGGAAAGGCTTTATTTGCTTTGTTTTCCTGTTTTATTTTGTTTCTTTTTCACTAAACTCAAAATGTACATTTTATGTGAAAGTGCTGCATAAATGATTCCCATGAAACAACCTTGTTTACTTGTTAACTGCACCTTTTAATGGTGGGGGGAGCTGGGTTTGACCATTAACAGCAGCATCCGAGCAGCTGGTTCCCAGTGGGAAGTGGAATTAGATATTTTATCCCATTTTAGCAGTGCCTATCCTTTAACTGGCTGGTGAAGGGTCGTTGCAGGCTTAAGCCTCCCTTTGCAAGACCAGATCTTGCCCTTTTTCTCCCAAAAATACAACTGGAAAAGGTGGTTCTGGCTTTTCTCCTCGACTCCTGGTACATAAGGCTGAGTTCACCCAGGGCATGGGAGCTTCACTGGTGGTCCTCCCTCCCCATCCCATCTCCCCACTGCCAGCTGTCCCCTGGGAGGGGCAGCAAACCAGGATGCTCTCCGTGATTTTTCTGAATGTCTTACCCAGTTCATGGGGAGAAAATTCCCTGCCCTGGAAGGTGGTTGCTCACCTGGGAGTGTCTTGCAGTGAAATATTTCAGGTACTCAGCCTGGAGGGAATGAGGTACCAGCCCCAGTCCTTTCACTTGATGGGAGGGGAAGGCAAAATCTTCTGTTATTACTGCTTTAGCGTGCAAAAGTGTGATGAAGCACATTGGTTTTGTGAGGGTATTTAAAAAAAAAAATAAATATATAAAAGCTCTGATTTTTATTCTTTTTCACAGAATTTCGGTGGAGTTTCAACCAGACCAATAACGTTATTGTTTTAGGCAGGATGTGACTGGAGGGCTGGTGTTGATTCAGATACTACATCCATGGAATGATCTTCAGTTTCAACCTTCAGTGCTGGGTTTCTCCATTTGCTCTGCCTGCTGTGACGTGCCAGGTCTGGGCAGAGGGACCCGGTGTCTCAGCAGCTCCGGGAGCACCAGCCCCAAGCTCCAGCCCAGCAGGACATGGCCTGGCATCGATGGAATCCTGGCCCCAAGTGTGGTGCAGTTAAAGTCCCCTAATTTTCTGTGTACATCTACAGTTCTTTTAGGGCCCAACTGACCGAGTACAACTCGAGCAGGATAATTTAATACTAGTAATATTATTAATATCACTGCAGCAATCTAATTAAGGGCCGAAATGAGCTTCGTACTGAGCTCCCCTCAAAATTCTGTATTTCTTTCCTCTCCCTTCCTGGCCCACGTGTCGTTCTGCCTGCGAGTCATGACGAGGAAATTACTGAACCATTGATGCTGATGCTGGAAAAAGGGAAAATCGGGACCAAATAATTTGACTAGAAAATACTGGTCTTCGAATGAGCCTGGGAATTAGTAGGATAAATAAATGAAAGCATTTTGAGTTGGCAGGCACTCGAAGATAAACGCTGTCCAAGTTCCACACGCTGTTTGGTTCAGCTCTCCTCAGTGCCCTTTCTGCTTTGGGAGTTGTGTGTCGGATTTGGCAGAAGCAGAACTTTTTTCACAATCATAAATAACAGGAAAAATAAGAAGTTTCTGGCTCATCAGAAAGATAAACAAAGATTAAGGGCCAATTCTTTCCTCAAACATTTGGTAAGGTTTGTCTCGTGGTTGTGCCATGAAAAATAACTCATGAAAGGAGTTTTCAGGTGAAAAATCAGAATTCCTGGGTTTATTTCTAGATGTGCCACTGTCATCCAGGCTTGTGATTTAGGACTTCAATCCACAGCTGTGGAGGGTTATCAGCATGTTAGAAACAAGCATTTGAACAGTTGATTTCGGCTGCTGAAGGGCTGAGCCATCGCTTTGCCCTTGTGCTGAGCTGCAGTTTATGGGCTTTGGGAGGTGGGACTGGGGGTTTCTCATCATCCTGCTCAACAAATCCCTCTGTTTCCCAGAGAAGCTGTGGCTGCCCCACCCCTAGAAGTGTCCAAGGCCAGGTTGGACGGGGCTTGGAGCAACCTGGGCTAGTGGAAGGTGTCCCTGCCCATGGCAGGGGTTGAACAAGATGAGCTCTAAGGTCCCTTCCAACCCAAAATATTCTGGGATTCTGTGATGATCAGATTTTCTCTCATTTTAAGCCACCATAGGATAACAAATTGCCTTGGATAAGCTCTGCTTTCAGAAGATAGTTTTGCTCTAACCTATGAATTTAAAGAGACAAGAATTGTGTGGTGTTTGGAAGCACATGCTCTATTTTTAATTAAAAAATATTATGCAGGAGTTGCAGGATGAATACTGAAGATGCATGGTCCATCCCCTTCCATTAGTGAGGAGACAACACGAAGCTGTAGGCAGATATAAAAGCATTAAAATAATTAATTTTCAGTTTTATTGTGTGTCAACAGAAATATAAGATAATAAGCATTTTTGCAAAAATTGTGGATTAAGCATCTTTCTCTATATCAGTGTTGTGCTAGAAATGTCCTTGCTTTAATGTAGAGCAAATAGCCCTTGGATCTCATTAAAGAGGGTATTATAAGTGCTCAGTGGAACTTGCTGCTGGTGTAAAGCAGGTGAGGTTGGTAAAAAATGACGACAAATATTAAATGAAAGGCAAAGTTATAGTAGAAAGGAATGACAAAAATAAATGAGGGTTAAGGAATGCTTATTGTGAGATCACCAAAGGGGAGTTGTGGTTTGGGAACAGAAGTGGTGGGATTAGTTGAAGTTTGCAACCACAATTAACTTAATGTGTTAAATAGGATGTGACACAAACTGGTGAGGGGCACCTCGAATGCTGGGACCAGTTTGGGCCCCTCAGTTCAGGAAGGACACAGAGGGGCTGGGGCATGTCCAGAGAAGGGAACGGAGCTGGGGAAGGGTCTGGAGCACCAGGAGCAGCTGAGGGATCCTCAGGCTCTCCTCATGCTCCTCGTGTGGGATTAAATGTGGGAGCAGGTCCCACATCTTCCAAAGCCTTCAGGAGAGTTATTTTCTGCCCAGGTTCCTCCAGCACTCGGCACTGTGGGATCCCTGCCCACCCGGGGCTTCCAGGAGCCGTCACAACGCTGATGAGAGCCAGGGGCTGGAGCTGTGCGGTCCCTGGGGGACACTGACCCTGGGGGCATTTTCCTCATTAACCAGGGTCTGAATCAGCAGGTGGGAAGATGAGGGTCTGGCATTATGGGAACGTCATCACCATTTTTTGACAACGTTTCTCATTTGTCTGACAATGAAAAATTGCAGGTTTTTTGCTGGAAGCCTTTGACAAGCGATGAGTTTCCATTATTTTCAACTAGAAAGTTGCAATTTGCTTGTTTGGTGTGTGTTTAGGGACAGACTCAGTGGCTGTTGTGCCGTGAGGACTGAAACTAGACAGGCAGCAGCAGCAGAAGCCAGGACAAAACATATGTAAGGATGTTTAACTTCTGTTTATAAGGAAGATACGTTGGAGGGGCCTCATCTCTGGTGTCGGGAGGCAGCACTGGGCTGATGCTCCATCTCACCTGTGTGGTGTTCCCATGGAACAGCGCTGAAAGTAGGGACTTAGAACAGCTGTGGTGAGGCAGGGTGAGCTGCAGGGCACAGGGATGGGTTGGGATGCTCTGTGGGGAGTAGGGATGCCCAGGATATGGCACAGCCCCAGCATCTCTGTCCCAGCAGAGGTGCTCTGGCAGCAGCTGTGGGTCAGGTTTAGCCAAAAGTGTGGGAATTTTTGCCTCCATCACCCTGCAGGCTCTGTGCTGTCTCAGGGCTTTCCTGCCAATCCTGCAGACAGGGAGATTAAATGAGTTACAGGATAAGGGGAAATGCCTCATTCCCTGAGTCTGGGGCAGCCACTGGACCAGCTTTGCATCCTCTCTGGTTTATCATCACTGTTATCTCCTGAAGGGATTTCAGTTGATATTTTGCAGAAGGCTCTGCTGACGATGTGTTATTGACATATTCTTAGCTTAAAACCATTATCATGGTAAACCCCTGGATTTAAAAACTAATTACAAGACATTAATAGCTGAGCCTAAGAGCTAAGTCATGCAAATATTGCTGCCTGCAAAGGGGAATGTACACAAATGTTTGAACTGCTGAGTTAGGAGCTGGAGTCTGGAGGGTGGCAATAAATCCCAGCCCAATCCTCTGCCTCGTGTCCTGATGTGTCCGTGAAATTAATGGCACCGTCGTTATGGAAGTCATATCAGGGAACGTGGCTGTTTTCTTCCCCAAGTAGGTTAATTACCACTAATGTAATTATTTTTGTACTGATTTTTATTTTAATCAAACATTGCATGAAACAATTAAGTTCAGAACAAATGGCTTATTACGGGAATGTTTGTGGCGCTGGGAAGAAAAGCAGCGATGTTTGAATTATGCACTTCTATTGAGTTACTTTATTCATTAAAATGAACAATTACATTAGGCCTTATGAGACAGACTAAGCATTTCTGGTTAATGTTTGTTCTGTAGTGAACATAATGAGAATTTATATTGGAAATGGATCCCATCCCTCTGGCTCGAGGCATTTAGGAACTGGGCCATTCGTAGGAGTTGGGAGAGCTTGAAGAAGAAAGAGAGTTAACCCCTGACCCAGGTGCTGCTGCATTGCCCCATGGTGGGGCAGGGAGTTTTTGCTTTTCTTTGGGGTTTTTTGTTTGTTTGCTTTTTTGCTGGCTCTGGTTTGGGGTTTTCTCCTCCACACTGTGCTGGCAGGGCCGACCACGGTGCACCACTGCCCCACAGGGCTCTGCCGGACCCCTGGAGCACGGCCAGCTTCTGGTTTCATCGGCTGTATTGAATGTCCTACAATGAACCTGTTGTGGTTTAGAGGTCTTTTCCCCATTTATCAGATCAATCCAGCAGTGCATGAGCTGTCACAGCCTGCTCATGATGCTGTTGAAGATGTGCCACTTGACGTGTCTATAAGCAGGTGATGGGTAAATATGTGATTTTCCAAGACATTAGACACATCTCCACAGCCTCTGGTGCAGTTTGGGTTTTGCATCCTTCCCAAATCCAGCAGAAGTGCCATGGAGAGGAGCTCCTTGTGTCCCTCAGCACTGACCAGGTCAAGTGCTAAGCTCAAGATGTGGAATTGTTGGCTTGCTGTGGGTACAGGGTGTCTGGCTGCCTCTGGAAGTGGTGTTGGCTTGGGAAAAATAAATTCCCTTATCCTCTGTATGCCAGTTTGATATAGGACTGAAATGGAAGGTTCTACATGAAAAACCCGGTTTTTTTATTAATTGCAAGAGTACTTTCTCTTGCTTTATGAAATTGTTTGCTTCCTGCTTTGTAGACTGTAATTAGCATTCTCAGATTGTCCTTGAAGGTATTTGAAAGATGTGTAGATGTGGCTCTTAAAGACAAATTTTCTTTCAAAATTATGCTTTTCTGAGTGGGGAAAGTGTCTCTGGTTTGACTGAGGTTCTTACCCCCTGTGCAGGTGCTGGTGCCCAGCACACTCCCTCACAGGCACTTTGCAGCATTACTTTTCTCACCAGAAACAGCAGAACTCTGCAAATCATTCCGCGGCCAGTGATGAGTTCTCGTGGTGTCTCTCCAGGAGGCCAGAAAAAGGACTTTCCACAATTTTACCTGATCTTCCATTTATCTCTGTACACACAGTATCTGTGCAGAATAAAGTACCTTTAGGCTGTCCCAGATTCCAGCAATGCCGTGGAATATGTCTGAGACTATGGAAATTCATCCTTTTGTAGCCATAAGGGGAAGCAGGGATATGATAACACATTAATCAGTCTGTGGTTCTGAAGATATTAGCATGTGGAAAATTATGAAAATTATTTCATTGCTGTAGACTGGGTCAGAATCTGAGCGATTGGGATGATGTTCTCATTTCGTATCAATGTCTGCTGGAAAAAGGGCATCAAATAACATCTGTGGTTAATAGTTATGATTGAAAATGGAGGTTCTGGACTGGATCAGTGACTCACTCTCTAGGTATAAACACCCAGGTAAGTTGTAGTTCCCCCGTCTCAGTCCACCTTGGAAAAGGGCAAAATGCAAATCAGGGACTGAGAAGAGTAAAGGGAGCAGCAGGGGATCAATCAGCTGGTTTCTTAAGGAACTGCCATGAACTTTTCACACCCGCTTTAGGGGTCAGGAATCTCAGCCCTGGTTCTCCTTCCTCACCATCTCTTTGGGTCTCTTTGCACTGACATCCCCTGTGCCTCTGCAGGGAGTAAGTGATGTGGGCACGTGCCAGTTTACTCCAGCTCTCCTACAGGGCATTCCCACAGCCCAGGAACTCAGTTCCAGCTCTGTAGGGGCTGTTACCATTGTGTTGGAGCAGTGATGGAGTTGGGCATGGAAACGGATTTCCTGGCTCCTTCCACTTCCAGAGAGACCAAACTACAATTTACCAGTGCAGTTAATTGAGTCTGTATTTCCCTTTATCATCAGCATTCCTTTGCCTTCTGCAAGCTGCACACCTTCAGCTCAGCACAGCATGAAAGAGGGGTTCATGGATCTTTCTCTTTCCCACAGTATTGAAGGTTAATGAAGTTTCCCAGGCAGTGGCAGAGCTGTGGAATATCCGTTATGGAGGGATTATTTTACAGCATTCGCAGAGAGACTCTTGGTGCTCCAGTGTTTGAGCAGTGTGTGACTTCAGGGTTTGGTTTTTTCACATGTATGAAATTAAGACGATAGAGGATCTATTTTGAATTAAATTAGGAAAGTGCAACTTAATCCTTCAATTTAAGCCTTGCAAACCCCAGTCTTCCTGTGGACATGGATAGTCAAGGCAGCCAATTCAAGAAACACATCTTAGAATTCTTTGCTTGTGGGGGAAATAGTGGAGCTTGTCAGCATTTAAGTGACTGAAAGAGAAATAGCTGAAATTTTGTTTTTAATAACACTCACCCACATCTGTCCCAGGGGATCAGGTTTTATGCTTGGAAAAGGCACACACACAGAGCAGCTGGCAGAGCCACTGAAATGCTGCTGGGCAGCTGAGTTGGTAACTGGTGCTGGGAATGCCAGGACCTTCCCAGTGACTCCAGTCTGGACTATTTCATGGGGGCTCGAGTGCTAACCCCCCCTTGTTCCTGGAAACTGGTGAGTGGCTTTAGTCTGACATAATTTGAAATAATTTGTGAGTCTAATTTTCCACAGTACTTGGGAACCTTTGTCACATACTTTGGAGTTCGGGATTCTCCAGACTGCAGAATGAGTGAGACTTTCCCTACATTTAATATAATCATTTATCATTTGCATTCCCAGAAGCATGTGTGGTATTTCAAAGGCTGAATGTGACTTTGAAATGAAATATTATCTAATTATTGCAGTTTTCATTGGTGACCATTTTCTCTCTCCTTCATATTTCTTACCTGGCTCATACTGCAGACCTTGCCACGTTCTCACTGATCCCATGCCCTGTATGAAACACATTTCCACCTCATTTAAAATAGTCACCTGGTCAGCAACAGTTCCAGGAAGGAGATCTCTGTTTTGGCCTCGGTAAGAAGTCCCAAGTTTCGTGGAAAGCATTTGTGAATATGAGTGCTGCCTTCCCTCGAGCACTGCAGTGCTCTTATTAGTTGTCATAAACAAGAGGTTTTCACTCTACAGTTTCATCTGATGTTGTGTGTCATTCCACCAGAATTAACCACTAATAAAAATGAAAAATGGAGGCTGCAAACACAGTTGTGTACCAGAGTCCCTTGCGAAGACACCTGTGTGTGCTGTTCCTGGAGCGTTTCCAGGCATCTGCAGCCTAAAGAGTTTACCCAGTTGGGTTTTTTGTCGGGGTTCCCCCTTAGCCCTCTCCCCTTTGGTTCCCCCTGGGTTTGTGGCAGTGGCACCTGACTGAGAGTGTGTTTGTGTTCCCTGTGCAGATCGAGGAGATGCAGTGGGGCGGGGGCGTGCGGGAGGTGCCGCCCTCGGTGTGCAGCCTGCCCTGCAAGCCCGGCGAGAGGAAGAAGATGGTGAAGGGGATGCCGTGCTGCTGGCACTGTGAGCTGTGCGACGGGTACCAGTACCAGGCGGACGAGGTGACCTGCCTGCTCTGCTCCTACAACGAGCGGCCCAACGAGAACCGCACGGGCTGCCGCTCCATCCCCATCATCAAGCTGGAGTGGCACTCGCCCTGGGCCGTCATCCCCGTCTTCCTGGCCATGCTGGGAATCATCGCCACCATCTTCGTCATGGCCACCTTCATCAGGTACAACGACACCCCCATCGTGCGCGCCTCGGGCAGGGAGCTCAGCTACGTCCTGCTGACCGGGATCTTCCTGTGCTACATCATCACCTTCCTGATGATCGCCAAGCCGGACGTGGCCGTGTGCTCCTTCCGCAGGATCTTCCTGGGCCTGGGCATGTGCATCAGCTACGCGGCCCTGCTGACCAAAACCAACCGCATCTACCGCATCTTCGAGCAGGGCAAGAAGTCGGTGACTGCGCCCAGGCTGATCAGCCCCACGTCCCAGCTGGCCATCACCTCCAGCTTGATATCAGTGCAGCTCCTGGGAGTCTTTATTTGGTTTGCAGTTGACCCACCCAACATCATCATAGATTATGATGAGCAGAAAACTATGAACCCCGATCAAGCCAGAGGAGTTCTCAAATGTGACATTACGGATCTACAAATCATTTGTTCCTTGGGTTATAGCATTCTTCTAATGGTGACGTGCACTGTGTATGCCATCAAGACTCGGGGTGTCCCAGAGAATTTTAATGAAGCCAAACCCATTGGATTCACTATGTACACTACCTGTATAGTATGGCTTGCCTTCATTCCAATATTTTTTGGCACTGCCCAGTCAGCCGAAAAGGTAGGTGAGAGTGAACAGACCTGATATTCAGGTCTCACAGATACTCACTGTGGGTCTAAGGACGTGCTGATGTTCAGCTTCACATGGATTTCCAGATGAGCTCTCCAGTCGGCCCATTCCCGACACACAGGCAATACGTGGTGCTGCTTTCCTTCCCCGTTTAGCTCCTGGGCCATTCATTTATAAACGGGCAAATGATCAATAACAATCACATTAGCCATTAGTTTTATTGTTGCATCCATTTCAATTGTATCTTTTCAGTAGGATAAGTGGGAATTAGCTGTCATATTATCAGAAAGAGGCATCTCCTAACTTGAATCGTCTTGAATACCAGATGTAAGCAAGAAAACTCTCGAAAAGTGCTCAGTAGACTCCCGTGCCTCTGGAGTTGGGCACTGAGGGAGTGCACAGCAGTGCTCTGTGTCACAAACAGCAGCCCCAGGGTACATTTACAGCTCAGGCTGTGCATGGACGTCGTAGCATGCTGCCTGTGATCCCCAGTCCCTGAACCCACGCTTCCCTGTGCAGGAAAGAGCTTTGGCTTCTTGTTCCTTTTTTTGCCTCTTTCTTGACTCAACATTTGTTCTTGAACACAAAACTCGGGCAAGCTCAGCACTGTGGAGGGAATTATTGTGTCCCTTTAATGAGTGAGCAAATTTCAGGTCCCAGCTAACACGTCTCGCTCTGAGCCACATTTGCAGTTGTTAACTTCTCAGGCAGTTGAGGTGAAGCTGTAGGAAGACAGTGGTGTCATCCAGGCAGGTCTGTGCTTTGGCTCCAGGCCTCTTCCATAGGAAGGTGCTGCACCAGTGCTTTGTTCTTTCCAATTTGGGAGACTGGTTGTACAGATTTGCAGTTGTTTTGGCCTCAGTTTTGTCCCTCATTGGAAAAGGAGATCACTGAGGAGGAAGTTTGCTGGAAGAGGGGATCACCCAGGCTCACCCAGGAGGAGACAGAGTTTATAGAGAGGTTTCTATGTGTCATCTCATCTCTGCAATGGGTTTTCCATTCAGCCATTGCATCCCCAAAGGGAATTAATTTCAGCCGGAAAGGAGGTCTGCCAGGGCTTACAAACACTTCAAATAGCTCTGCTCTCCCTCCCAAGGGAGAGATAAGAAGCAGCAGAAACAGCTTTAACTACAGTGGGGTCTGTTTGTGACCTGGGTCTGACACAGGGAGTGTGGAGCAGCTTTTGGGCTCCCTGCCTGGGATGGGGCCTGCAGGTGACCCAGATGAAGGGCTTTAAACTGTCGTCTGCAAAGATGTAACCGAAGGTGTAAACGGGTGATAAGAAAACACAAAGAATTCCAAAGGCTGCTGCTGGCATTCAGAGCTGTTTGGAGCAAAAGCTTCAGGTTTCCTTGTGCTTGCAGAGCTGAACTACCCTGGACTTGGAAAGCATCAGATTTGTGCCCAGATTCCCCTAGTACAGAGAGGAGATGATGATTAACTTGATTTGACAGAGAGTACAGAAGAGGGTAGGGGGCAAGGGAAGCAGCCCCTCGCTGTGCTGTGCCCCAGCCCAGGAGTGCCCCCTGCCCAGAGCTGGGGGGACACTGGGGACAAGGGACAGCAGTGTCCCCAGCTGCTCTGTGCTGCCAGGGCTGGTCCCAGGTCCTTGAGCCGAGAGCTGCCCTGTCTTGTCCAGCAAGCTGGTGTGCTCCTCCCTGGGCAGGGACATGTGTGATGTCCTTGGGTGCAGTCCCTGTGCCTGTCCCCCGTGTGTCTGTCCAGCTCCTGTGGCACTGCAATCCTCAGCTCTTGGCCCAGCACACGGTACCAAACCCCAGCGCTGCCCCAGTGCCTTTGCTCCAGGGACTTCCCGCTCCTGCCCTGCGAGAGATGGAGCTGCAATGGCTTTTGTGCTTTGCTTTCTTTTCCATCTCCCCTTTTTGAGTCGGGGTTGCACTTTTTGGTGATTGTTAGTGATTTCCTGTCAGATATTTCCTCTGGAAAATATTGTGCTTTAGCTTAGCCACACAGGCCTGGGCTGAAATGGAAATTGCGCCTGCTGAAAATCTCATGCAGCACCATCTTTTAAACTGAGGAATGGTGTTATATATAACACTGTGGTTCTCGTTGTGTGGATTTATTTTATTTTATCAATAAATACAAGCATAATGTTGTTTCGTAGAAAGCATATTGAAAACACCTGCCTTGTTCAGGGTAGAGAATAACAGCTCCAACAAAAAAAAAAGAACTCGAAATGTGCTGCAGGTAATTCACAGAAGGCAAATAAATTGAGCAGTAGCATCTGCAGCAGGTGGAGGGAGGCAGGAAGGTGTGAGGAAGGCCAGATACCAGAGTTTGTGCTAAGGATGGAGATAAAACATGAGGTATGTGGGAAGTGGCCCAGGGAAAAAGCAGATTCCAGACCTTTTTAACCAGTTTCTTTGTCCAGTATCTAAAAACTGAGAGAACACATGGTTGGTTATGATTCATAGGTCAGTTGTGGTTTATAGGCTTAGTTTAGTAATGCAGCAAGCAGATTCCTAGGGGATGTGGAATAGGGTTGTCACTCCCATGTTTCACTGCTCTTTGGAGTTTCCTTGGCTCTGCTGCAGTGGTCACAGAGCTCTTGTTCCATCCCTGGGGGTTGTCCAGGTTTGGGGGGTTGTGTTTCAGGGTGGGGTTTTTGTGTTTTCCTGTACATTGTACATTTCCCAAAATGCTGATATGAGCTTGGAGGAGCAGGACACAGTACTGGGGACTGGAATTGGGCCATGTCTTTGCTCATAAGGACCCTTCCTTTAGTGTGGATTCTATAGAAAGCCACTAAAAGGCTTTAAGCAGAAGGGATATTGGGAAGGAATCCTTCCCTGTGAGGGTGGGGAGGCCCTGGCACAGGGTGCCCAAAGCAGCTGTGGCTGCCCCATCCCTGGAAGCGTCCAAGGCCAGGTTGGACGGGGCTTGGAGCAACCTGGGCTAGTGGAAGGTGTCCCTGCCCAGGGCAGGGGGTGGAATGGGATGAGCTTTAAGGTCCCTTCCAGCCCAAACCATTCCATGAACTCCACAGAGGAGTTCCTGTGAAGAAGGGGGTCACACACTGTTCAGCTTTGAGCTCCCATCACCAGCTGAAGGCTCAGGGGGTGTTTGGGTTGAGGACAGGACAGGGTGTCCCAGCTCCTCCTGCCCAGCCCCCGCCTTGGTTCACCCAGACGTTTGAGAGGGACTGCAGGGATGAAATGCAGCTTTTGCACTCCTGGTGTAATTGTTTTTGACAACAAAACTCTTTTAAATTCTCCCTGGATGTGTGGGGATCTTATCCGAGGCCAAGTGAGCTCGAAGAGCTGTTGAAGCAATTACAGGAGTCGGGGCTCGAGGCAGAGTCGATACCAGGTGGCTCTTGAGAGGAGCAGGGTTCTGTGCCAGGGCAGGAGCTCAGGGAATCAATCACCCAGAGGGAGGGAGGAATTCCAGCAGGGCAGCAGGAGGATGGGAGGGGGTGTGGGGGTGTGGGGATGTGTCCTGCCCAGGGATTCAGTCATCCTGCAGCCTCCTGGTTACTGTGAGCTGTCTGGGGTGGTTTCCAGGGCAGGGCACTGCCGAGGCATTGCTGGGACTGGCCGGGGCCGTGTCCCCCTGTCCTGTCCCTCTGTGTGGCACAGGGACCTGCCCCACCTGGAGCCCGGGCTGGCACTGCTGTGGTGACAACTCGTATGCTCCTTCCCTGGGAAGGCTGTTCCTGGCAGGACACACCTGGGTGATGACTCAGGAGATGCATTTGAGATTAACCTGGTTTCACAAAGGCACATGTTTTAATTTCTTGGGGTTACTTCTTTTTATTGGCTTTCTTTCCCAGATGCCTTCAGGAGCAGCAGCGTGGCAGGGTGTGTGACATGCTCCCACACACCCCGGGAACACCACCTCACAGTGGCAGTAGTAGTTTGATTTTTTTTTAATTAGTCTCTCTTGTAGTGTAATTTTTTTTAAAGCCTTACACACGTGCAGATTTCCAGAGTCAACACTTCAATGGTACAAGCAAAGTGAAGGGGAAAAATTATCTGTAGCAAAATCATAAAATGTAGACCTCTTAAAACACTGGAGGGGGAGGGGGAGGGGTTCTGTCCCTGGAAGTCAATTTATTGTTAGGAAAACCAATGCTTTTCAACACTAATTATTACCGGGTTTTTAACCTTTGTCATGTAATTTGTGATTAAGTGAATATTAAGTTGTATTTGTGATTAAGTGAATGTCAGAAGGTGGCTGAGGCAGGTGGATAGAAATTCACCTCCCAGATCCTCAGCCAGTGAAGCAGTTGCCCTTCCAGAGATGCTTCATCCCTCTCTTCCTTTTCATGTACAGGAGAACCTCCCAGAAAGGTACCTGAGGTAAAAAGCACATCCTGAATCTTAAGTAAGGTTTTGGGACTAATTATTTTAGCAGCACTTGCACGGGAAGGATGTGGTTGGAGGCTGGGAATGTTGGATTTGGGGGTACTGGTGTGGGGCATGGAGATCAGTAGGGCAGGAGGAATTCCCTGTGTTCCAGGAATTCCCAGGGATTGTGTTTAGTAGTCTTGGATATGGTGGGTTTTCTCTTGCCACTGTCTCCCCCCTTTCTTCTGCCCCTGTTTAGCTGGAATTGTGAAGGACTGTGAGATCACCAGCTCTTTTCTGC
Organism: Cephalopterus ornatus; assembly: GCA_013396775.1. Taxonomy (NCBI): domain Eukaryota; kingdom Metazoa; phylum Chordata; class Aves; order Passeriformes; family Cotingidae; genus Cephalopterus; species Cephalopterus ornatus. The sequence goes on from VZRE01009904.1 coordinate 308,571, forward strand.
CCCTCGGGCTATTCAGCATTACACAGACACCAGGACACTGCTCCTTCCATTAACCCTCCTGAACGCTGAGGATGGAACACTGAAAAATCAGATCCTTCAGTGGCCAACCTGCACCTCAGTCTGCTCTTGGTGGTGGGCATGGCAGGCCCCTCTCAGGTGCTGCCCAGAGCCTGCCTGGCACTGTGCACAGATGGATGGCTTCCCGTGCTCCTCACATCCCGCAGCACCAGCAGCCTGGGAACTTGCCAGGGCTGGAATGGTCAGATGAAAAGGAATCATTGTCTCTGCAGGCCTGGAGCCCGTAACTGTGCTCTCTAACCACGTACAGATGTACTTGTGTGCATGGAATATCCCCCTAGGACCTGATTTTCTCAAATTATGTCACTGGACTAATATAGAGAGATATGTCATCGTTATTTTTATGTTTCACAGAGGTTCTGTTGCCTTGTAGCTGTGATTGCTCTTATTTAGTAATTGTGCTAAGATTAAAATAATACATTTCTGGAAGTGTTTACAAGACAGCAATAACTGACAGCGTGTTCCTGAATATATCTTCCAGATGGGAGTTTTTCTTGAATGATTTTCAGGACTTTTTGCAAGTTAAAAAGGTTCTAATTGTGACTCTGAGCGAGTGATGGTGGCTGTTCAGCCAGTGTGGTCACCCTGCTCGGGAGCTTTATTCTTCCTGGAATGATGAGAAATGGGGAATGGTTGACCCTACAGTCATCAGCTTCCATCAGCTTGTTTTTGGATCCAGATTGCAGGACCCACTGGTTGTAAGCTTTTGTTGGTTTGGGGTGTTTTTTTGTTGTAATACAAGCACTGTGAAATCTGAAGTCCCTAATCCCATCAGCTCTTCCACCTTTCTTCTTGTTTCTCTATTTTTTTTAATGCCCCTTTTATTCAAATCAATAAGCAGGGGAAGTCAGGCATATTTGGCAGCAACATTTTTACTTATTGTGTTGAATGTTCCATAAATACTATAATTTGAAGGCACATGCAAAGTGGATTCTTACTCAGATTAAATAATGTCACATTAGCATGGGAGCACTTCAGTCTATGTTCTATTTTTTGGTGAAACTAAGTTACCCTTCAATTCTCTGTAACACAAATAGCAATTAGCCAGGTAGGACACACTTTTATTTTCTCCCCTGGGAAGGCTTGAGCTGACAGTTGCTATAGCAACTACCTGTGTGGATTTGGGAGTTATGAGGAATTTAATGCAATATTTGTTGGAGTTTTATACTGTTGGATGGTGGAGAAAATCAGGCTTTGAGGCTTACAGGGAATGTGACTCTGTATGTACCATAATTTGGGGCTCATACCAGGACACTCGTGGATTGTGGCTTCTGTTCAAAGAAGGAGTCTGGTAATGGGACGTGCATAAACTCATTAACCACAGATATTCATTTCTCTCATTGATGCACTTTCACTTTGCCCATCCCTTTGTTATCTTAGGGCTCTGCATGTTCAGATGCTGAAGTTCTTCATTTTATTCAGCCTCAATTGTATCCCTGAGAACACCATGGAATTTAAGGATCTGGCATTAGAGTTCTCCTGAGAAAAGCCTGAACTGAAGAGCAGCTTCACCTAATTTCAGTTCAGGCCCTCCAGGCTGGAGCTGTGAGGTCTGGAGATCCTCCAGGCACAGAATATTCAACAAAATCCACTTCTGTGCAGCATTGGAGGGCTGCATTTTAATTGGGGGGAAATTAGGTGTTCTTTGAAATCTAAAAGTGAAATAATCAGTGGAATTTCTGGGAGGGTGATAACCTTCATTACAAAAATGATCTGGTGCCTGGGTTTTTATCAGGTTATATAGCAGCACTACTGAAAAGTGTATAAAAACCCTCACGAAAACCTTTGAGTGTCTATAGAGTTTCAAATTTAATTTCTGTAGAACTAATCAAAAATCTTAAACAGCTTCTCAGGAAAGTTCTCAGTGAGATTTACTTCATTACCTCCTGCATTCATTTGGTGTTCAAATGGAAAGGGTGCTGTTTCTAGTCAAAACCAGATAAATTAAAAGGCTTTTAACGTGTCAGTGCTGCTGATTTAACCCAAAAGTAGAAAGTCAGTAATTACATCTGCTCAATGAAGTGGTGAGTGCTGCGGGAATTCTGAGTTCTGGAGTTGTCCATCTTTTGCCACACGTTTGTTTTCCTCTTCCTGGTGCTTTGCTGGGAGGTTTCTTCTTCTTCAAGGCAGCATCTTGGAAGAATGAAGGTGTTTTGGTAGGAAATGTATTACCCACAGTGCTGCATTGTATTGCAAAGTCAGGGTTCTTCTGGGAGAGGGATTTCTACCTGTGCTTGATCCCATCGGGGGATCTGGGAGATCTCCCATCTGACCATGCCCAAACCCTGCAGGTTCAGCCAGGTGAGAGGCTGTCGGAGCACTGAGGTGGCAGGTCTGTGCTGTGTGTGGAGCACTGAGGTGGCAGGTCTGTGCTGCCGAGGCAGGTCTTGAAAGGCAGGTAGCAGCCGAGTGCGCACTGAGTGAAAGAAGGGCTGACTGGAGTAATTAGATCCTCCTCAGCAGCCCATAAATTAACGGTGATTATGATTCTTCAAAGAGCAGGAGCAGAAGGTACACTACCGTTGCTCCGGTTTATCACGTTTGCTGCACTGTAATGCTCCTTTAATGTTAATATGTACTTTTGTAGTACAATCTAATTGCAAACAGTGAGCAGGCAGAGCCCAAGGCCACAATCATGTTCCACATAATTACCTGAGGAGGGGGGTACATCCCAGCCAGGGGCTGCCACAGCTGACAGTCAGGCAGAAGCGGCACGGTCCTCCTGTTCCTGCTTATACAGTAATTCCTCACAGGAAGGTAGAGGGGAGAGCTAAAAGATAATTAACAATCAATTCTTTTTGTGGAATTTTCAATTATTGGAGCAGGTATCTTCATAATGGAGCAATAACACTACATTTGAATTTGTATGTGCTGTCTCATAGTGGAGATGGATTCGCTTAAGCAGAAAGGACTTTGTTAACGTCCCCGAGGGACCCTTTGAAGCCTGGGAGCAGCAGCTTTGATGTCTGATGTCAACACTGAGGGATCTCTTTGCTGTGATGATTCCAGCCTTTTCCATTTCCATCTGTGCCGAGGAGACAGGAAAAAAAACCTGTTTGGAAGATGGAGAAATAAAGAGAACCCAGAAAGGAGGTGGAATTATAGAGGAGAAAAGTATAGAACTGTGGAATATCCTGAGCTGGGAGGGACCCACAAGGACCATCCAGTCCAACTCCAGGCCCTGCACAGACACCCAACAATCCCACCCTGTCCCTAAGAGTGTTGTCCAAACCCTCCTGGAGCTCTGGCAGCCTTGGGGCTGTGCCCACTGCCCTGGGGAGCCTGGTCAGTGCCCACCACCCTCTGGGGGAAGGACCTTTCCCTGATACCCAACCTGGCCCTCCCTCCGTGCTCCTGGTGCAGCCGAGGTGCACGAGGAGTTGGATCCGGCTCCTCCTCAGCCTCCTGCATTTCCGTTTTGCCCCGTTAACCAGGAGTCCCACGACTGGACAACCTCCCATTGACCAGAGCAGCAGATTTAGGAATATTTTTGGTGCCTTTGCACATGGCCCGTTCTGAGCCCAGCTGTGGCTCTCAGGTTCAGCACCTCTGTGCAGGGCACTGCTGCCCCTGTCCAGTGCACACACAGGCACTGAACTGTTTTCAAAAAAGGAAAAAAAGGGAAGAAAGGTTGAGTTTTTTTCCCCTGGAATTTCTAGCGCGAACTTCACCGCCTTTGGCTAAAAAGCAACACAATTTTAAAAGGAAAAAATGTGTAGGTGTTTAATGCATAGTGTTGACATGTACTTTTTTGGATTCTTATTTTTTTCAGAAAATGTAGAATTGCCAGGAGGGTTTTACATCTGAAAAGCCATCTCTGCACGGGCCCCTGGCAGCCCTATCAACAGTTTTTATCTGCAGCACAAACTGACAGCGCCTCACCGGGAAATAATTGCGGCTCCGTTGAGTCCAGAGGAGTAATTACTGTGTTGATGCAACTTTTCTCTTTGCTTGCGTTGTGATATCTCTGAATGTCAAACTCGCTTGAGCTGACAACATAATTTCCCCAGCAGAGCTGTGGAATCGACCATTCCACGCTGCTGGGCGGGACTGGGGGGATTCCAGTTTGATGTATTTCGGTGGCAGCAAAGGGAAAATCTCCGTCTTGCCAAGCCCTGTTTTGGGAATAACACTCTGAGTAGTGCTGGACTAGAGGAGGCTATGTATAGGAACAGGAGGTGAATGTATAATTATAAAATAGCTCTTCAAAGTTAGTTAACAAGGATTTAATTGTAAAATTATTTGCTCCAAATGGGGGAGGGATGGAGTGTAAGTTTATGTTTGAATGTCTTTGCTGGTAGTTTCAATTTGTGATAAAGTATCTTCACAAACATTGTGAAACCATCCCTGGAACTGTTCAAAAACCATGAGAAGGTGGCACTTGAGGACATGGCTTAGTGGTGAATGTGGTGGTGGTGCTGGGTTGATGGCAGGACTTGATGATCCTGAAGGTCTTTTCCAGTCTTATGATTGTCTAAGAGTTTAATGATTATTTTGAACTTCCTGCATATGCGAGGCTTGGGATAAGTGTATCACAAAGACGATGTGGTTTCCCAGAGGGATTGATGTATTCCTGCAACTCTGATTCTCTTCCAGCATGCGTTTTCGGGGTGGGATGATTCTGGGTGGTATTGGAAGGTCATTGCCTGTGTCAGTCTCAATAGGATTATCCCCAAGAGGTGGCCAGAGGTTGGTGTGCTCTGCTGGGTCTGTGAGGGATAGTTCAGTCTGACTTTTGCTGCAGAAACCCTCAGTCCCCATTTATGCCCCTGTGCCTGAACAAGAGTTAATCATCTCTGCAGAGAAATCCCGTAGCTCCTGGCCAGCGTTGGGAGCCAAACACCAGGAGCTGAGGGAGCATTTCTGTGAGCAGATCACAGCCAGTTTCCGAACCCCACGGGTATTGTAGAAACATAATAATGGTATTTTGAGTAAGAAATAATGGCTGCTGATTCTAAGCTCATCCAGCAACAAAAGGAAAACCATGAAGGGCTTATTGAATACAATGTGAGTTATGCAGATGTTTCTCAATTTTCTTGCTGAACTTGGATGCTGGAGTCAGGGTTTTGTTTGATCAAGGCTTTCAGCAGAAAGAATGGGTTCTTAAGCACTTTTGTCACCGCCTGTGAGTGGCTTATGAAAGCAGCCTGCAAAGGCCCCAAATCAAGTACCCTCATGCAGAAGGAGCATCCTCTATTGCCTACACTTTGGTCGCACCGCTGGAGTGGAAATTTTCTTCTGTTTGCTTTAAAATAAACAGAAACAAAGTGGAAGGAGCAAAGCAACGGCCAGGAGAGAGGCAGGAGGCAGCCAGGTGAACTTCTGCACTGATTTGGTCAGGGAGCCTGTGGGATGGGCATCACAGAGTGGTGACTTGCCACAGCTAGTGCCATGGCATTATCCCGACCCAAACCAGCATGGAATGAAGAGAACATTCAGCTTTGGAGCTACCTATTCACAGAATCTTGGAATGGTTTGGATTGGAAGAGCATCAAAGCCCATCCGGTGCCACCCCCTGCCATGGGCACGGACACCTCCCACTAGCCCAGGTTGCTCCAACCTGGCCTTGGACACTTCCAGGGATGGGGCATCCACAGTTTCTCTGGGCCAGGGCCTCCCCACCCTCACAGGGAATAATTTTGTGCTCGTATCTAATCTAAATCTACCCTCCTTCAGCCAAAACATTCCTACAAAATCAGTAAAAAATCCGAAGTTGCAGGCACTGGTAGGGAAATCTCCAGTGATCCTGGAGATCATGGCAGTTTAAGATCCTCTAACAGCAAAACATCAGGTCCCCTGTGTGTACCAGTGAGCCAAATATTGCTGGGTTTGCAGGGGAAGAAAGCAGCTACTCTGGAAAGAGCATTTTCACTCTAGCAAGGGCAGTTCAATGCAAGGCAGAGAGTAGGTTTTACTATACGCAAAAATATTGACCTGAAGGATTTATTTGTTGTTTTAAGTGGTTTAAGCAGGCCTGTAATAGTAATAAAAGTAGAAACCATCATACTCAGTCACAGAAATAGCCTTGTGTTTTGTCTTTGAGGCATAAGCTTAGCAAAACCTTAAAAAGAAACAACAGTGAATTCTTGTAGACTGAAGCAAAAAACTTGTGTCCCAACTGTATCCTGTCAAAAGGGATTTGGGGCATGTTTATATTTCTGCATTTTGAAATAACAGCTCTTTTAAAATCTGGGTTTGTATTCATCCAAGAAGGATTCAGGAAGAACAGCCAGTGGAGGATCCTCTTTCCCAGGCAGCAGAGCTGGGGGTGCTGCCCCCCAGTCGTGTTGTGCCAGTGCCTTGTGGGGTGGTCGGTTCTGGGGGAGGAGCACAGCCACCAGCAGGACATGTGCCGTGGTCCCTGGCCAGCTCCCCCGCGGTGTCCGAGCTGCCCTGTCCCCGTGTCACCCGGCTGGGGAGGGACTGAGGGGCCCCTGTGCTACAGCGAGCCCAGCCAGAGCCCTCTCGGGCACAGGGGGTCAGCAGTTCCCACTCTGCCCGTGTGGCCCTGGCACGTTAGGGACATCGATGATGTTTTAGGGCAGAAAGTGGCTGAGAACTGCTGGCAGAGGATCGATGCTTTATGACAAGTGAAAAGGCTCTCAAAGAGAAGTTCAGTCCGCGACTGACACGAGAGGAGCTGCTCCGATGGAGGGACAAGGAGACAGATTGGAAGAGAAAAGGGAACCTGGTGGAGAGCTCAGAGCAAGCTTGTGTCTTTATCGTTCCCCTGTCAGAGAAGGGCTGCCGGAGCGGAGGTGAGCAGCACAGGGAGCTGGGGCCGGAGCTGCCCGGGTCTGGCACACCTCTGGCTCTGGGGGCTTGGGGTGCAGGGGCCGGGCGTGCCCTCTGCCCACCGCTGCGGAGCCACCCCCGCGGGCTGGCACCAGCTCAGCGTGAAAGAAAACCAAAGAAGACCTTCTCCTTCTGCAGGTTTGTGCTTTGACATCGGTTCCGTGTTAAACTCTGTCTCTGCTGTGGGTGGCCGGCTCTGCGTTGTCGCAGCAGCAGGGACTGCCCATCCGAATGTTTTCTTTCCCGAAGTGGGCAGTGGAGTGGGAGGGGGGTAGGCAGCACCTGGACTGTACCCACAGCGGATTTTACAGGACAGGCTCCATTCCCTGGCAGGTATTTCCCAGCCAGGTCCCGCTGATGGATCAGCCCACGGGCAGCAGTGACCTCGGTGATTGTCGCGCCTTCATTAAAGAGTTTCCCAGGTTTAGCACTTCTCAGCTAATGATGTCAGGGCTCCACCAGGAGATTATTCAATCTGTGTTGGCATTTGGCCTTTGAATGGCTGAAGTATCTGTCGTGACAAAACCCAACGGGGAGGAATGAGGTGAAACTCGTATTTACAAAGGAGGGGTTGCCCACCCAGCAATAACAGCTTTTCTTACCCTGCTAATTGCCCATTAAACAACATCCGTTCAGCCCTTAACTGCCTCTGCCGCAGCAGGAAAGCTGAGGTTTAACCCTGCCCATGCCCCCGAGTCTCACGGTTTCACCACTAAAAAATAATGTGTGTATTGTGAAATGAGTATCTCGAGTGTTCACGAGATCTGCGTTGTCCTTACCTCTCGAGACACTGCAGAGAGAGTAGGAGGGCAAAACGTGTGATGAACAGCGTGCTATCATCGTCCTCTTGTTCCCTCTGATTTACATTGCCAACATCTGAGCAGCCTGTAATGTTTAACGGAGATAATTAAATATAATTTGAAGACAAGATAGCTCTTTTTAGTGGTGGAACAGATCCTGCTAACAGCTGAAGTACAACAGTTGATTCACCGGTAAGCTAGAGAGGGGGATGCACTGGAAAGCTCAGCACTGATTGTGTTAAGTGATGGTAACTAGAGGGAACGGAAATCAATTAGTTTAATCAAGGTGCTTAAACGCGATTACAGCTGGAGAAAGTCCTGTGAAAACTGGTATTAGGAAGTAGTTAAGATTTATGCTGGTGCTTTAATTGGAGGACCAAGGAAGTCAAGTGATTTGATTCTGCAGAACTTCAAAATCAATGTCGTTTTAGCGGATTTTATTGACTGGAAGATGAAATCTGATAATGACTGAAGATAAGAAAGAAAGGTCAGGGCCTCTAAATCTTCCTGTTGGTAATTGCTGCGTGTGCCAAGCGCTGGCTCTGGATTTAGGCTGACTTGGACCCGAGCAAGGACTTCTTGGGAAGAACCAAAGACGGGGTCCGTGCAGTGCCCAGCGCTGTGTCCCGGGCTCGGGAGGTAATGCCTGAGACAACATTTATTAGAGTCAACTTCCCCGTGGGAGCAGGGCTGGCTCGGCCGGATTGCAATCACACACTCGGAAAAATCCCTCCTTTGGATGCTCCCTCTCCCCTGAGGCCCCGGGCTCGTCGCTGACAGAAGGTACAGTTTGTCACAAATTCAGCTTTGTATTTACAAGCTTCCTTGTGGCTTCCTCATGCAGAGATCAAGGAGGTACAAGTAGTCCCCATCTATTTCCTGACGTGTGCCAGGGCACAGCAGTCAGTAAATACAGCTTGCTTAAGGCTGAGGCGATGTGCAGCTGATGCGCAGCTCAGAGGGCAGCAATAAACAGGTTTGGTTCTTCATCCTGTTAAAACGTATTTAATAAGTTATAGATGCAGAATAGGGTCTGTGGGCCATTAGCTTTTGTCAGACCGTGGATGAGTTAAACATTTGAGCTGATTTTGGCTTAAAACCCCATTTTTTTCTCCTCCTGTAATACTCCAGATTCCTTTCAGTTTGAGTACCCCAAATGAAGCTGCTGCTAAGGAGCTCCATATAATTCAGAGTGAATTCAGTGTTACCTCTGAGGTGTGACATGTGGCAGCTAGTTCCAGAGTTAACTTGGAGCTAGTCGGGAGGAATTGAGAGCTGCGGTGGGATGATGCAGGACATGGTATGACCTCATGAAACCGTGCTGGAAAATGGTTTGGATATTGCTATAAAATTGTTATTGCAGCATCTAATTTGAGGTGGAGATTTGGATTATTCTTACGACAAGAAAGGCAGTGTTTGATAATTAAGAGAGGAAGCTCTTTGTGATGCTCTGAATTAGTGTGGATGCACACGGGTACCTCCCAGCGATATGGGGGATCGTGGAATGACTGGAATTTGGCGGTTCCTAAAATGATAGACTTTTTGTAATTAAATCTCATTTAAATGAGCACCTAAATCATCTTGTATTGTGGGATTACCCATTCCCAGTTTAGCATAACAATAACCGCCCATCTGTGTGTCACAGAACTCCAGGATTGCGTAAACCCAAGGCGAGCGGTGTAGGAATTATGATGGATTGTGCAGTTGCCATGGCAACGGTTTGTTCTAATTGTGATACATTAGTAGCAACAAGAATTGGCTGGCTCAAGTCACTGAGTTAATGAAATGCAAACTTGCGCAGCTCTGAAGGAATAATAGAGAAAATTAACACCTACTTGTACCCCCCTGTACCACGGGAATGATTGCACCATAATCCCAGAGCCCTTCTGCATTCCTGATGTGTCTCTCCTGGCCTGGCCCTGTTCCCGTGGGATGGTGGATGCGGAGGAGCCGTGGGAGGGGACAGGGCAGCCTCTTGGACCAGGGCAGCGCTGGATGCTGGGGGGTGAGCCGGGAGCCCCCGCGATGGGCAGGAGCAGGGGGCTGTGTCGGGAGGGACTGGCACAAACGTGGCCGTGTTCACACGAGTGTGGTTGAGACTCAGAAAGGGCATTTTCAGACAGGAAGATGCTGTGGTTTGCTGGCAGAACTTCAGGGGTGCATCTAGGGGGGAACTATTTGGAGTCATCTTTCTTGTGGGCACCGTTGAAACCATGTGTGGGGCAAACTAAGGTCATCTGCCCACACCCCACGTCTGAAATCCCTTGGGTTGGTTTGTTGGTTGGGGGGTTAACTTTTTTCTTTATTACCAGGAATTATTTTCCTTGTTGTGCCAGGGTTTAAATTCGTAATGGTGGCTGGCGAGGAACAAAGGCTTTGATACCTTATCCATGAATCTTCCATTCTTCTAGGTGCTCTAGCCCACTCTCTGTTCTCATTCATCCTTTAGAACAATAAATAATTTTCACAGAATGATTGGGTTGGAAGAGCATTAAAGCCCATCCAGTGCCACCCCCTGCCGTGGGCAGGGACACCTTCCACCAGCCCAGGTTGCTCCAAGCCCCGTCCAACTTGGCCTTGGACACCTCCAGGGACAGGATAGCCACAGCTTCTCCAGGCAGGTTAATAAATAAATAAATGAATAAATAACGCAGTTCAAGCGACTGGCTGCAATTGCCAGCTGCTCTTGGTACTTCAGTGCAGCCCTGCATGGTCCCACACACTCCTGACCCAGCCCTGTGGTGGCAAAGAACACTCCAGCCACAAGTTTGTTTCTGAGTAGCCAAACCAATATGTAAATGCTCTGGTTTAAATAATAATTACATTATCATTTCACAAGTCAGTGAAAAGCTGGCTTGCTTCATATGTACATACATATTTGTCAGTGCTTTTTATTACCAGTGTTCTACTCTAAAGGTCTCTAAAGAGAAGTAATAAGTGTAGGATTAGCCTTTTCTTTCCCCCCTCCTCCCTGACACCAGCTTGCACTTCAAGTTCCCCTGAAGGTCTCCAAGCAGAACTAGATCTTACTTTGTATGCAGATATATGGACTATATTCTCAATATGGGCCTTCACTGACATTGGGACGTTGCCATTGCCTTTTCTGGGGTTCAGAGCAGGGCCACAGCCACGGAGGAAGGGAGGTGACCATAATTAGTGCTGAGGAACGGGCAGGGCTGGGGCCATCGTTTGTTCTGTGGTGTGTTAGATGGGCAAGGGGGTTTTGTGGGGTTTTGCTGGAGGTTTTGCGCAGTGGTTCAGCTTGTGTAGAGCAGTGCTGGGTTACTTCAGCATAAATGGCAGCGGTGCAGTCCCCACCCTGGAGGTGCCCAAGGAAGGCCTGGCTGTGGCACTCAGAGCTCTGGGCTGGGGACGAGGGGGGATCAGGCACAGGGGGGATCCATGGCCTGGGAGGGCTTTTCCAACCTCAGTGATTCTATGGTTCAACAACTTCCATGGAAGGGTTGGATGGAGATTACTTCCCAGTCAGCCGGGTGGAGTCTGCTCGGGGACCAAAGGCAAGGGAGGGGCAGAACGAGTGTGCACATGAAAGAGATGCTCCCAGAAACGAGTACCCTGGAACTGGCCAGATTAACAGCAAAACATAGATTTCTGCAGGAAATGCCCCCAGACCTGGTAAATAGCAAATAGCAACCCAGAGGTGGTGTGGCATGGCAGCACCTCGCTGGAGTTTTTATTGGGGTGCAACCTCAGGGGCAACAACGTGACAAACCCAGAGCATCACCAAGTTGCCTGGTCAGAGTGCCACTGTTATTAAAGGTATTGCACCCAGCTGGGGAGGAGAGGAAGTATTGTTCTTCTGGAAATGCTGAAGGATTTTAGTTTGGTCGAGGGATGATTTGGGGTGAGTTTTTTGCAAGCCTGGTGTGTCAGTAGTTTGAGGAGGTTCAGTTGCTGAAGTGAGTGGAAGAGAATCTCTTAACTGCACTGGCTCAGAAAAAAAGCATTTTATCTCAGAGAAAGCCTCTCAGCTGAGCTAAAGGGGCTGGATAGAAATAAAACATTCATGTGGCTGCACTGGGGGGGACAAAAGTAGGAGTGAAAGGACAGAAAAGCGTTGAAGGTTGTTCTGTAAGATGAACTTCTGCAGGGATCCCTGCTCTTCATTAGGAGCATGGTATGGGCTGAAATACTGCTTTTGGCTTTGTTAGGACTCCAGATTGACAGCTCAGGAAAGCCTGGACTACACGGAGTGGGACACTCTGAGTGTGCACATCAGCCTGCCCAGCCCCCTCTGAACTCCAGCCAGACCAGGAGATCTGGCTGAGATTGGCCCCTCATGTCAGGCTGGTTTGGGGCTTGGCTTTTTTATTTGCCTTCTTTTTTCCCCCCTCGGTATTGGCTTACTGGGTTACTGCACGTGATGAGAGAGCCATGAAAGTGCTCATATTTATTCTGGATTATGAATTCATTGCAAGACCTGAACACCTTATCTGAAGGGGCTGTTTGCTGTCGTGATGTGCAACCGAGTGATTTACTGGGCAATGAAAGTCAAGAAAATTGCAGCCCCCAGCCTGGTTAAACCGTGCTGAGTGGGGAGAGAACCATCAGGGCATTGGTGCCTCTCGCTTCCAGGTTATGAATAATTTTGGCAATATTTTCCAGCGCTGTCAAGGCAAAGCTGCAGCTCCCCTGGGCTGCACTCGCAGTCTCCATTGCCATGACAACCTCGTGCAGATCCAGGAGCTGCTCTCAGTGCCAAGCTGTGCCTGAGTGTGACCTGACCTGCACCATACCCACCCTGTCACCTCCTCTGCCCACGCTGACACGAGTGTTCTGCGTGTAAAGAGCCAACCTGGGAGCTAAAGGGAGTTTTAGGAGCTCCTGCTGGTGGGTTTCCATCCTGTTTTTCCTCAAAGGATGATTCTTTCCATCTGGAGATGATTCGTACCTTGCCTTTCTCATGCAGCTTCCGAAAGCCTCCATGCAAAGGGTGGAAGAGAATTGTTGATCCTTCTCAGGTGTATCCTGATAAGTTATGGCAATGAAGTTGGAATATTATGGAATCATTAAGGTTGGAAAAGACCTCTGAGGTCATCACTTGAACAAATACCCCCATGTCCACTGAACCACACTGTGCAGTGCCACATGTGCTTGGTTTTTGAACACTTCCAGGGATGGTGGCTCCCACTTCCCTCCACACAACACAGGTGTTGCTCTGCTGATCGGCCATTTCTGTAGCTTAGCCCCAGCCCGCACTGGAAGGACACAAACATTTTTGCTTCCCCACAGAAACACTTAAGAAGAAACAAAAATGAGATTTATCTGCTAATTATTATCCTACAGCTTAAATTTTTGGGATTTGAGAAGTCAGCATGTTGTGTTTCCCATGTTGGTCGGTTTGTTGTCCCCGTGGCTGTGCTGTGATCTCCCTGTGATGCTCTGGGCTGCAGAGCTGGGCTGACACAGCCTCCCAGGACGCTGGGTAGTCTCAGGCAAGGCATGCTTTGCACATCTGCATTGCTGTTCACCTCTACACAATCAGCATCTAAAGTTCTGTTTTAAAAAATACCTCTTTATTCTTGGGGGTTTTTTTGACTGTTTATTAGCTCTGTGTATCCTGAATGACTGCAAGGTACAGTTCCAGAAAGCTGAGTGGCTTCTCTGCGTGCCAGATTCTTTAAACCTGATTTATTATGCATGACAATTTATGAGGGCCATAATATTTTTAGTTCCCCATTTACTTGCCCGTCTGTGTGTTTACTTATACACACATTAACTTGCACTTTGTTTTTCTTTCTATAATCAATACCTTCCACTAATGTTCCTCCCGCTCGTTCCTCCATCTGATGTAAATGGAATTGTCTTGAAATGGTTTGGCCCGGGTTTATTTTCTATTTAGAATGCTTTAATAATGTAAGAGAAATTGTGATGGAGCTTTGCCTCGTGTTCCCTCAGTGGTTGCTTGGTGTGTGTGGGAGGGCTGGCTGGGCCACGTTTGATCCTCAGGATATTTCTGGGAAGTTATCATGAGGGTTTCTGCTGTGCTGGCTTCCCACTGGATGCTCACTGTTGGTCTGATGGAATGCTTTCATCTCTTCCACAGCTTTTCTCTTGAATCTAAGGATAGAGGATGGTGGTGGCAGATATTGGTGATGGCAGAGTACCACCACTATCCCTGAGCAACCCAGGATAGTGGAAGGTGGAACTGGATGAGCTTTAAGGTCCCTTCCAACCCCAGCCATTCTGTGATTCCATGATGTTATATTGCTGGAAAAGGGTCAGTTCACGATCACACCTTCTCCAATCACGTTTCAGGGCCAGGGTTGGCTCGTGCCTGGCTCTTGCCCCATCCTTCCCCTTCCCAGAGCCCTCCTGGGGTGGCCGTTCCTCAGCGGCTCCGGTGCCGGCCGTGTCCCTGCAGGATGGGTCCAGGGCTCACCAGGCTGCAGAGACACAGCCCTGGGCTCTTGCTTTATTTCCCTCACCATCTCAAACTGAGGGTTGCAGGGCTGGTGGGGGTTTTTTTCTCCTTTTACATTGAATTATTCAATACTTGAAGTGAGTAAAATTAAAGATTTCTAGACTGGTGACGTTTGGAATGTAAGAAGGATAGCAAAATCTATTTCATTTGAACTCTAATCTCTGGTCATGTATAAAATGAATAAAATGCAATAAGTGTGGAGAAATATGATTCACAACAGCAGCTGAAGTCTGGCTGTGAATACCCTACAATGCCAAGATTGTGTGTCAGTCAATTTAGCAGTGCAGCGGCGAGGGGAGCACTGCAATGAAGGCTTTCTCATTTTTCCTTTTTTTTTTTTGTTTTGTTTCTTTTGGCTTTTTGGAGAAAGTGACAGATGAAGAATTATTTCTAGCTCAGAAAGAGCAAGTGCTCAGCCCGTGAGAGAGGGAAAAGCCATTATTTTAATAATAGAAGTTGGGGATGTACATTACTTCTTTTGCACTTTGTGTTTGTCTCTTTTGGTGATGTGTAACTTATTTTAGAGCTATTATAACAAACAGGGATGCCAAGCAAGAGATATTAGACAGTTCTGAGGATTGATAATTGGATTTCTGGAGCCATTCCCTCCTGTCTGTGCATGAAATACAGCCAAGCCCCGCTGTGACTGACATTTCTTCTCACCTGAAGTCCCTTTAATGACCCCCAAGAAGTGCTTTGGTGGGTCTCAGGACACTTGTGTTGTGGCCAGAACTGCACTGGGTAACAGCCACGGCTGGGATCCTGTGGGAAAACTTCATCCACTTCAAATTCTGGTGGCCATCATCTACAGACGTGTAATTAGCATGGAGGAAAAATAAGGAGGGGTTTCTGCAGCTGATTTCTGTCTCCGCATTGCCACCACCTCTGTTCCCAGGGCCAGGGCAGGGAGGGCTTGCCCTCACTGTGACCCGGGTTCCCAGCCTTGCCCCCGCTCTGGCTGCCCACCCCCCGTGGACCTGCAGTAGGACACAGGATTGCCATCCCCAAGCCAGGGCCAGCAGAGCAGTGCTGGGTGTGCAGGAGCACAGACCCAGGGGAGGTGAACCCCCAGGAGACAGAACTTCCTCCTCTTTCAGTGCTGGAGGTGCACAGACCTTACTTCCGATGTTCCTGTCCTTGCCAGACTGTTTTCCTGCACATCCTTCTGGGCCAGATTTCTGTTTCAAGGACAGTGACATTCAGGAGTCAGTTCCAGGCAGGCACCAGCTCCAAACCCCTTTGATCCTTTGGTGACCTGAGCCAGGGCCAGCACTGTTCACTTCTTGGCTGAGCAACTCCCAAGGGATTCCAAGCAGTTCCTGGGCATCTTTGTTGTCTCCGTACCTGCTGCAGAAAGCAAAGGCAGCTCTTTTTCCAAGGATGGGGATTCTGTGCAGAATATTGGCTGTATAAACCATTTGACTGGTGGGACTGCCTCTGATACTGCTTCAGTTTCTTTTTAGCCATTGGATGCCCTTTGAAAGCAGCAACTTGCTTTTCCATTGCTGCTCTGTACAATTATTTGGCTAATTTAATTTCCTTCTAGATAAGTTGTTAGAGTTTCTCTTGCAGGCAAGAGAGACAAAATTCCTCCTCCTTCTGAATCTGCATCATAGCCCTCAGAGCAAGTGCTTTAACATTAGCTATTTTGAATTTTTATACAAATTACAGATATAAGCTATAAATATTTATTTCTGATGTATGCAAATTTCTTGCATAAGGAGGCTCCTATTATAAGGGAACAAGTTGTATAAAATATTGAGCTCAAATACTCAATATATTTAAAATACATCAGTTTACTTGATCGTTACTCCACACGTTTGCCTGTGAACTGCCAGCTGAAAGCCTTGACGTGCTGGGTGCTCTTAGGACATGAAAATGCACATTGGCTTTGACAGGGCGGCATCAGAAGGAAGAGGCAGAGGGAACTGGAAATTAGTCCTTTCGGAGCCGTTTCCTGGTGCTGGCTGCCCGGGCAGGCGGCTCTGCGGGGGGAGGTCTGGGAACGGGACCCCAGTTTCCCTGTGGTGTTCTGAGCCTCCTGGAACGTGTGGGGACAGAGCTGCTCACAGCCAGGACCTGCCCTGCTCCGGGTGTGGCGCTGTCCCTGGGCTGGGGACCCTTCCCTGGGCGCAGGGACAGGCAGAGTGCTGGGCAGGAGCACGGTGTTTCACAGCTGAACCACCACGGTACCCTGAGTTTATCCTTCTCTTTAGAAATGCTGTTCACAGGAACTTGGTCCTGAGGTGAGGGGGGCTTGGAACTACTCCGGTCACGGGGGTTGTTCCACACACTGCGCACAGGGCACTCTGGAGTACAGCAGCACAGAAAGGCAAAGGTCAATGTGATGGAACAGTTTGGGTTGGAAGGGACCTTAAGGATCATCTTGTTCCCACCCCTGATTGCGAGGCCAGGTCAGGAAAGAGACTGGCAGAACTGCTTCACGTGTGAAATACTGCCCTTCTCAGACACCAGCAGTGTGCAATCCTTGTGCACAGACACAGCTGTCTGGGTCAAGTTGCTGTTGCCTGGCACTTCCATAAACCAAGCTGTCCAAGGAAAGGGAGCAGTGTTAGTTTGGGGTTTATTTCAGTGAGGGTGGGGTGCTGCCCAAAGGAGGGGGTGCTGCAGGACCTTCCCTCCCCACATGGGCTGTGCAGCGGCATCAAACACCAGAGTGGCTGAGAGCACATTGGTATTCAAGACTTTTTACTTCCCATGTTTTTACAAGCACATAACGCAGTGGAAGCTAATTTTCATTTTTATTAAAAAGTGTTTCTCATTCTTATATTTACACAACATAATGTAGAGAATGAGATAGAATCTTCAGATGACCTGGAAGAGCCTTCTGGGAGATTTATAAACTGTCTCCTTCATCTGTAAGAACATTTGTTTTAATTCCCATATAAAAGTGAGATAAATTGGCTTGTAATAACACGAGTCCAAAAATATCTCAAGTTACCACTTTATTTCCATATTGCAAAATAACACAATTCAGTGTATAATTAGAAAGCTGAATTGGAGAAAAGGAGCAGTTGCTCCTGATTAGACTGAAGGCAAGGCTTTAGCGTACAAAAAAGGATTTCTGACTCCTAGAGGGACTTTTCTAAATCTGCAGCCATCAGTTCAGTTATTATATAGACTATAAGTTCAGTTCTCATTGCCTAGCAGCTGGAAATCTCTCCGCTGGGTTAGCAGAGAGTCAGAAGCCTGATCCTGCAGTGCTTTTCTTCCCAGAGAAATCACATTCATGCAAAACATCCATTGATATAATTTGTCCTATAAAAATTACTGGTTATTAGATGTGTGTGTTCCAGACCAGTCTAATTTTCTCTCAAGGTTCTGAACGTAATTTTTGTCATTTGCATGAATAAAGCAAGAATCTGGAAAACACAGAAATCTAAAATTCAAATGGAAATCACTTATGTAAAAGAAGTGATAAAATCTGGGTGCTTTTGCATGTGAATGATGTCCTCAGGGTTGGGTTTTCTCCAGTGCCTGCTTCAAAGTCCATGCATTTGTAACAGTGTGGGAAGTCAAAACCTGTCAAAATTCAGGATCTGCTTGAGAGAAGGAGATGTGAGTGAGGGTGATCTTCCAGAATGACTTTGTCCTTCTCTCATGGGAAATGTGGCTTCAAACCCTCCATGGGAGTGGACTTGCACAGACCAACACCACGTTGTTTTTAGAAAGCCTTCATTTCCACTGGTAACATTTAGAATCCTGGAATGGTTTGGGTTGGGAGGGACCTTAAAGCCCGTCCAGTGCCACCCCCTGCCATGGGCAGGGACACCTGCCACTAGCCCAGGTTGCCCCAGGCCCCATCCAACCTGGCCTTGGACACTTCCAGGGATGGGGCAGCCACAGCTTCTCTGGGCACCCTGTGCCAGGGCCTCGCCACC
The DNA here is from genome assembly GCA_013396775.1 of Cephalopterus ornatus. NCBI lineage: Eukaryota > Metazoa > Chordata > Aves > Passeriformes > Cotingidae > Cephalopterus > Cephalopterus ornatus. Next base: position 326,591 of record VZRE01009904.1, read on the forward strand.
CTCACAGGGAGGAATTCCTTCCCAGTATCCCAAAATGCCCTCTGGCAGTGTGAAGCCATTCCTCCTTGTCCTGCCCCTCCATCCCTTGTAAATAGTGTCTCTCCATCTTTCTTATGAGCCCCCTTCAGGTCCTGGAAGGCCACAATTAGGTCACCCCAAAGCCTTTTCCAGGTTGGATAAGCTCGATCCCAGTTCTCATTCATATCAAACTTGAGCATCTCTGACTAAATCTGCATCTTAATTTCTTAATTTAATCTCAGGTCTGGAAGCTGCCAGGCTCACCAGCCAGCTGTAAAAGGCATGCATGAGTTATTAGAGTCCCATTGTCGGTTAAATCTGATCCTTTGTACTTGCAGTCATCCATTTGCATTCATCTAAAGCGCTTTCCAGAGTTTATCAGAAGAAGTGAAATAAGAAATGAAATAGTTTCACGTAAACTGCATTTTTATGTCTGACTGGTAAAACCACAAAGCAGAGATAAAACACATAAAACTGAGGCTCTGCATAATAAGCATATCTATTAGTTCCCTTATCTTTGCACAGCTCCCATTTGTCATGAGCAGCATTGTGTGTCACTCAGCCTGCCTTGTTCTACAAAGGCTCCTTTCTCCCTTTCCTTTTATCTCCCATCAGCACTTCCAAGGTGGGAACTTGGCTGGGGGGTGCTGCAAAAGACCCCTTTGATTAAATAATCGTTTCACCTTCAACCCCTTCACAGCAGCAAGAAATAAAAATTAACACCAGTGTGCTCTGGAGAAAACCATTCCTGGGGCTCTGCTGGTTGCAGCTTTTGCAGCAGCCAAAGCAAGGTGAAAATGTGGGGTCAAACCATCCTCAGGGTGAGTGACCTCCCAGTAAGGCCAGTTCCCTGCTGGAGTAGCCCATGGCAAACCACAGCAGGTAGCCTGTGTCTGGTGAGGTGCTCAGCACTGGGGCAGAAACTGCCCTACCAAAATATATACAAGAAGGGAAGGGGGGTGTGGTGGCCTCCTCCCTGTGCCACCTGGAGGGGACAGTCAGCTTCGGTGCAGACCAAACACTTTGGGGCTGTTTGCAGGAGTTTGGTGTGGAGGCTCTGAAGCCTCCATCAGAGATGGCTTTAGGAGAGCAGGGGATAGGGCTGGCTTGTCAGAAGTGGTTCTGGTGGGAAGGGCTTCTCCTTGGGCAGGGCTTTAACCAGGGGGCCCAGCACCAAGTGTGGAACTTGGCCCAGCTGTGTACATGCTGTGTCCCACTGTCCTCACTTGGGTGTCATTTCCATCTGACAATGAGCAAACAAACTTGGGAAAGCACTTTAATTTCAGCTTCTCTGTATCTGTACAGACACATCCGTGCACGGCACGTTCTTGTGGTTTTGGAAGGCGTTTTATTGCTTCCAGTGGAGGCCTCGGTCGCTGTAGCAGCAACTGTGCTTGGATACAGCTGGCAGTCTGGAGACACTTGTATTTTTCTAAATATGGGAATTTGGAAATACCTGGGCAGAGTCAGCATTTTGTGCTGCCATTAGATTTATTCATGGAGTTTTTCCATCAGAAATTCAGACTGATTAGCAGTGAATAGTGGGGGGAAGAGGAAATAGTGTTCTTAAGAAACCACCCTCAGTGTGTGATGATTTTCCCATCTCCATGGATTTCCTATATATTTAATTCCTGAAGAGGATCCACAGACATACTGCTGCCTCTTCAGCTCCCTCACATCTGTATTGTGCTGTCTCTGTGCCTTTTAACTGTGCTGAATCCTCTCAAGTCATGAGGGTTGTTCTAGTTTATCTGAAAAGATACTTTTTAAAAGAAGGAGTAAAAAAGACTTTTCTACCCCTGTGTATTTTCAGAGTACATCTCTGAATTTCTGTGGTTTTTCTGAATACTCATCCCATGGAAGTACCTGCTGTCTGACTTAAAAATATGCTATTTTTTTCCTAATAAAGAGCATAACTGAATGTCACAAGCACAGAAATCATTGTGTACTCTCTGCAGTTATTTCAATGAATTGTAGAGAATTAAAGTACAGGAAAACTGAGAAAATCCCACTTTCCTCAATATTTTTAAAAGCAAGAAAGTTTTACTAGCCTGTGTTGCTATAGTTCCCCTTCTGTAACTTACAGTTGACCTAAGTTTTAATTTATATCGGAATTATTTCAATCCAAATAAACAGGCAGGAGCTGTACCGTGACATACTGTGGGAATTGTGTCCGTAAGGACAATGAAGTCTGTAGGATGGAGCCTCAAAGAGGCTGCTGAAGGATCAGGCAGGTGAGTTGTGCTGGACCTGGCGGTGGTTGCAGTGCCAAGCTCTGAGCTCACACAAACTCGTTAAAGTTGCTTTCGGCGGGTGTTTGATGTGTGAAATGCTGCAGCCTCCCGCAGGCACCTGATGTGTAACTGTCTCGTTGTTGTGTCTCCCAGCTCTACATACAAACCACCACACTCACGATATCCATGAACTTAAGTGCTTCGGTGGCGCTGGGGATGCTGTACATGCCGAAGGTTTACATCATCATCTTCCACCCCGAGCTCAACGTGCAGAAGCGCAAGCGCAGCTTCAAGGCCGTGGTGACGGCGGCCACCATGTCGTCGCGGCTCTCGCACAAGCCCAGCGACCGCCCCAACGGCGAGGCCAAGACCGAGCTGTGCGAGAACGTGGACCCCAACAGTGAGTACGGCACCTCTGGGGGCTGCATGGGGCGCTGGGGGCACCGACCGACACCCAAGGGCAGGGCCCTCATGTTCCTTGGTCGTCTCCATTACAGATTTTTGAAGTCTCATGTTTCTTTTAATTCTTTATTTCCTCCCCAAATTTTTGCATTGTGCCACCTGGCAGTGACTCCTCACAATATGTTTGGTAGCTGTGAGTAACTCCTCCTCCTCCTTTGCCTCCTCTGTGAGTGAGGTCAGCAGCACCCCTGGGTACCAAACCCCTCAGCCTGTGCCCAACTCACCCTGGCAGGGACAGCTTCCAGGGCAGATGGAGGGACAAGGACCAAACTCATTGATAACTCTGCTAACCCCAGTTATCGTTGGCTTTCCTGCAAAGTTTCTTTGCAAAACTCTCACAATCCTTGAAGTTTCCCATTTAGGGATTTTATCCGGCCCTAATGCAAATCTTGCCAGCGATTTAAAAGGAAAATAGATGGAAAAGACGCTTCCAGTTTCCCTAATGTGCGTAGCAGGGGATTGCGCAGCACGAAATTACAGACTGAGGCCATCAAATTTGATTTGCATTTGAATCTGGAAGGGGCTGAGGAAGGAGACAGCTGCACGACTCTGCAGCATATTGGGAAGGTTTGGGCACGTCTGCAGTTTTTGTGCAAAACAGATCTGGATGTGGAGAAATGCCCTTTCCCTGCCCGGGATCCGCTCATCCGTTGGCTGCTGGAGCCCCTGCCACTTCTCGTCTTCAAACTGCTGCTGGGAGATCTGCCTCGGAGCAGCTCTGCTGTCAGAGCAAAGTGGGAACAGGCAGCAAACTATTGACACAGCACTTTTCCTCCCGTTACTCACCCCGGGAGTGTTTTTCCCTGATATTTCATCATGCAGGTGTACAAAGTATGTTCTGACTGGGAAAACTAAACTTGGCTTTGGAAGCTGAACTCTCTGAAGAGAGACTCTGACCTGAGACAGGAAGGAAATGGTTCTGGCAGATTAAGGACCATATTTGGCCTCTTCCAGTTGTATTGAGCAGAGCCCTCAGTGCAGGAGGAAATAAATGGAATTCCTGCACTGGAGTGTTACCCAGTGACAGTCAGAGTCCTCTGCCAAGGAAGGGGAGGAAGAAAAAGAGAATTTGCAAGTCAGCTGGGACAGGGCAGGGGAACGTGTGCTGCTGCTGCACCTCACTAATCGCTGCTTTGCTCAAATGAGTGGCAATCAGTTTCTCCCCGAGAAAACTCAAAATATAAAAAATTTTCTCTCAAAACTTGAACCACTTGAACGACCCCAGCTGTGATGCTGCAATTCCATGTGGAGGCAGAGCCCTGTGGGAGCCCCAGCCTGGGGATGTCCCACCCCAGGTGTCCCCTCCTGGTCTCATTCTTTTGTGCTGCATCTTACTGTTGGTCTCAGGCTTCTGACAGTATTTCCCCCTCCCACCAAAGAATAACCAGATTTTTCCCTGGGAAGGAGTTATGTTTATTAAAAAGAAATATTGCCCACTTAACCCCCATGTTTCTGCTAAAATACAACATTTTTCATCTAGGGCTATAGACTAGAAAATGTTTTTAAGAGGCAGAAGAAGGGGCAGAGTCCCCTGGCTTGCCCACATCTGCCACTTTCTGCCTTGAGCCTTCACTCTGTGGGATTCTAAGGCACATAAATTCATTTGTTAACCCTGCCAGGCAGGAAACGCTCAATATATTAATTCCTATGTTTTTCACAAGTACTGGGCTTTTACTTTTTTTTATGGTTTGGAAAATACATTTTCTTTTAAACCTTTTAATTATTTATCTAGAGTTCCATCTGTTCATCTTATCAGCTGCACCTACCACTCCTAGTTCATTCCCTGGGTATGTGTGTTCATAAAAATTATTATTAGAAAATCAAATGAAATAAACTACTGTACTTAAAATATTTGGGTCCCAGTGTAACTACTGCAGTCACTGGGGTTTCCTATAGTGTTCAATAGGTTATTGATCGACCCCCTGATCAGGGGTGTCCATACATAAAGATGGTTTTGATGTTTTTACAGCAATTTAACTTCAAAAAAATATTTTATGCAGTGAATAGGGAAACTTTCAGAGTTTTACCGATTGGAAAAGAGGAAATGTGAATAAAAAATTGCCCCAGGTGCATCAACACAGGGAGCATTTACCTACTTTTTTTTTAAAATCCCAAGTATCTTCTTTCAAAAGAAAACAAGAGAATGTCTTTGCAGTGTCTCTTTGTACAATTGCTTCGCTCCCCAGCGATGGCCAACGACGGCCTCCCCTGGCTGGGACCTGCCTGGGAGGGAGTTCTGCTTGCTGGTTCCCTGCCAGGCTCCTGTGGAGCTCACGGGGGCAGGAGGAAGGGAAATTAATGGCAGGGGTTAAAGGATCAGTCAGAGACTCATCAACACTGCGCACAGCAAACCTGGGTGCTGACCTGGCTTCGCTGCCAGGGCTTTTCACAAGTGTAAAAGTACAGTTGGGTTTTTCCAGTTTGATTTTCTATTCTGTTTCCCAGTGCTGCTGTTGCTTGCTCAGGTGCTGGAGACTGGAGTTGCCATTTCTATTGGAAAGACACAAAATCTTTCATATCTCCCAAGAACCAATTAGCACGGAGCCACCAGCATGGGATTCATGTACCTCCAGCCATGGGGCAATTTGGTGACTGAGCCCAGAGTTGTGGCCAGTCCTACTCACATGCCAGAGTCAAAACTAAAGCAGATGTGGATGGTTTTACAGAAAAATAGCCTTGAAAATACCTCCATGATTTAGCAGACGTTGAAAAGAATAGAGAAGCTGAGGCTGCTCATCCCTGGAAGTGTCCCAGGCCAGGTTGGACGGGGCTTGGAGCAACCTGGGCTAGTGGGAGGTGTCCCTGCCCATGGCAGGGGGTTGGAACTGGATGATCTTGAAGGTCCCTTCCAACCCAACCCATTCTGAGACAAGGAATTGAAGATGTGCTTGTAAAGCTGGAAGGCCTATAAATTTCCTGAGTGGCTCCCAGGAGCAGTGGTCCCCAGCAGTGATGCTGAGCATCATGTGCAACCTCTCACACAACTCTGGGGGCATCTGCAGGAATTCAGGCTCAGAAAGAAATGTGCAGAGCACTTGGGAGAGCTGGGCTCACACACTGGGGGTTTAGTGTGAGTATAAAAGAAGAGGCTGATTAACGTGGGAGGAGAATCACTTGAAGTGCAGTGACCTCACAGCCCACTTACTGGGGAATAGGGACTGTCTGTGTTACACACTTTCTTAGGATCTATGGGAAATCAGAAGTTTCACAAGCTGAGCTCCCCAGCCATGCTGTGGGAGGGCTTTCCTGCTGAATGATATATATTAAGGCCAAGCTTTTCACTCTACCTAGCAAAACGCTCTTAATCATTCCCATTTCTCATCTGGCACATCCATGCTTTCCCTCCTTCCACAGCTTTCCCCTCCTGATGCATGTTTGCTGCAGGTTTGGACGAGCAGAATTTGGTGCACAGCAGCTTTGTTCATGTGATGAGTTCATCCTGCTCTCGTGTGTCTTTGGCTGCGTTTCACCCTGTTTGAGAAGGCACTTCTCGAGTGTGGGGTGGAGCAGACAGTGAATGCTCTGCTGGGTTGTGTCTGCTCGTGTTTGTGCTGCAGGAGCAGAGTGTCAGACTGGGAGAGAAAACATTTGAACCTCCAACCCATACTTAACTTATATTGAGATTTACATGTAATTACTCCTTTTCCCAAGCAGCTTGTTTTAATTCGTGGCTTCACTCGACAGAGCGACGGGGGAATCAGGGGCCTGGGCGATGAGGATGCTGTGCCTCCTGCGGGCTGGGAGAGCAGTGTCTGCTTCCACAGAGCACAGGAGGGCTTGGCGTGGAAGGGGCATTAAAGCAGGGACACCTTCCCACTAGCCCAGGTTGCTCCCAGCCCCGTCCAACCCGGCCTTGGACACTTCCAGGGATGGGGCAGCCACAGCTTCTCTGGGCCACCTGTGCCAGGGCCTCACCGCCCTCACAGGGAAAAATTCTAACCTAAATTTCCCCTCTTTCAGCATTAAGCAGAACACACCAGGCACTGTTTGCACGTTCTGTGTCCTAACGGCGCTTTCCCGAGCACTGTCAGCCCCAGTCCATCCCCAGTCCACCTCCAGGGCACTGAGGGCACTCTGTGTCCATCCTCACTTTTCTCCATCCTCGAGAACAAACACTGACTTTTTGGGTTCCCATGGTTAATCTGTGGGTGCTGTCTGTGGATCACGAGCACCTCCTGTCTTGGACGGACACTGCAAATGCTCCCGTGCCATGTTTGTGTGTTCATTCCTCTTCATCCCTAACATCACTGATGTCTCCTTGCCTCTTCCATCTTTCTGAGGAAAACACTAATATGGTTGCTGATGATGCTGAGAAGCCTGCGAGTGGCTGTGCTGGTGAGGAGGGACTGGGAGAACTGAAACTAAAGCCAAAATGTCCCAGAATTGGTTCAGGGAAGAGGAAGGAAAAAAAATAACCAACCAGAGCTGCTGCTGTGTGAGCAGCTGCTCCCATGTCCAGAGGTACCTGAACTCTGTGACTGGTTCATTTGTTGCCTACCCAGAGCTCATTCCTGTGCTGGTGCCTCTCAGCTTTGCACTGCTCTAATCCGAGCTCTGCAGCCGGATTAGTGTCACAGCTCCTGGCAGGGCAGGCTGTGAAGAGTTTATTGTGCACAGAGCGATCCTACATACCAATGTATTTACTTTCCCTTAGACTGCATACCACCAGTAAGAAAGAGTGTTCAAAAGTCTGTTACTTGGTACACTCTTCCACCTACTGTATAGCTTTTGCCTGCTTTCCAAAAAGGTAAGGAAAACCGAGCTTTTTATTACTTTATTCTCAAGTGATGATGATGATGACGATGGTTCTTATTATTATATACATAATTATATGCAGAATGTTCATTAGTGCAGCTATGTTAAAACAAGTATCTACCTTAAAAATTGTTCACAAATCCAATACCAGAAGCTGCCATGGGAAGGTTTTCCTGGAAGAGGGGAAACCCATAACGTGGGTGATTCCAATGCCTGTGTTGGGATCCCTGAGCACCAGCACCTCGTAGTCTCCTGCTTCCCACCACTGGAGGTGGATCCCAATAAAGCCTTTGAAGACGGAGATACTCAATAACCATTTAAAAAAGGAACAAACAAACGATCAAAAGTTAATTCTGGACACCAGACCTAACAACTAACAAAGTGTTTTCTGAGTCATTTCCAGCATCTCTACCCGCAGGTTTGCCTGGTAGCACAAAAATAATGTTTGCCAACATGTGAGCTGAGCAACCCTCTTTACTCTAAAATTACAAATGGCTCCAAAAAAGTTTGCAAAACCTTCTTTTCCCCATTGGAGAGCCCAGTGACCACTCGCTGCTGGGGAACCACGAGTGAACAATTTTTGAGGACTGGCTTTTCCTGGATGTTGTGGCTGCCTCCGTGGTGATGTGTGAGCTCACTTGGTACTTGTGACTGCATCAGCCAGGATTTCCTGCTGCTCTAGGGCAATCAGAGGAACAAGAAAGCCTTTGATATTGGGGAGAAACTACTAACAACCATTAATAGATATTTCTCACAATTCTGTGTGCACTTGGGGGGTTTTCCCCTCTCCTTTGGGGCTTTGCCCACTCCTTCAGGCTTAGCCCAGGTATGGAAGGTGCTGACCCGGTTACTGTGGTGCTGTGCACTGAGGGCCTGAAGAAATGACTATTCAGCCTTCAGAATGTTTCACTGATCCCTCATAGATGAGCAAAGGTAGGAATGTTGCTTGAATTGAGTCTCTTGAGTCACAGGAAAAAAGATTCCTAATATCTCTGGTGGTGTAAATTGCTCCAGCTCCAGTTTCAATTTAGTCCTTACGGAGTGTTCAAATTGGTTTTATTGTATTTGAATCAGGGCCATTATGTTAACTCCCAGCTCCGGCAGAAAGGCCGATTTGAGGTGTGAAGCTCTTCATGAACATCGGGATGACCTGGAGCATCCAAGGGCCAGAGTCAGGAAGGGTGATGATGGCTGGTCTGGAGGGAAATGGAACAAAGCAGTCGAGGAGGAGAAGGGGCCACTCAAAGTATTATTGCAAATGAAATGGGAAAGAGGAAAGGGCAGCTGTGTGAAGATGAAATTGTTAAGGGAGATGAGAAGGAGAGAGATAGAAGACGCCTTCAATCTCTGGAGAAATCACTTTTTAAAATAAAACTGAAAAAAAGAAACAAGCATAAGCATTTGAAAATAAAATAATTAGGAGCTCACATGGATTTCTAAAATTAATTTTCTCCATGTAATAGTGGAAACAATATGAGGCATTGCTGTCTGCAAAGCCACACAAGTACCATTGTCATCCAAGTCCTATAAAAAGCAACTGGCCATTCAGGCTCTTCGAGCAGATTTTAAAATTTGGTTCAGAAAAGCTATGGAAATGCTTTGGTCAGGGATGGTTTGGGCTTGCACTGGTCCTGCCAGAGCTCCTCTGCACCAGGCTCTGTTCTCCATCCCTCCCCGAAGCGTTCCTGCTCCAGCTGGGCTGGCGGCTGGAGCTCTGGCTGCTGCAGCTCTGCTTGCTGCTTTGATTTGTTCTTCCAGGAATACAAAACAAAAACCAGCAGGAAACAATGCACTGTATTAAAAACAAAGCAGGGATAGCAGGAAAACATCAGCTTGGTTGTAAATTGACACTTGTTTTTGCTGGTAACTTCTTTGTGGTAGGTATGAACACAGAGCTGAGCCCTTACGTGACTGTATCAATTTCTGCTTGTGATGCACAGAGAGATGTGTTTATAATGCTTTAAATTGCTTCCTGGGAGTGACAAACAGGACTTCTCTGCTGTAGAGACTGATGAAAATACAAGGCTTGAAAAACCCTGTGTGGAAGCTGGGTCAAGGTGGCTTGTCCATCACTGAACAAGGCAGAGAAAGTCAGTGCTTCTGAGTAGCCACAGCTGGTACTGCAGGAATGTTCGCTGCACTCTTCTCCTGATCCAGATCAGGAGGAAAAGGCAGTGCAGGGACTGAAGTACTTGTGATATCTGAAGGACCTGGATCAGTCCCTTGGGCTTTGGAGCCTCCCAGTGCAGGGCTCCACAAGCTCTGTCCTCGCTCCCTTCTCAGATCTCCAGGCTCCCACCTCGCTGTTGCTGGGCACGCGGCTCTGAGGGGTGAGGGCAGCGAGGAGCAGCTCCCTGCCCAGCAGGAACCTGCCCTGACCTTGGCCTCTGCATTCCTCTGGAATTCCTCTTGGTGTCCCCAGCTGGCTCTGTCCACTGCTTTGGGCAGCGAGTGCGTCTCCAACCCTTACTGCATTCGTTTGGAAAGGCCAATCCCTGGACCCGTGTGCAAGGTTTGGGAGGGTTTGCCCTCAGACACAGCTGGGCATTGACACCACTTGTGCTGGTACACAATTCCTGTCACATCAGGAGTGAGGGAGGCTGGGCTGGCAGCACCTCTCCTCCCAGGGCTGGGCACACTGTGCTGCTTCCAGAGGTTTTCCAGTTGCTTCACAAGTCATTCTTGGCTGGATCTGCATGCAGAGGAGTGTCCGTGGTGACTGCCAAGTGCTCAGGCAATCTGATAAGGGATGTGCAGCCCCACACCTGGGGAGTCATCGTGTGTCTTGGCCATACCTCCCCTAGAATATAAATGCAATTACTGAGATTGCTCTGCAATGAAGCTGTTGTGATATAAGTCATGGTGTGGTTTCAGACTGATCCTGGGCTTACGTCGGAAGAGGTAAACAGAGGTACCAAGAGCCAAGGATTTTCCATGCCTGTCCTTCTTCCTGGGAGCCCAGGGCCCACGGAGCCCCCCACACCACCCAGCAGTGGGGTCCCTGGGGAAGGGCAGTTCTTTGAAGGCTGCGAGTCTGAGTTGTGTGATGTTCTGTAGCTCATCACGCCCTCGGGTGTGTGGTGCAGAATAATTATTTGCTGGATTGAAGCGTCATTTTCATTTTAAATCTGGCCCATTTCATCCCAAAACAGCGCTCTGTGTTTAACCTCACTTGAGGGATTTTCTGTTCAGTGGAGGCTGCTGAGAAATGAGAATTTGCAGTCAAAATTGACTTTGACAGTTCTTCACTGCATCTATTTTGATTCTGGAAGGGCTGACTGGAAAACTAAACATCATAAATTCTTCTAACGGTGATACGCTTATTTTAAAAGTATTGCCTGGAGATACATCCTGGCCTTGGACACTCCCAGGATGGGGCAGCCACAGCTTCTCTGGGCAACCTGTGCCAGGCCCTCCCCACCCTCATAGCCAAGAATTCCTTCCCAATATCCCATCTAACCCTGCCCTGTGGCAGTGGGAAGCCATTCCCTGTGTCCTGTCCCTCCATCCCTTGTCCCCAGTCCCTCTCCAGCTCTCCTGGAGCCCCTTTAGGCCCTGGAAGGGGCTCTCAGGTCTCCCTGGAGCCTTCCCTTCTCCAGGTGAACCCCCCAAGCTCTCCCAGCCTGGCTCCAGAGCAGAGGGGCTCCAGGCCTTGGACAGAACATTTCCTCCTGGCTGAACATTTGGGGATCGTGTTACTTTCTTTTTTACATCTAAAAATAACTGCTTTGGATGGTGCACTTTTGTACATTCACATAATTGCATGCTCCCATATTAATTATTTGCAGGCTGTCTCACACCTTTCATGACTTACATGACACAAGACTTGTAAATATGCAGGGAAGTGTCAGACTGTTTCCTTTTTTAAAAATTAGAATTCTTAGGGCACTTAAACCGTCACCTTTGAATTTGATGTCTGAATAAAAACACATTATTCATGGCTAGAAGGGCTTTGGATATTAAAAACTGGGTAGTAGATAGGTATCTGCGAAGAACAAATGAGTATTAATTAGTGTATAAGTATTCATCTTTCATTCCATTTTTTCTGTTTGTCTTATGTGAACTTTTTTCTCTAGGAAATTTGGAGGAAGAGAGAGCAGATATAGTTATACCTCTCTCACTTTTTTACCTAGTAAACTCTTAGTAGCTCTGAGTTCTCCCGTTGATTAATTTATCAGTCCTTACATCCTCTCAGGGAGCCTCTGTCAAATTCATAAATTGTAATACCAGGAAAAAGACAAGACTTTTGGCTCTCTCATCTTCCATCTATTTCTAATGACTCCCCTTCTCCCAGGCAGGGCAAATGTCACCTTGCCAGGCTCAGCGGGTGCTGTTCCCCCGCAGTCACCCGCGGTGCTCCCCCGAGCTCTCAGAGCCCGGAGTCGGGGAGAGAGCAGGGAAAGGGCTCTGGGACTGGGAAATGGGACTGGACATTCCCACCTTGATTTCACTGGGGTCCCTGGGATCTCCCCAGCCTAGGACATTGCGGTATTTGGAGTCCTGTTTTCTTTCTCCCCGAGCCAGGCACTAGGAAGCAGGACTCGTATCTGGCAGCTTTTGGGATGTGAATTCGTTCAGCTGTTACTGCTACTGGCACATCCCCCGGATGGCTCCAGCCTCTGGCCGAGGTGCTGTGTTTGTGTCACAGCTTGCACAGGGCTGTTCCTGCCTCCTTGTGTACCTCTGGTGGTTCTACCCAAACCTTGATATATTTTGTCACCCTGTGGAAAACAAACCCGTGGGAGATTCCAGCGCTGGGGAACGGACTGAGGGAGTGTGAGCTCAGGAGCTGAGGCACAGCCCACCACTCCTTTGTCACTGACAGAAAATCACCCTGGAAAGGAGGCAGATATTGTTTGCTGTTGACACGGAGAGCAAACAGAATATATTTGTGCAGCAGGGGCCTGGGTTTGTTTTAGTTTTGGGGCCCAGGAAGCAGCAGCAAATCAAGGCAACAGCACAGCAGAAATTGGGTTTTCTCGGTGTTTCTCTCTTACAGGCACTGCTTTCACACCCAAACTCTCTGGAAAACATCACAGGGTGTTTGTTTCTCTTTACTGGCTTCAGGGAAGGAAATGTGGGCATCTCCCAGTGATACATGGGATGCATTAGAGGAGAGCATCCTTTTGGTCATGAAAAGAGGTGTTTTGACTTTGGGGTGAGATTGTCTGTTTTGAACTCTGACGGCAAGGAACAAAGGCAGGGGGTTATTTTTTTGCCACAGAGCAAAATAAAGGGAAGTAAATTAGGTTAAATACATGTAAATGCCCATGAAACACAATGGAGACATATAATAGAGAAGAAAGGCATTCTGGGGTTTGGCTGAGTTACTCCTCTGTAACTCAGAGCTCTGGGTCTTACCTGGGAGCAGAGTCTGGCACTGCATCCAGTGAGATGTGTGTTCTTGCTGTTCAGTGGAAAAAGAAATAAAAAGATACAGTTGCCATAGTTACAGCATTTGTCACGATGCTTATCATGTCCCTGGGATAAAGAGCCCTGCATTAAATCTGGGCTCTTATTAATATCAGCTGTTAAACATTTCCAGGGTATTTGAAATCAAGACTTTCTGCTAAAAAATTAAATGTTGATTGCAGCAAAATTGGGCTGTTAAACAGTGCAGCTCGCAGTGTAATTGTGTTAGACACTGTGTAACAGAATCATACACCAGGAGTACATTTTCCAGGGAATTTAGTCTCTTTGCACCTCATGAACATTCTTGATTTTCCTGTTAGGATGTTTGTTACTTGCAGCTCTGCCAAGGAGTTGGAGCAGGCCAGCTGGCAGGAAGGGAGGGGAGTTCCTGGGTGTGAGTGAGAAAATTATTACTTGTTTGATTACTGTATAACCATGGAAAGGCTGGGAGAATTGGGATTGTTCAGCCTGGAGGAGACAAGGCTTCAGGGTGACCTACGTGGCCTTCCAGGACCTGAAGGGAGCTACAAGAAAGATGGAGAGAGACTGTTGCCAAGGGCCTGGAGTGGCAAGACAAGGGGGAATGGCCTCACACTGACAGAGAGTAGGATTAGAGGGGATATCAGGAAGGAATCCTTCCCTGTGAGGGTGGGGAGGCCCTGGCACAGGTTGCCCAGAGAAGCTGTGGCTGCCCCATCCCTGGAAGTGTCCAAGGCCAGGTTGGACGGGGCTTGGAGCAACCTGGGCTATGGAAGGTGTCCCTGCCCATGGCAGGGGGTGGCACTGGGTGGGCTTTAAGGTCCATTCTAAGCTAAACCATTTTGTGATTCTATGATTTACTTGGATATCTGCTTGGGCAAAACACTGGGATTTGCATGGAGAAGAGCTGGGCTGTTGCTGGGATAGGGACTGGCCACCAGAAGGTGCTGTTTGGGAATGGATTTGGTGCAGGGGTTGTGTTGGTCCTCAGTAGCTGGAGGGAATGGGGTAACACATCACAGGATGGCAGGAGAAATAAATGATGGAGAGATGTCCTGGGAAGTGTCAGGGCCATGCTGGGAGGGGAAGGGCGGCTGCAGAGCTCCTGGCTGTGCCCTGGGGCTGGGGACGAGGCAGAGGGGACACTCTGGAACACAGTCAGGAGGCGAAGGTGAATTGTTTCCTTACAGCTCTGACTCCAGGACTCCTTTGGGATGTTTTAGCCGATCACTCAGGTCATAATTTTAATTATGTTTCCTGCAAACTGTTTTCACATGTGGCTCTAACAGCTCTCCCAGAGGCAGGCTTTCCAGGTGAGATAACCAAAGTGCTGTTAATTACTTGGTTTTAATCAGGTGAAAATAATTTGCTTCTTTTTGTTATCTTTCCAGTCCACAGCATTCAAACAGAAACATTATAAAGGTAGTTTGAATTAGGAGGTTTTCTGTACCGTCAGCTCCAATTAAGGAATATGAGTTGGGTTTGTTTCTTCCCTGCCATAATCTCAAAGAGATTTGGAAGCACATTTCCTAAGATCCTGGGCACTTTTCCAGCTACACATGAGGCTGGTGCAGGTGAGGCACTGGGGATGGGATTGGTGTGAGGGTTGTACAGTGACCCTACTTGTCCTCTGGGAACTGGTTCCATCCTCCCGTTCTGCTCCCCTCAGAGCGGGGTTTCTGTCCCCCACGGCCTGACCACATCCCACTCTCAGAGCACAAACACAGCTCCTCCTGAAGCCTCTCTGCAATCTTTCACTGCTGGAAGTGTTGATAAAGCCTTCCTGCTGTTCATCCTCTGATCCCACTCGCGCTGATACTTTCAAGCTTCACCTGACGCAGAGGTTTTTATCTGCGAACAGACAAGGAGGAGATTGGGGCAGATGCAGCCAAACATGCTCAAGATTGATGTTCTTCAGCAGCACCTACTTTGTTGATTTTAGCTTTTACTTGGAAGAGTACAACTAATCCTTCTCTGTTACAATCTTATTTCCTGACTCCAAATCTCAATTTCATATTCTCTGTCTGGCAAAACCCTGATGATTTTTCAGGCCATAAACAGTCTGGTTCTGCTCTGTGACTCAAAGTCACATTTTATTCTAATGGCACAGATGGGAAAGTTCACAGGAAGGACTCTGGATGGATCTCTGCAGGTGCCCACCTTGATAACACCTGCAAAGCCAAGGGGTGGCAGGCAGAGCTGATCCCTCAGCCCAGTCCCCAGAGGCCAGGACAGCGTCTGTCACCACAGGCACTGGATCATCCTCCCAGCTTAACAAAAGGAGTTACTGAGGCTGACAGGGGTATTGGCATGAGCAGCTTCGAGGCAGATAGATAAATGATGTGCTCTGTTTGTGTACAGAGAACTGTCCCTGGCCTTGGGAAATCTGTTAGAAATGGCGAGTGCCACCTCCTGCCAGTGAAAAGAGGGAATACGGATCATAGCCCAGTGCTGGGGGATATCCCAGGACATTCCATATCCCTGGTTTTAGAATAAATACAGGTGCACAACTTCGTAATATTTTTCAGAGGAGCAGATTTCCTCACTGAGTTTTGCCCTTACCATGGCCGTGTCTCCTGCCAGAGACCACTGGATTTTGGTAACTTTCCTCAGGGATTGTTTTGCCCAGGAAAGTCACCTGCCCCTGGGATCCCAGCACTGGGGGGTGTTGGCAGTGAGAGGGGCTGTGGGGCACGTGGATGCTTCCAGCAGAGTGGTGGAAAACCAGAGAAACCTGAAGCACTCCCTGTGTCCAAGGGGGAAAACGCTACAGAAGTGTTGTAAGGAACCAATAACTTTCCACGTTATTTTATACTGTACTGTAAACTTTTAGGGTGAGCAACGCTCGTTGTGCTGAAACTGGGAGGTGCTTTGCCCTTGACTGGAGCAGGAGTGGGATTTCAGTGGATTGCAATTCCATGCCGGTCTGGAGAGCTGGAGTTTATCTGGGAGTTCACCACTGCAGTGTCCTAAAAACAGGAAGTGTATGTTTTGTGCTATATTCTGTAGGATTTTTCCTTGTCTTTGTAGACAGCTTAAGTTTGCTTTCCATGGAGCAGAGTTAGGGCACATGGTTATCCCATGCCATTAGGAAAAGCTTCCCAGCACACAGAGCTGTGTTTGTTTCCCCTGTGCCAGAGCCCTGTGGCTCTGAGCTCTGTGCACGAGCTCAAGTCCATTATTTATCTGGTATATGAGATGAAA
Source organism: Cephalopterus ornatus (assembly GCA_013396775.1). NCBI lineage: Eukaryota > Metazoa > Chordata > Aves > Passeriformes > Cotingidae > Cephalopterus > Cephalopterus ornatus. Next base: position 342,655 of record VZRE01009904.1, read on the forward strand.
ACATGCCCAACTTTCAAATAGTTCCTTCACTCTTCTTTCCTCTTTCCGAAGAGGGGCCACGTGCACACAGACTGTGCAGAATGACCTTTACATCATTCTGTGGGTTTAGGGTGATGGGTGTGATAAGCTCCAACCCTTTCTGGGATTCCCAGGGAAAGCCTGTTTCACTGGAATGAGTGGGTATCACTCTGCTTGAAATGAGGTCACAATTGTCTGGCTTTGTACTGCAGTGCAAGCGTTTAATAGAATTGCTTTGCCTACGTTGTCTGAGCTTAGAGTTCCTTCATCCCTATGGATATGAAAGTTCACCAGCAGATTGGGCTCAATCCAACGTGTTTGCAAGACGCTAAAGCAAACACTTACTGTATGAACTCAACCCTCCCACGCTGTCTTAGGCTATAAGAGGGTCAAGTTGTTGCCACTCTGACCTGAACTGATTCTATCATTATGCCATTATCTCACCCAAGAACTGCCTTTATTATTCTTTCTGTTGGATACATTCCCTGTTCTCACAGAAAGTGCATTGTAACAAAAATGAGGAGTTAAAAACACACACCCCGAGAGCTGCTACTACTTGAAAGCTTTATAAGCTAAAACAGACTTTTTAAAGAAAAACCTACTTCAAATCCCCATGTGCCCTGGGGAACGGGCAAGGTCAGACTCTTCCTTCCTATTAAATCCTTGTGGGAACTTCAAAGGAATCCTCATTAAAAGAACCCAGGATATTGAATATTTGTAATAGTTGTGTTGGCCCCGGTGCTGCTCTGCTCGAGTTGTGCCAGTGCCCTGTGCTGAAGGCTCGCTCAGGAGCTGTGTCACTGCAGCAGCCCTGCAGCTGGGTGTGCTCAGGGGCTGCGTGACAGGCGGGGAAATAGCCGTGTCTAAAAGGGAGAATAATAGGGAAGCCCTAAAGGTAAAATGAGCCCCGGATAAAACATGAGGAATTCAGAAGGGGAAGCTGTGTGAAGTGATGGACAGCGAGTGCTCTTTAGACAGAAATACAGCTGCAGCATCTGCCCAGCCCTGCTCTGAGCAGGGCATTTGCATGCATATGCATAAACATCATTATTGCAATGATCTGAAGTAATACTTTCGTTATTAATTGCATTCTGAAGGCCCCTTAGGTGAGCCAGGTGAATCCAGGCTGTCGAGGCTGTATAAAGCAGGTTGCTTTGGCTCTCCTCTCCTGGTGCTCTCTTGGCATTAATCTCTCACTGCTGACCTCTGGCCACTGGTGTCACCTCCTGATTTCCCTCTGGAGCAGCAGCTTATGGATCTTATCAGTGCTCTGCAGACCGGGAGCAGAGACCCCTGAGTGGCATTCGGGGGTGGGAGTGGACAGCCACACTGGACATCTGGCTCCAGCCACCCTGCCTACGTTAGCTGAGTGGAGCCAACAGAAAACCTGGCCTTGTCTCCCCCCGTCAGCATCTGTGCACACGTGGGGGAGGCTGCTTTGGCTTTATCTCCTGCACCATTTGGCATTTTAGTGGCAGCTCGTTGGATTTCTAACCATAAGCACTGTATTATGTGTCTGCACCAGGTAAAATGTGCCTGTATGGCCCCAGCTGGGTTGTGATGATTTTGGCCAGCTTTGGGATTTCCAGTGATTCCTAAGGACAATCTATCCAGTCATCCCACTGGAGAATCCAGAGGGCCATGTCCATCAGACACATCAAACAATAGACACAATAGACTGTCCAACCCATCACCAGGCTGCCACCACACCAGTTGTACGGGATAAATTCATGATCAGGAAACAGAAAGAGCTCCTTGAGCACTTTCTCCTGGCCTGTTGCTGTCTGTGACCTGCTGATGAACCTCCCCACGCCTGGAATGTCGCCGCTATTCCTGGCTGTCTTCAGCACCCAGGCGCTGATTGTCGCTGCTCCACCGAGAGTGACAAATCTGACAGCTGGGGATGATGTCATTTAGGAGAAGAGGAGGCTGTGAAGCAATTAGGGAGGAACACACTTTTACGAATATTATATTTGTAATTTAATATATTCACATGCCATTATTAAAACATGAGGTTCCCTGTGCTCATCTGCATAAAAGCCACGTGGTTCAGGCTGCAAGGACCCCCCACACAGGGGGGAAATAGGTTTGTACAACTGCAGGCACTTAGAGACCAGATAAGGTGCCAGTACACCATGGCAGCACAACAGAGAGATGTCAAAATGTGATAGAACAATCCATTTACATTTAGATACCAAATTTAAAATTATTTTCTCCAAGCTTCATTCCATTTGTTGGGGTTTGGGCAAGCATGTAGAATCATTTAGGCCTGTTGCTTTCATCTCTTTCTCATCTAAATTCCCCAATTTAAAGGCAGCAGAGCATGGGGACAGCTCTGTCTTTCTGGCAGAGATGGAGGAGGAGCCACGTACACCCATTTCGCTTTGAGATGGACGAGAAGTAGGATTTAATAATCAGCCTCCGCTCTGCCTGGCACAAATGATATGGATTTCTAAGCCAGAATTAAGAAAGAGAGAAGGTAAGAATTATCTGCCACAGTGACTGCAGAGGGAATCAGAGCAGGAGTTCCAGGCTCGGAGCCATCACGATGTCCCTTCCTGCTCAGAGCTGGGAATGCTGAGATGATGTTTCATACGTTTGATAGCCTGAGATGCCTGGGGGCTGCAATAAAATTCATTTCTTGCACTGTAAATCTTTTCTCTTTAAGCATGGAAGAGGTTACAAATGTGCATAAAATTGAAGTGCAAGTGATTAAATCTCACTCTGAGTCAGTATTGACAGCTCTGCCTTGCTCTGGGATGCTGTGGGAGCTCCTTTCTTTGTGGCCTGTGCTCAAGATAATGAAAACCAGTCAAGTGATGAAACTTATATATCCAAAGAGACTTTTTGCTTCTGAGTATTTGTTTTTAATATGTTGTTGGCACAGAGATGCAGCTATTTCCAATCCTGGTACTCCCATCTGGAAGGGGGTGGGTGTAGACTCTCACTGCCCTCCACTGCTGAAAAGAAAAGGGGTTTAATTAATGACTGTGCTTTAAGGAAGCATTGTTTGGTTTCCATGTGCAGCTGTGCAGGTTGTTTTCATTGGGGTGGGGTTGCTGCAAGCTGTAGGTGTCTTCACATGGATGGTTGCAAGGCAGGAGGGTGGGATCCACTTAAGGAGAGTGGGGAAAGGCACAGCACGTAACTGAGAGGACAACTCAGAGCTCTCGTGGGTTTCAGTCTCCTGAACACAGTCACATCCTAAAGTAAAGCCATGCTATGAGGTGTCTGGGGTTTCGCTGATCAAGGGGCCTCTTTATGCCTTTGTCAGGACAAAAGAATTTTCTTTCCAAGCCCAGTAAAGGCAAAACCGTAATGGGAGCTGAAGCATCCTGAGCTGTGCTCTGCCCTACGGGGGTGTGTGATGATAAATCCTATGAGGAGCAGATGAGGGACCGGGGGGGGGCTCAGCCTGGAGGAAAGGAGGCTGGGGGTGGCCTTATAGCTCTCTACAACTCCCTGACAGGAGGATCTGGCAAGATGGGGGTTGGGCTTTTCTCCCAGGCAGCCAGTGATACACCAAGGGGAAACTTCCTCAAGCTGCAGCAGGGGAGATTCAGGTTGGATATTAGGAAAAATTCCTTCACTGAATGGGTGGTCAGGCACTGGAACAGGTTCTGAAGTCACCATCCCTGGAAGCCTTCAAAAATCGAGTAGATGTGGCACTCGGTGCTGTGGTTTAATGGGCCTGGTGGTGTCAGCTGAAGGTTGGGCTTGATGGTCTCAGAGGGTTTTTCCAGCCTCAGCGATTCCGTGGATCTCTGTGGTTACCTGTGGCTGGGCTGAACTGGAGACTGCAATGGTCCAGACTCTATGCAACTGTATCCTCCGGGTATCCCTCATACTGATTCCTTCTCCTGTTAGCACTGTCACTCTTCAGTGCTAATTAGCAGAAAATTAGCAGAGAAGGGCACTCGTGGGGAATGGTGATGGGAAGCCCCTTTTTAGAGTCTTTAAGGCTCTTTAGAGCGGTCCCCGGTTTTTTAACAAACAAGTTACACAGTGCAAATGCCTGGAGCACATTTATTTGCAAACAGGCAGGATCCAGGATGTTTCCTTCCCACACGGTATTTTGTACTCAAAAATAGCTGTCAGCCTCCGTTCATCCCACGGCTCGTTTTTGTGTTCGTTTGCACCGAGCTGGGGAAAAGGGGGCTGGATGCAGCTGGCCTGTGTCTCCCTGGACAGAGGGAACGGTCCAGCACTGCAGATTCTGCATGTGCCGCTCTTGGCTCTCTGCCAACGTGTCCAAGTCAATGGCCAGCCGAGGCTGCCATAATTATATGTATATTAATTAACATGTATATGTTGTTTGCAAGAGGACAATGTGTGTTCACTGTTGGGAAGCTGTCACCCATTAACAGGAACAGCAACAGAGCGTGGGAGATGTGTATCTGTTCCTGTTTGAAGAACAGGGAATGCTCATGTCTCCTGGATTAAAACACGGTGAATCCTGGTAACGCTGATGTTTCATTAGCGTCCCCCATTTTCATGCAAATTAATTTCTTTGAGGAAAATCAAATCCATACCTGGTGCTAATTGCCAATGATAATGATGAGCTGCGACTCAGTAGAGATTTGTTATCAAAGTAGACTGTCTCTCTCCTGAAGTCTTCAAGACTGGAGTGTGTCTGGAATTGTACGTGGGCTGAGCTCCAGGTTCCTGGAGTTAGTGCAGGAGCAAAGCAGTGAAATGGACCAACAGCTATCAGGAGACATGATCTCCTCTGGCCTAACAGCCTTTAAAGCCAAGGAAGATTGTCTTTCCTCTCCTAAAATAACCATGGAGCTTTTATTGATCGTTTTATCTAAATTATGGATGATGCTTTTGTCAGCTACATCATCCTGGTGAAGCAGAGCCGTGCCAGCCACAGCATCACTGCCTGAGCTCAGAGCCCATCTTTTCACGGAGAGCCCACAGGTGCACATTATCCACGGCATTCCTTGGCTCAATCCCTTTGGTACCGGTGCTTCACTGTCCTATTAGAAATGAAATAGTGAGAAAACTCATCAGCACAGAGATCAAGTTTGCTGAAAGGCTGAGTAACATCCCGGGAAGCAGGGAAGGGGTGACATGTTATGAACCAGCAGTGCAGAGCATCCAAATCTCTGTCACAGGAACTGCTGCTATTTGAAATTGGAGCATGTAATGGGTAGAGCTGAAGTATATCACAAAATAATACACGGAATTACTTTGCAACCTGTTCCATGATGACATTTTTTTTTCCTAGGCTCATTTTACCCCTTTTCAGCATTTAATGGCATTCCACAGTTTATTGGATATTTGTAGTGTAGCCTTGGAGGATAATGAGTTTTCTCCTGGCAGATGTTGGACACCTTCATGTCCAAGAGAAGTTAATGGGAACTGAAGATGATCAGCACTTCGTAGACTCAGTCCTTGATTGAACAGACAGCTCTGACTCGTCTGGGGCATGAGAAAACAGCTGAGTTGGGGTTTCAGGATAATACTGCAAAGGGCTGGAGTTACATGGGAGATTCCTACATGCCAGCCTTGGGAGGAAAATCATTTCTTGTCACTAAAAGACAGTGAACACCATGGAAAATATCTGGTTTAGCAGAGGGGCTGAGAGGAGCCCTGGGATGCCCAAAACCAAGCAAGTTTGAAAAGCAGCTTTGCAGAGCAAACTCAGTTGTTGTTCTCGTCTCTCCTTCCGTGGCATCTCTTAAATCTTCCTGAGAAAGATTTACAATGAAACACGCACTGTTCTGAAAAAAATATCCCAAAGGAGAGTGGAGTCTGTCCTGGTTTAGCAGCCTGAAAATGTTCAGCAAATGGTTAAGTTATGCCAAATTCTCTCAAAGACAGTTGGGATTTAGGCTTGAGCGTTTTAGCAAACTGTGGTAACTGTAAATACAGGCTCTATTTTTTTATCTCTGCGGAGGGTCAGGTTGGATTTCAGGAGAAGGTTCTTCCCCCAGAGGGTGGTTGGCACTGACCAGGCTCCCCAGGGCAGTGGGCACGGCCCCAAGGCTGCCAGAGCTCCAGGAGGGTTTGGACAACAGGGGACAGGGTGGGATTGCTGGGATGGCAGGGCCAGGAGTCGGACTCGATGACCCTTGTGGGTCCCTCGAGCTCAGGATATTCTGTGATTCTGTGTCCTGAATCTGTCAGTGTTGCCAAACTACTGCAGAACATTTTGCTTTGTGTTCAGCTGCAAACAGTTGCAGCTTTTCCTGACAGGAGAGAGTAGCAGCGCTCACAAAGTTCTTCCTTCTCCTGACTGCTTTGATTTCCTTCTGTTTGCAAACAGATTGGATTTGAAGGTCATAATTAGGGAAGCTGGTACCTTCATCCCTATATTGAAAAATTCTCAGAAGTCATAAAATTTGAATCAGAATTGCTTTATCCATGAGAAAAGTCATGTTTAGCCCAGGAGATTTAAGAAGTTGGAGAAAATATCACTGTTTTTAGAAAAAAGAAATCTTAATAGGATCTGGTTGCGGTGCCTCGGCAGTGAAGTCACCCAGACTGCAGGAGCCTGACAAAATCCACCGGTGGGAATGGTGTTTATAGGAATGGCTGGAGCTGCAGACGGGGCTCGGGCTGGTCCGAGGGCTGGGTTCAGGGATGCGGGAGCGGCGCCAGCCCCTCCGAGGGACTCGGCCCGCGGGCCCTGACCCTTCTCCGCTTCTCTTGCAGGCCCTGCTGCAAAAAAGAAGTACGTCAGTTATAACAACCTGGTGATCTAGGCCGCTCTGCGGGGTGAGGATTCCCTGCCCCGCTGGCGCAGCCTCCCCCGCGCGGGGCGTCAGGGCCCGGCGGTGCCCGGGAAGGCGCGAGGGGAGCCCCGCGCTCGACGGCTGCTCCCCGAAACTCCTGCTCCGCTCCGGCCCCGGCCGGCACCGCCGTGGCCATC
>VZRE01009904.1:349582-371230 GCA_013396775.1 Cephalopterus ornatus
CCGGCCGCGGGAGCCACCGAGGCCGCGGGGGGACCGGCCCCCGCGCCGGCTGCAAAGGACTCTGAGGGGCTAACTCTGTCTTTCTATGTACTTCCAGACTGCAAGTTTTTGAACTCTCTGTACAGTTTGTGAGGATTTTTGCATATCGCCGTCCATGTTGTTCCGAGGTCACTGTTTGTTTTTTTGGATGCACAGTTTCATTGAGGCCCTGTGCTCCCGGCACTTCTCAAACCGACCGACAACCGAGGAGCTCAGACCTGTGCACATGACTTGTATGACTGCTCTTGTATCACTGCATTCCATATACCTTATTTTTTTTTTACTAAACAAACAAAATACCGAATTTAAAGACCAAAAACTGTGCTGGCGAAGTTAGTCCCCCCTTCACACCTCCGATGGGCTGCAGAGGAAGCAGAAGGATTTTTGCTGAGTTTTAGTAGAGGTCTTGATCTTTGGAATGCATGCCAGTAATGTATTTTATGGTACATGTTAATAATTTATGTTTGATATTTGTATTTGTGTTCTATTTTGTTCTTTTCTTTAAGGTATATGACTATTTTGCAATAATTTCAATGATTCTTATGATATTTGGAGGAAAGAATATGGCTTTTACATGTCTTGAGGTTTTTCTCTGTTGATGCCCCACCATGATTGACCAGTGTGATAAGGACTTACAGAAGCATGTATGTTTTATACTGTTTGTAATAAGTAATTTCGTTAATCTTGCTGCTTATGTGCCAATTTAGTGAAACCAATCTTTGCCGCAACCTCCTCCCTCCCTTTCCATTCTCTCGATCCTGTGATATTATCCAAGAATGTATCAATAAAGGATTTTGGTTAACTTTTTTTTATTTACTCCAATAAATATATTTTTTCAGTTGTTCCCTCCCCCTTCCCCCCTTGTGACTAACCTTTATTTCATGACGTTGTCAGATGAACATCCAAAAAAACCTGACGCAGAGCTGCACAGAAAGCAGGTCTGGAAAAGGCCTTGGGGGAGCTGGCAGCTGATTGCAGGAGGAAAAAGTGTTTAAAAGGCACTTTTCAGGATCTTTAAGAACCCCAAAATCCAAGTTGGAGTTCCTCAGAGAGAACTTTTCAGTCGGTGTTTGATGTCTCCAAAGCTGTCCTCAGCCATTGAGGCTTGTGGTGCCCTTGAAGGATGTTATGTTCAGCAGCACACCAGAACACAATTAGGTGAGCAATTAATCGGAGCCAATCTGCCAGGCAAGGGTTGGGTCAGCTGGGGGAGGGAAAGGGAAAAGTTGAGGCGAGAGGTGAGAGGAAACTCCTTCCCAACGTGGCACAGCACCTGCACATCACTTTGGGCACAGGACCCGCGGCTTGGGATCCTTGGGAAGGTATTTAGCCTCCCATTTTCTCCAGACAACTTGCTCAATTATCCTGATGAAGTTAATCAGCATCAAAAGAAGATCTGACAGCTGTGCCAGGGGGCCGGTGCATAGTGATGAAGATCTCCAGTCAGGCTGACTCTGGGCGCTGCAGGGCTTGGTGCAAGGCCTTGGTGGGGTTTTAATATTCATAGATCTAATAATGAATTACAGCTGACAAGAGATGAAATTCCGCCCAAGCAAAGGCTTTGTTAGCAACAAACTAATTACCAGCAAATAATGAAGGCAGAGGCTCTGCAGTGGTTTCCTTTCTACGTAACCACAAGGACAGAGCCAGCGCTGCACTAGGTAAGCACGTTACCATCAAACATGATGAGAGTTTTTGCTCAAAGACTCTCATTTTTTTTCAGAATGAGCAACAAAATAGTTTGCTGGTCCGTTTTTCGCTTTTTTTTTTGGTGAAGGGGAGACCGAGGTGCAAAGAGGAAATGATGCAAAGGGAGTGATGTGGGTTTGGGGGTTTAATTTCTTCTCCCAGATCATGGTGCATTAGATCCCACAGAGGAAAAAAACCTGAGACTTTTATTTTCCTGTTTATTTTATTTTTATAGGGTGTGTGTTCTGGTTCATGAGCTGCATTTTGTTAAAGGTTGGCCACTGATGTTTTATCTCTCTGACTGCAGACCCCATTTAAGGCAGGGCATCCTGCTATAAGCAGAATTTAAAGCACAATCATGCTTCCTGTATTAAAAAATTACAGATTTTTATATTTAATTATATTAATGCATTAGTAATTTTTTTAAATACCTCCACCCTCTATAACTATGCATTAAACTGCAGTGAGTCCCTGAGACCAGCAAGGCACTGCTTTAAGAGCTGGCACAAGGTGAAGGCATTGCACTGTGGACTGCTGATCAATATTTCCTTTTTTTATTCCACAGGCTGCACCACACCGCACTCTGACACCCACACAGCTCATTTTCAGACACAACTAAATGAGCCTTTAACTCCATTTAGAGTCTTTTATCTTACAATTGACTGTACTTGGCATCAGTGCAGCATTACCATTGTTTTCATATCTTCATGTCATTACCCACTGAGTACATATGTGTTACAGTACTGGTTTGGTCCCTGCACTGGTGTTACAGTACTGGTTTGGTCCCTGCACTGGTGTTACAGTACTGGTTTGGTCTCTACACTGGTGTCAGGGCACTGGTTTGGTCCCTGTCAGTGTGGTATCACACCAGTGACCTGAGCAGATGCAAAGGTAGCTGGGCCTTGCCTCAAGACTGCAACTTTTATGTCCTGTAAATGGCAGCTGTCAGTGATGGAATGTTTCATGTTTGGACAAGCAAAGCTGGTGGGATTTTCCCAAAAACCCCATGAGCTTGTGTCTGTAGGCGCTGCAAAATTAGGTAAAGGCAAAGCTGCAGCACAGAGCCCTGAGAGCAGAGAGAGGATGATTTAAGTGGACGTGGAGTAGGAGGTGACCACGGGCTCTGCACCTCCATGGAAAGCCATCCTTCAGCTGGAAGAGGTTCGGGCAGCCAAGGCACGGAATAACCTCTGGGGTGCTGTGACACGAGGAGCCCGAGCAGCCCCTCACTCACACACACACACACACACACACGCTGGGGCTCTGCCCTGGGCTCACAGCACACAGCACAGAGAACAAAGTCTTCCCCTTCTCATCCTGATGAACATACTGTGAAAAATGCCCATGTGATTGTGCTGGGAAAAATTCCTGAAGAATGGGAGTGATTCTTTTTTTTTGTTGCCATTTATTATTGAGTCTGAATTACACCAAATTGTTTTGGTATGTAAATGCCAAGTTTATTGTTCATAAAAATCATTGCAGAGTTAAGCTTTCTGGGCATGTTATATGATAGATAATGACAATTATTTAGCCTGAGTCAGATCTTAGTCTTCATTTGTGACATTAATTGCCTTTATATATAATGAAATGCACTATAATGCTCCCATATACAGAATCTGTGCATCCATGAAAGTGCTAATCAAACATATTTATTAATTTCTAAGAGAGCATTTTGTCAAGGCTTTGATACAGCTGAGTGTTTTTTGGTAAATAGCCTTTTCTATAAGATGTTCAGCAAAATATTTTGATAATTGCTTTTTGTGCTACAGGCATAATTAATATTATTTATAATAGATTAATAAGAGCTGAGGGGTGAGATGCTGCTTCCATCCAGCTTGGTGACGCTTTGCCTCTGCTCCTGTGGAGTCAGAATTACGCCACCAGCTTCAATTTCCCTGGGTTTCCCAAAACCATGTCAAAAAGGCCAATTTTGAGTCTGTTGAGGGTGGCTGAACACGGTGTTATAAAACCTGGAGTCCCAGGAGATTTGGGCTCTTCCCTCCGGGCTTGTTTCTGTTCATTATTCACCTCCAGCCCACACTTGGGAGGAAATGGAATTGAACTTCCACCTCCCACATCTGGGGCTGTCAGCTTCAATTCCCTGCTCCATTGTGAGCTTGCCAATCACCTCAGCTTTATTTGATATGTACTGAGGGAAAGAAGAAAGAGGGTTATGGGGGGCAAGTGAGAGCGTTGCTGCATTGGCAGGTGTTATTCCAGTCTCCTGGGAGAGGGAGGAGTGGGGGGCTCTCAGCTGCCAGGGGCACCAGGGCTGGCTCTGGCATCTCACTGGCAATGTCTGCCGAGAGGAGTGGGAGAGCAAGGCCAGGGATTCTTGCAAAGACCCTCTTTTGCTGTGTGCCTGGTGGATATTTGCCATCCATGAGGGGTCTGCAGTGCCATACCTCACAGCTCCCGTGGGAGTTGTTTCACTGCATATCATGGTCAGGAAACCCAAGCCCTCCAGACGGGGCAGGGGTTGTGTGGCCTCGAGCTCTGTTAACAACGTGGCTTAGGAGTGCAGTTACTTTCCAAGGTGCCTATTTGCTGTTTGCTCTCCTGATACAGCCACAAGCTTTGCATTATAGAAATTCCTTCGCTGAAAAAGTGTCCAAGCATTGGAACAGGCTCCCCAGGGAAGTGGTGGAGTCACCACCCCTGGAAGTGTTCCAGAAACGAGTAGCTGTGGCACTTGTGGTACAGTTAAGTTGACATGGTGGAGATGAGTTGAAGGGCTTGATGGTCTTGGAGGTAATTTCCAACCTTAATGATTTTATGAATCTACTTGTACCACACATTTATTTTCAATAACTTTTATTTTCAGCACCTACTTTTGTTTCACACCACCCAAGAAGAGCACTCCTCCTTTTTTTCCCTTAAGAATGATCTCGACTTTATTTTTTCCCTCCAGTTTTTCCATGCCAGTAGTACACTTGGCTTCATATAATGTACAAACCCAAAAACAGACCCTTGTGCACAAAATGGACCTGAAGGGAACAGGATCAGCTTTCCCTTCCAGCTCCTGCTGGAACTCACTCAGAATGTTTAGCAGAAGGGTCGATGGCCAGCACACGCCAATGCCTTTAATCCTCTCCTGGTCACCAGGACCAGGGGAAAAAAGTCCCAATTTAAGATGTCAGGTGATCCATGTAAACTGCTTTCTGTGGTCTCTTGTCAGCTTCTCTTTACTCATTTATTTTATATCTCTCAGTTTTGACCAAATCTTGAGTAGATCTTGGCTTTATTCTACGGGTACCAGGTAATCCCTTTTAGCCACTTTGAGATGAAGGAACTGATCCCTTTAAATCTTGCAGGATTCCAGAAAATTGCCAACAGCACAGTGGGAGCACAGTGGGGCTTGTCCTGCTCACACTGTGTGAAATCACAGTAGAACCAGCTCTTCAGGCTCTGAAGTCCTTTGTTTGACATCTTAGTGCTGCTCCCTTCTCAAAGGGTGGCTTTCCTCTGCTGGTTTGACCCTGGGCTCCCTGTGCAGTAGCCAAGAGCTCCACCCCAGGCATGCTCCATAAAAATAGGGGGGGAAAAGCTACGGGAATTACAAGGTGCAACTGAGCCCTGGGCATATAGTTAAGTGTTGCTACCTCTGCAAAGGAAAGAAGAGAAAGGAAAATGCCTTGTCCCTTTTGACAACTGCAGGTCAGACCAGACCCTTCCGGAAGGCATTTACTGGGGATCCAAAATCCAGGAGAACATCAAAACCCTGTGGCCAAGGAACACTGCAGGTTCCGCTCCTTTCCACCCTTGGAGATCAAAGCCTGCTCTGCAAACCTGCTAAAATCCTTAACAGCATCCTTTCCAGGGTCTCCTGGCAGGAGCCACAGGTGAAGGTGGCTGTGGCAGCGCTGGGGGGGTTTTGGGAGCCCTCCGGCACCGGCAATTGCTCCCAGGCACAGCTGGGACCGCGGGGCAGAGCTGTCACAGGGTGCAGCATCTGTCTGAGCAGCATTTTCTCCCTTGGGAGCCATGGTCTTCAGCTTTAAGACTAAAACAGCTTGGTCTGTTCTTCTCAGTCTTCCAGGATGTGTCTTAAAGTCTGCCAACCTGTTTCCTACCCCTTCACTGTCACGGGTATAACACATAGGATAACCTCCTCCCAAACTCCTCCCCTCTGCGTCTAACAGGACGCTGATATAAAAGTCTGCCTTTGCAAAATTAATCATCAAAAATGATCCATACCCATTTTTACCTGGATTATTATAGTGGCTTTAGTAACTTCGTAGACAGCAGAATCATATAGTGAATATTAATGATGGTGATTTTGCTCTGGCATTATGTAAAGTTAAATGGTAAATGTTTACTTACAGCCAGCAGGAATTTTTCCAGGTACGGATCATGTCTTTCAGGCCACTGTGGGACTGTCATGTATGGATTTGGGGAGAGGGAGTGAGGTGAGAGGGGCAATGCAAATCACCCCCTGCACTCCCAGGCCTCGCTCCTCTGCCATGGCGATGGAGGGCCAAAGGATGCTGCTCCAGACTGTGGGAGGGCATCCCCTTCCTGCTGCCCAGGTGACACTTGTCACCTCCTGCTGCAGGACAGTGCAGAGCAGCTGGCTGTGCCTGACAGCAGCCTCCATCCCTGGGGATGCCAAACCCCCCTGGACAAGGGGCTGAGCCTGACTGGTGCCCAAGTGTGGCACTGGGCAGACCCCAGCAGTCCTGCCCACCCATCTATGCTGAGAGCCCAGAGTTATCCTCAGGGAATGACAAAGCTGCTCCTGTGGCTCCAGGAAGGTTTCAGCAGCTCAGGGACACGCAAAGTCCCAAACCACAATGACAGAACGTCCTTCCTTCCCACCTGCCAAAATAACTTCCCAGCAATAGGCTTTGTCTGGCTTTATCCCAGGCTTATTGTCCCTGCCAAAGATTTATTAAATCCAGCAATGACAGCAGTTCTTCCTCCCAGTCACAAGCTTTTGTCTTGTTGTTAAAAGTTTTAAACAGCATCTCACACAACAATGAACATCACATACATTTCAATGAGCCCCTTCAAGGAAGAAATTCAGCTAATCTGTGATGAGTGTATCTCAATCTATTGCTTTTTAACTTATAAAAATGACTGTCTCCTACTACATTAAATCATAAGATAAGTGAACCTTGCTCTTAACTTTTCAGTTGGTATAATCCTGTATCTGCTCTTGCACATATGGCTTTGGAGCAGATAAATTACAGTGCATGTGTCCCTCCTAGTGCCTGGAGAAGAGGGTCAGGCAGTCAGCAGAGATGGCTGGACATTAAAGGCCAGGCAGCAGTGCATGGCAGAGAGAGAGGAGCAGGAATTCTGGCCTCTTCACGTCTTCTGCTTGGAGCTTCCATACCCTTTTTGGATTCCCATCAGCACAGAAGTGGCCAGAATTCCCCACAGCCAGGCTAATCCTCCTAAGCCTCACATCAGCTAAAGATTATTTACTTGGGAAAACTGGAGGGATATACAAATACAGGAAAGACAACCAGTACAAACAATACAGTGAAAGACTTGGATTTCATACAGGTTGAAGCTTCACCTTGGTACCAGAGACCCCCCGAGCCATTGGCTCTCCTGGTACATCCTTTTCACACCTCCTTTGCTCTGATAGAGGTTTGTCTCCAGTGTTCGGGTTCAGAGGAGACCACGAAGGACTCCGAGATGCAAAGTAAAGCACAAAGTACATTTCCTCATATTTCCTCTATGTACCCCTGCTTATCCCTTTATCCTGTGCAGTTGATTCCTACACTCTAATTGCTCCTTCAGAAACATCCTTTGTCCTAGAAATACTTCATATAGAGTCATAGAACCACAGGAGGGGTTGAGTTGGAAGGGACCTTAAAAGCCCATCCAGTGCCACCCCCTGCCATGGCCAGGGACACCTTCCACCAGCCCAGGTTGCTCCAAGCCCCATCCAACCTGGCCTTGGACAGTTCCAGGGATGGGGCAGTCACAGCTTCTCTGGGCAACAACAGGTTCTCAGTTCAGTCTCTTGTGTGAAGGCTGGAAGATGGTGTCTGATGGAGTCAGGAAATGATGATGTGCCATCAACCAAATACAAAACTGCAGCAAAAACAAAACTCCACAATATTTGTTGGAGAAGCTATGCAGGGAGTCACCTCTCCAGGAATATCTGTCACACTGAACCCAAAATGTAGACCATCAGAGATGAAGAAAGCAAAATAAAGTGCAATTTAGGAACAGATTTAGAAAGAAGACTTTTTCAGAATGTCTCCATTCTTTTCCATCACTGTTCCATTTCCGAATCTTATCTTCTCATCTGGAAATAAAAAGGACACTCATCCAGAAATAAGGAGGATGATCCAGAACAGTTATCTCCTTCCACACAAACCTGGTGTTTACTCAGCCCAGGGCTGACGTACAAACTGCAGACACTAGAGGGCAAGGGTGCACACAGATTTATTTAAGAGGGCACACGGGACTGGCACAGCACCTGGGACAAGGGGAAGACCAGCCTCGGGCACTGACCCATCACTGACACCCCCCTCACTCGAGATGCCCAGCAGTGGCTGCAGTCCCACCCCACCACTGCCAGGGTGGCTCCGATATTTCACTCCCTTCATGGCCTCCTCAGCTTTGATCTGTTCCTGTGCCAGAATTTTGTCTCCTGGGTATAGAAGTTACCCATAGTTCCTTCTCCAATTGGAGCAGCAGCTCCACAGGCCTCCTGTCCATTCTCCAACTCATTACTGCTCCTTTTCTCTAAGAATCCCTCCTGCTGCAGGAACAGCAGCTCGGGGGGTTTGTTCTCACCACCACAGAGCACCTGACAGTGTTTGCACCACACTTCCCTGCTTAACACAATTATCACTTCAAAGCCAATGCACTTCAAATTCCACAGAGGTTGTGTTTATTTACAATGAAAAACTGCAGGTTTGGTTCGCAAGGGGAAAAGTGCTGGGAGGAAGAAGTGCCACGAGAAATGCCTGAAGCCCTGGACTTTAAAGCCTGTCAAGGCTCATGGAGAAAGGAGGCAAGTTGAAAAGACAGATAATTTTTCCCCAAGTATGCTCCTTCAAAGAGTTTGAGCTTGCCTTCACGCTTCTGCCCAGCAAAGGAAAATGTACATGGAATAAAAATAAATAAAATAAAAATATATATCTAAAATAAATAAATAAAACAAATTATACGGGAACAGTTGTGTGTATTCATGGCCAAGGAGCAGAGCCCTGAGCATTCCCAGCCCTCTCTGCACAACCCAGGGGACCAGAGCACTGAAACCTGTAAATCACAGGGTGTCTCTTCGAATGAGGGACTGTCCCATGGGAGCACCAACCACACTGAGACTGGATTGTGCTCCTGTAGTTTAAGTGCTCCATACACATTGTCCCTGCTGCTGCCCCTGGTTCAGCTCCAGCTCCACAGTGACCCCCTGGATCCCGAGTGCCACCGCTGACCTGGGGAGCCCAGGAAGGTGCTGGAGGAGGAAGGTACAAGCAGTTTCCTTCAGCCATGTGGGTTCTGGTTTTGTTTGCTTTGCTTTCTTTCAATATTTACACCAGGAAGTTTTGTTTACTTTGCTGTACTTAAATATTGAAGTCATCACGGTTTACTGGCATAAATATTTGTTTTACTTAAAATCTACTTAGCTGGCAGATAAACAACAGAGTAAGAAATCAGAAATGACATGAAGTTGAAGAGTAAGAACAGCAATTAACTGTGCCAAGGTGGCAACCTTTTTAAAATGTTGCCTTTGATGAGTGACACCTTATATGTATTAATTGTTCCAAAGACATTTTCTTGATTTCAATCCATTTTTCCCCTCCCCTTTCCTCATTCCACTTCAGGTGCCACATTAACCTTTTCCATCCCTCTCTGCTGTGATGGGGGCAGGGGTTTGAGGGGCAGCACACCCTGCTTCCTGCTGGAAAACCCCACCAGAAGAGCCCAGCTGAAGAGACCCCAAAGCGATTTAAGTTTATTGTCTTCAGTCTGCAAAGGTGCCTGCCTTGACCTCAAGCAAATGAAAAGTATTTGCAGACAACTTATTCTGTCTTTTCTTTCTAATTCTATTAAGTGATGAAGCATTTACTGGTGTGTACCCCAGCACTGCACTGTCAGAAATCTGGGGCTGAGACTATTTCCTGACAAATAAAAGCAGCCAGAGGCCAGGCTGGAGCTCCCTCTGCTCCATGCACACTATCCCTCTCTATTGAAATGAGGAAGAAGTCACATTTTTATTCCTGACACCTGCCAAGAGTTTAAGCACTACAATTATTTCTCCTCTAACAGCAGGTGTTTCACCCATTCTGTGCAGTTTTGGAGGCTCGGTTCCCACCGCAGTTTCCAGTGTGTACCCCTGCACAGTGTCAAAATGGAATAAAAATACACCACACATTTGTTCCAAGATGAATTAGCACATAAAAAATATGTACCTGAAATACTTCGTGTGTTTTTCCCAACAGGAAGGGTTAAATGAACATTAAAGCCTCCTCCCTTCACTAAGTAGGCACACAATGTTTTTATAATGATATTGATCTCACAAAAGCAGTGAAATGTCTGGCCAAAGTACTGGTTAGTCTTTGCAGGGGTAAGAAAAGGTCACAAGGAGGGTTTAGATGAATATGCACCTCCCACATCACCTGCTGGCCCCCCAGAGGACGTTCAGCAGCTCTTGTGCCTGCCCATGTTCCCAAGGGATGCTCCAGGAGATGCTCGTGGCCACGGGGAGCTGCAGGTGCCCCACACATTTTGTCACCTGCATGTGACCACATGAATGCTGCTCCTCTTTTCCACTCCCTATGGGCTGAACCCCGTGGGGAAAAGCTGTGGGAATTCACCAGAACAGCTCCAATACACAATTAATGCAAACCTGCAGGAGCTCCTTAAAACACTTTTGGGCCTCCAGCCTCAAATATAAATTAGCAGGTGGGTGTTAATGTACTTTTTCCCTTCTGTCACGATGATGGATTTTTCACTTTAAAGATAAGACAGTGCCTGATAGAGCCAAATATTGACAGAGGAGATAAAGAGGCCTGTTATGATAATGGGTGTAGTGAAATGCTGTTTATAGAAGTATAGCTGGAAATACAGGACTTTCCCTACTGTGGAATATTGATCCCTTCAAAAGAAATAAAATTAGCTTTCTTCTGCCTGCTATACCTGTACCTGTATTTTACACCTGCAGTGGAAACAACTTTTAAAAACAAAGATCTCCAATTTTGTCCCTTGCTGATTCTTTGCAGAACCAACGAACTCAGTCCTGTCAGTTGGCTCAAAGTTCAAAAATTGCCACATACACAATTTATGAGGAAATTCTGCTCCCAAAACACTGACACGAGCCTGGAGTAATTCCATGGACCTTGGTAATAAGGAAAACCAAGGTCTGACAGAGCAGAAAAAAACAGTATATCAGGGTTCTTACCTCCCTCTAGCTGAAAATGGAAGTGGGAAGGAAAGATTAAAAAAAGGTACGTTAGATAAGAACGTATTTGTTATTTGAACACCTTTAGTTCTCCCTCAGTTTTTCTGTCACTCTCTCTCCCTCTATTAATATATATATAAATTAATCTACAAATGATACAGAAATGACCTTAAACTCCACACAGGTATTTGGGTTGATTCAATCAAATTTCTGCTGACAACAAGTACCCCATCCCTCAGGTGCTGAACAGACTCCAGGGTCCCTCCTTGCTGGAGCAGAGCAGCTCCACGAGGACCCTTCCCAAGGCTCTGTGCACAGCCACCCCACACAACACCCAGCGAATAAAACGGTTATATAACAGATAAAGCATATATGGTAATAAAGGGCTACATAAAATATAAAACATAACCAGAACTGCCTAATAATTCCAGAGAAAACATCTGCCAGGCTCTGTCAGCTGAAACTCCATCATCTCAAACCTCCCTGGAGTTTTCCTCTGTAATCCATCACTAAAATGAAATTATAGCAGTTACCATAGAAACATCTTGACCAATAGCCTGACTTTTTTTTTTCCCCCAGGAAGTGAAATATTGTTCCATTCACACCCAAACCTGCCCCCCTGTCAGAGCTGCTTTGGGTAAGTTGATGTTCTACTCACTCACCCACTTGGCAAAAGGCAGAATTTTCCATTTTCCCCCAGTGCCCTGTTAGTGCCTTTATTTCTCCTATCGCTCCTTTTTTTTTCCTCTTTATGAATAAACTGCTGAGTAACACAAAGCTGTTGGGAGAAAAAGTAATGAATGGTTGAAACCCACACTGATATATCTGTGTAGGGCTCTCCATTTTCATTCAGAAATTGTTCGATCTCGGTATTCTACTCACATTTTGTAGCAAAGAAATCACATGTAACAGCAAAGCTAATTCTGGGGAGAAGTGAAATATTCACTCTCAGGCTGACATCTTTAAAGAAGCCCTGGGTTCCTCCAGTGATCAACTCCACAGAGTTCAGAACCCAAATTTTTAGGGAAAGCCAAACTACACCAAGACACTTCCTTCACCTTTCGAAGACCATGGTGGGTTTTTTCAGCTTGTGGCAATAACCTTTCATTGTGGACACCCTTTTACTGGGTCTTTCCATCCCAGCAGACACTTAGCCAGACTCTCCCTATCCCTGTTCTGATGGGACCATGCTCTCCCACTGGGAATCCCAGAGCTGATCCACCGAGTGCTGGCTGGGACATCCCTCATCTACATACAGCAGGTTTTCCATCTCTGCACAATTGTTCAGATTTATAGTGTGATTGCAGACATAAATTGTCCTCATTCACCAAACCCAGTGTGCAGCCATATGTTATGTCAGGAGGCTGAATTTTTATGAAGTTGTATTTTTTATGTCCAAGGCAGTACAAAACTTCTGTTTTCAATCGAAACAAAGCCTGTTCTGAACCTTTTTTTGCTTAGAGATTGTGTTTCAACAGCTTGTTTAAAATTAAAACCTAGAGGAAGAATCACAAGAGGCCTGATTTATTATTAATAATGGGGGAAGATAAATGTTTTCAATCACTTTATGTCTACAAAGTACCATGGCTCCCACTAGTAACTTTGATGGCTCAGGCAGCTTCCTGGGCATTTTAATCTTCAGTACCCAGGAGACAAAATTATGGCAATAGTGGTAAATAATGAATAGGGATTGGTAGTCAAACAACCACTTATTTAATGACAAGAAAAGGCTAACTTAGCATTAAACTGTTTGGGATGTGCTGGCCTCCTGTTTCCGTGAGGATCTGGGCTGTGGTTACAGGGTCACTGTTCTGAGGATGTACCCAAAATATTGGGTTTCTTCAATGTTTTCAACATAGTAAAAACCCAGAGGGTTTAGAGCCAAGAGTGTGTACAGGAGCTGCACAGAGGAGGAGGTAACAGACCTCTGATAAAGCCTCTGACCCCACGTGCAGAGATGCAATTTCACACCAAAACATTTTGCCGTGGGTGAAATCACTCAGACCAGAGGCCTTGGGTCAGCCCAAGGGCTCCAACAGGGCACTTGAGTTTTGGGCTATTCACACTGAGCAGCAATTCCACTGGACACGGACCAAACGAGGTGCTGGGGCTATGCCAAAGGAGTTACCCTGTGCAGGAGCTTCCATGGAGGGAAAGGTATAGCACCCACGGCTTTTCAAAGAGCATCCCCTGGAAATGGCCCTTATCTGTGAGGCTTTGGTGTCCAGCAAGGGGCTGGCCAACTGCAATGATTCACCGAGTTACCGACACAGGAGGAGAGCAACACAACTACGGCTGTGCAGCTGGAACTCCTGCAATTCCCAGCACTGCAACCCCAGGGTTCAGCCCCGGTGATTCACACCTGCCCTGGCAGCAAACCCCCCCACCAGGCTGGTGCTGGTGGGTGTTAGTGGGACCTGAGAGACAGTGGGGACACTCCCTCTGGTGACGAACTGTGATGTCACATCACCCAGAAATGGACCAACTGAGGGGCATTGACTCACACACACACCCTGTTGTGGTGCCCAGTCCTCCTGCCCTTCTGCAGCTCTTAGAATCCTGCCCAGGTTGCTCCACGCCCCGGCCAACCTGGCCTCCTGACTCAAAAAGAAAAAAAAAATCCAAGAAGAAAAGACGCAAAGCAAAGGGATGAGCAGTTAGGAACACTGGTGTATCATCACAGCCACTCTCTTTAAGCATTCACCAGGTATAAATATCACAGTCCTCCAAAATGTCACATTTATTCCCGTTTTACCTCTCCTGCCATCTGTGCATCTGCCATTCCCAACACACACAGCACTTAGCAATCCAATTTATTGTTCTCATCTGCTTGGGGCTTTTAAGTACGTGTTGAAGTTTGTGTCAGAAGTTCCCACTTGTGTGAGGCTGTGATTCATGCAGAAATAACAGATTTAGAGCAGGCAGTAGGAAACTCGTGCACATGCCCCATAAATCAGAGCTGAGCCTCCCCAGGGCACATTCCACTCACTCCACAGTAACTGGGATGTGTGTCAGAGGAGACCACTGACTGGCAGGGAAGGTGATGAACACTGTCACGGCACTAACTGGCTCTGAGAAAAATGATAAGCAGCTGCTCCTCCCTCTGGGATCAGGCAGTGGCTGGGAACGGTGCCCACCCCACCACCACAGGCCCTCCACCGCTGGTGCTCCCGGCTGCACAGGCAAAGGGCTGCACAGCTCTGGAAGGGACAGACTTAACAACCCCCCGGGTTTAAATTGGTCTCTTTGCCATGATTATGTGCCCTATTTACTGCTCAACCTATAGCATTAACATACTGAATTACCTTCATTTCTCCAGAGCTGTTTATTTGTCCATTAGGTGAGACATTATTATGGCCATCATTGAGTCTATGCTGTACCAAAAGTTCCCTTCTACCGAGTTGCTCTAGACCTTCTCCACCATGAACTACATGTTCCCAGTCTCAGGAGTGTCTTCCAAAATACTTCGAAAACAGGATTGAGTGCATCCTGCAGGTGCACTTATTTCCAAGCACACTCTAAATGCAGATCTAGAAGTTAGAGACCCCAGAGCCGTTCTCCGACACATGCAGGACACACGGCCAAGACGGGCTTCGTTTTCATCAAATATTCAGCAGTTGATGAAACTTTAAAATGGAAAAATGACTGAGGGAATACTCCTAAGTGCAGAGTTACAAGGCCGGGGTGGAACCGCACGCTGTGCCCGGCACCCGGAGCGCTGGGACGAGCAGCTCCCTGTCGGCGCAGCGGCACCCGCAGTGCCCGGGGCACAGCTGCCCATCAGCCGGCAGCCCCTGGAGCACAGCTGCTGGGAGCAACCCTCAGCAGCACCACGGACCAGGATTTACGGAATGCACGGGAATGCCTGTGTCCAGCACATCGGGCTGGGAACCAGTGCTTACCACCGGGTACAGAACTGCTGCGTGCAGCTCCGGGGCAGGGACAGGTGACACCAGTTCTCCAGGAGCTGCTGGATCTTTCTTTACAGATACAAAACAGAAACTACATTTCTAGGCTGACGCTCTGTCTGAGAAGAGGCAATTAAAACTGTGTTTGATTTTCAATATCTCATTTAAATCTTGTAACACAGTTCAATTAATGGCCTTGGAAAAGTTTTCTAAAATGTAATGCTGCTTCTCTGCAGTGCTTTTTATGGCTTTTCCTCCTGCACAGCCTTTCTCCTTCCCTTTGAATCCAGGCAATACTACAGAAATATTATCTTTGTAAATGCAGGTGAAGTTGATGATATTATTGATTTCAGATGGCCTGCCAGTTGGAGACAAATGCCCACATCACTTTGGAGGCACAGAACAAAGATTTCCAAAATACTAAATTATTCAGCTCAATCCTTCCTCAATGGAGGGGTGAGAAATGTCTGTGGGGAGGAGCAGGACACTGACCTGAGGGGAAAAGAGGGATGTGGAGGAGGAGGCAGGTGGGAGCCGAGACACACAGACAGAGCAGCACAGGGAAATTTCAGAATAAAGGAATTCTTCAGCCTCAATCCTGCCCCAGCTGTTCGCAGCAAACACCCCAAACGCTCTCCAGAACAAACACCACTGCACTGAGACCTGATTTTGGTACTCTGTTCCTACAACGTGATAACCCAGCACACAAAGATCTGCTCATTTCCTCCCAGGTCTCAGAGGCACCTCTCACAGACGGGCTCTGGGGCCTGGCAGTGGGGCCACAGGCCCCCGGAGCCCATCCCTGAGGGGCCCCAGGCCCCAAGACCTTAAATTTGATGCCCATCAAGGTGCAAAGGGCTACACTGGGAATTCTCTTCCCCCAGTAATTATAAAACCCCATTTTGAAGAGATCTGTTCTTCACCACCACTTTGTGTCTCAGTGCTGAGACACTTCCAAATCTGAAAGCACTTAATGAGATAATTAGCAGAGAGCTTTAACGAGTGCCAGTCATCTCCCACCACGGACAGCACTGACTCCCTGCAGCCACTTTCACAGCTATGGTTTGGTCCTAGAAATTGGGTAGTTTTTTTAGAAGCACTGCAGTCTAAATCATGTCATATTCTCAGTGAAACATTCGGAGAGTAAATGTAGAGTCCTGGAGAGAAAAATGTTACTCACGATTTTCACATAATGGAGCTGCAGCATAAAAACGCCCTGGGCTGAGTAATTGTGAAAGTGGAGCCAAAAATAAAACCCTGAATTTTTTCCCAAAGTGAATTTCAGACTCCCATATCCATGGCAAGAATAAAAGTTTAATTTCCATCAATATAAAAGGATTACAGCTTAGATTTGCATGGATTGTCACAGTGCTTGGCTACACCAGCTGAAGTTCCTGGATCCTGTCTCAGGTCAGCCCACACAATCAGCAGCAACAGCAGGGAATGGGAAAATCTAAAAAACCACTTATTTTTCATTTGTTTTGTCCTCTCTGATCTCATGTTTAAGTAGAAGTTGCACGTTCATTACAGGATTTATTTCTTGGTTTTTTCCCTCCTGTCCTGTGGAGGAGAGCCTGACCCCCACCTGGCTACAATTGCCTTGTTTGGCAGAAGCATCTGGGCAATGGAAGCTTTTTTGGGTATTTTTCCTCTTTTTTCCCTTTGGTTCCTAAGCAGAAGCAACTCTCGTACACCAGGAAGAGCTTTTGCCATGTTTCAAGCAAGTACAGAGCCTCCAAGCTCAAATTGCACTAATAATTTATTCTGGTCTTGAAATCCCCAGGGTTATTTCACAGAAAATGTATTTTAAGATGTTTGGCTCCAAAATGACAAGATAACAGACGATACATATTCATTTTCTCCCCCAAGATGGTGATGAGATGTAACAAAATAAAGCGGCAGCCTCAGCAGATCCTCCCTCCCCCAAACAGAGACTCGTGGCTTTATCTCCCCGATACCACCCGAATTGTGCTGCCATTTATCTCGAGGGGGTGTTTATGGCAGGGATTGTTTGCAGCTGGAGCTACAAGGCATGAAACAAACTGATAATGGAACTTTCTTTTGAAGCTTATTCTTCTGCGGTGGCATTTTTCTTTTTTCCTTTATGAGCTTCATGACAGCCGAGCAGTAATTTCCTTTCTGTATTTTAGCACAAACAACAGATTAGTGTCACACTGTTTGCTGGGAGGTTTTGCTTGCTGCTTCCATGAGCACTTGTTGGCATTTGGCGTATTCAAATAAATAATGCGGTCATTCATAAAGATAAAACCCAGGAACATCTTCTTGGCACGGCAGAACGCGCTGCAGCACCGCTCCTGAACGAGCCGCGGAACCACAGAGGCAGAGGTGAATAATGGGATTTGGGATCTGAATCACAAAACACGGAGGCCAGGACTTTGTCTCCTCTAACAGACAGAACTCAGCCCTTGGCTGCAAACACGACAATCCTCGTGGGCGAGAAAAATGTAACGTCAATGAACAGCACAAATCACAAATGGTAAATTATTTAGTTGGAGAATATAGAGAATACAGAATATAACCTCATTGGAAAAAATTACTTTAATTTTTGCCCTTCTTCACAACATAATTAATTCTTTTTTCATGCTTACAGTGATATCACTGTCAGAGCCACAAGGAAACGTTGCATGGCTGTTCCTCCTGTTTCTCCCATGTATCTCTTCAAGGCAAAGTTTTCTATTCTTGCTGTCTTCCTCCAGCATTTAAAAATCAACCTCACTAGGAACCTCTATTTTCTCCAGTGCTTCCAAAGCAAGTGCCCCTCACACGAGTTTGGTTCCATCACTTGCTCAGATGCTTTGCAAGGCTTTGCATCCTCATGGTGAACTGATACTGCCCTTATAAATATCTCCTTGGATATCTGCTGCCAGAGGATTTCCTGGAGCACAGCCATGCCCTGATGCTGTCCCAGCTCGTGGCCAGCCCAGCCCTGCCCACGATGGCACAATCTGCCAACGCCGTGTGCAGCCAGCTCAGCTGTAATTCACTGACTGCCAAACCAAAGGAGTGTTGGCTTAGATCCTCACATTTCAAACAAAATCCTGAAAATACCCCATTTTAGCATTAAGAAGGATGACACACGATTTCATAGGGAACTGGATGAGGACAAGGCCAATGCAGTGGCTCTGCAGGATCATGAGGGGAGCCCAGTGATCTCCATTGACGGTCAGCCGAAGGTTCTGGCTGTGGCAGCACAGCAGAGCCAGGTCAGGGGAAACCAGCCACTACAAACCAGCAGAGCAAAAGAATGACAGAATCACCAAGGTTGGAAAAGACCTCCAAGATCATCAAATCTGACCTTTGACCGATCCCCACCTCGTCACCCAGCCCAGAGCATTGAGTGCCACAGCCAGTCGTTCCTTGGACACCTCCAGGGAGCTGAAGATGAAGAAGGTGAAGATCAGCACAGTATCTTTTTGGCCCAAGTGCTCCTCTGAGCAGCAGGACCTTGGCCTGGTTCAGTCCAAGGTTCACAGTTTTGTTGCTACCATGAGCAATCAAGATTAAGAAAATTGATTGATCTGCAGAATGAACTCTCAATATCGTCTGAGATACAGATTACTTGAGTTTTGATCAATAGCCAAGATATAATTGAAAATGTGTTTCCCCAGTTGAGCACGCTGTGCTCCTAATGCCCAAGACACTTTGGTGGGTTTGACTGATTTGGAATAAAAGTAAAGCAAATTAACCGCCATCTGTACGCAGTTGTTTGATGTATGTGGTTTTATTAAGATCCAAACAGCTCCTAAAAATAGAGGTTTGGGTTTTCTTTGCACACCAATGCAAGATACGTAGGTAGTGATTTTAAAAAAAATAAAGCAAAAATCTACTTTTAAGGACCACCACG
Organism: Cephalopterus ornatus; assembly: GCA_013396775.1. Taxonomy (NCBI): domain Eukaryota; kingdom Metazoa; phylum Chordata; class Aves; order Passeriformes; family Cotingidae; genus Cephalopterus; species Cephalopterus ornatus. The sequence goes on from VZRE01009904.1 coordinate 368,454, forward strand.
AAAAATTATTTACAACTTCCACAAACTTCATATTTTAAAAATAAAGTACTACAACATTCCTTTTGAAGTAGATAAAGAGCACTTAAGAACAAACACGTATCAGTTTTCTCTGCGCTGAAACGAAGAGCCGAAGGGGACTTTCACGAGAACTGGACTAGAAGTGCAGGCTGGGCACCAGAGAGCCCCCCGACACCCTGGGAGCCCCCCAGCAGCCGGACGCAGCTCCCGCAGCCTGCACAGGCATTGCCAGGCACCTCCGCCAAAACCTCCCCAAATCCCCGCAAACCGGCCCAGAAACGCGGGAGAGCAGTCCCTGGGCACGGCTAAATGAAGCAGTAGCCAGATGAGCTCCTGTTTTCCTCCCTGTCTCCCGGGAGCTGCTGCTTTACCAGCTTTTTCTTTGCTGCTGCTGCATGTTCTTAACTTATACACTGAGCCTTTCCCTTCTCCACTGATTCCCTATGTGACAAGGGAAGTCCAAGCTACACCTATTGCCCCTCCTCCCCTGTTCCCCACAGCCCCCTGGAAGCAGACTTAGGCTCTTTTTTTTAAGGAAGATCTGCTAATTAATTACCCAGAGCTCCAGCATCTTATTTTCAAGTACAGCAGATGTTTACGTCTCTATTACAGGAGTCAGCCTGGGAGACCTTTATTCAAATGTTGCTGCTATGAAGGGACCAGGGGCCCCTTGTGCCATGGGATTCAATCTCCTGGGCACCTGAAGAAGCCAAGATCTGGCTGCACGTGCATCCCTCAGCCGCAGGGAAATCCCAAAGCGTGCAAAGGGGGAGGATAATGAAAGGTTTATGGTGCCTGCAGGATGGTTCATCAGCAGGGAAGGCAGCTTGTGACCAAACTGCGATGAGACATGGACGGGTTTATTGTTATGATTTCCAGTGTTGTTTCAATCCAGCACAAACCAGCGACACTCCCGAAAAGCAAAGGCTGTTTACTGGCTACAGGTCAGTGTCCCAACAACTGGGAATGAAGTCCCCTGTCCCCAAGCTCAGGGCCCACGAGAATTAGAGAATCATGGAATTGCTAAGGTTGGAAAAGCCCTCCAAGACCACCAAGTCCAACCATTCCCCAGCAGTGCCAAGGCCACCACTCACCCACGTCCCCAAGGGCCACATCCACACGGCTTTTAAATCCCCCCAGGGATGGGGACTCCACCCCTGCCCTGGGCAGCTGTGCCAGGGCTGGGCAACCCATTCCAGGAAGAAATTGCTTCTAATATCCAATCTAAACCTCCCCTGGTGCAATCTGAGGCTGTTCCTGTCACTGGTTACCCACAAGGTTTGGAGTCAGCAGCTGGTTTACAGCAGCAGACACGGAGGGTCTCCCTTCACCTCAGTTACTGCACCAACACTGACCACTGTTACCTTCTGCTACACACCTCCACCCGCCTGCCAAAGGATTTTACACGACTCGTCCACCCAAACGGTGGATGAAATACACCTTTTGTGTACAAAATACACAAATTCTATGAAACACAGATAGAAATCCCCATATTGATGACAGTAATTTTCCTACGAGGGTCACCCTGGGTTGTGTTTCCCAGCACAATTCATTAGTCTGTCTTTTATCAGAATAGATCCTCTACATGGAACTTATCTTTTTTTGATATAAAAATATTTTATAACTCTAAATTATAGACCAAAAAATGACTACAAAGTGGAAAATTACTATTGGGGGATAAAAAGTAATCTGATTAATTGCTTTCTGATCACTGTATACAAAGATCAGGATATGAGAATTGCATTTTATTGAGTTTATTCCTTCTATATTCCCACATAAAAGTTGAATTTATCTTTTAATTGATCTACAGTGCATTTACATATAAATCTAGAAGTTTGGGGGTGGGAAGGTGGCTTTAAATGAGCAACAGAGGAGACACGTGGCAGCAAGTCGGGAAAAGGGAAAGGCTTAAAATCAGTCTTAAGTTCCTCTTAAAGAACACTGGTGCCCCAGCACTGGGGGGCATTGTCATTTATCCTCTAATTAATCAGGCTTTTGTCTTAATTTCTGTAATTGCTTCACAATTCTAGGAGAAATCAAATTCTTAGTTCAGAAACCTTTACGAGTGACAGAGGATGCAGCCTCGTGCTGTCTCCTCAGAGTGCCCATCCTGTGCAGATGCTGCTGAAATGGAATAAAATACAGCAAAAAGGGGCCATGAAACAGCTGCCAAGGCCTATAAAGATATTTCATGGCAAGATACAACACACTTTCATGGCCCAAAGTACAATGAAATTAAGATTCATTGTGAGTTAGTTAAGTCTGGGGAGGCCATAGAGGTAATTTTGAAATGGTACAAATTACATATCGCAGGTAATTGGCTCAGGGAAGGGAGCTGAGAGGGAGGAGCTGGAAGTGATCCGAGCTCCATGAGCAGAGGCAAAACCCCCAGGTGACAGCAGAGCCAAGGCTGGTAAAGCAGCTCCTCCTGCCCCCTGAGCATGTGCCCTCGGCTGGGGGTGGGCAAGGGGAGCTCAGGGCTGGCACTGGACAGACCCCAGGGCTGGGAGCACTGGGACAGACTCCAGGCTGCAGCAGCACAAACCAGGATCACACTGTGCCTGCAGGAGCAGGTTGGTGTCGGGGACTGTGCCCAAGAAATGGTTATAAACTGTGAAAACCTCAGGATTTGTCCCACCACTTTGAGTTGGGAGGAGCCACAGGACAGCAGGACATCACCCCCTCCATCCTGGCAAACCTCTCTCCATCCCCCCTCCATCCTAGCAAACCTCTCTCCATCCATCCCTCCATCCTAGCAA
>VZRE01009904.1:371456-383346 GCA_013396775.1 Cephalopterus ornatus
TCCCTCCCTCCCAGCATCCTCTCCAGGCACTCGAGGCTCCTCCTTGTGACTCCCTCCAGGCTGCAGCAGAGTTTCTGCGGGCAGCAACTCCAGCAGCAAGCCTGAAAAATGCCTTTAAAGGCCGGGGAAGGGGTGGAGAAGGACTCTTTGGATATTTTTTGTTATTCCAAGAGCTGCCTTTGCAGCAATCCAACGCGCTCAGAGACTCAGAGGCCCGACCTGTGCTCAGCCCTGCAGTTCTGTTAACCATCAAAGGACTCTGCAGCTGAACCGTGCTCTGCAGAGCTCTGGGGGACTGTTTTATTGAGCAGAGGTCATTTGTTTCATTATTTTCATTTCAAAGACGCCCAATGAACCAGCACTCCCACACACTTTCATTTTACACATTTAAATATTTATAATAATATTGAAATACTTGGAATGCATTGCAGGAGGTGGTTTGGAGGCCACGGGCTGCAGCTGTGACCCCCCCATCCCCATGCCTGACCCCACCTCGCAGGTGCCCCTGGCCCTGTTTGCTGCAGGGACCAGGCAGATGCCCACGGGTGAGGTGACAGCAGGAGCAGGATGTTCCCCAGGGATGGCAGCCCTGCCTATCCCTATCTGTCCCCTCCAGCTCTATCTGTCACAGCCTCCCAACAGGAGCATCTCCTCAGGGGAGGGCAGCCACTCCATCCCCGAGGCCCAGGTGCCCCCAGGGACAGGTGACAGACCCCCCAACGCAGCTCAGGGCCACCCACCCCCTGCTCCACACCTGGGAAAACACTCCAGGCTTGTTCAGTGGAAACCACATCCCACCTCTGCGCCAAGGGAAGTTCCCTAAATTATCAGATAATGTGGAAAAATGTTTTATTCATAACTCGTTTCATGCCTGGCACTTGCTTTTCTTTTGCTACTTATTTAACACACATTTAATTTAACTTATTTGAAAGCGCCAACATATTTCATAATTACCTGAAGTACTTAAATGGTTTCCACGCTGTTAATAATTTCTTTTTCTCTAGCTCTGAGGGCTGAGATGCCATCACAGTAACCTGTTCCCAGGGGCCAGGTGTCCCTCCCAGCTCCATGGGCAGCAAGGACCTCCACTGCCAGACAGCCACAGCCCGGGGAAGAACGGGACCCCCCTGCTCCTGTTCCCGCACACAGCAGCAGGGAAGAGGGGCAGCTCTGCCCCTCCAAGGCAGCAAAGGATTTAAAGTGATATTTAAACTCTCAAGGTTTTCCTCTGAGCTGATGACAGACACTCGTCAGGGCACTGCAGGGACCAGCCGGGGGTTGTGTTGGTGGGGAACACAGTGGGGCTGACCCAGGAAGTCCCCCCAAATCTCAGCACCGCGGGGGCAGGGCTGTGTCAGCCACTGATTTTGTGTCAGGGATCCACAGGGGTCTCTGTCGTGCGGCCCCCATGAGGAGCTCCCTCCTCAGACTGAGCCCCGTGAGAACAACCCTTTGAGCATCACCCAGGGTCAGGTACAGCTGACAGCAGCCAGGGTAGGTAACAGCAGAGAGAGGGAAAACGAACTGTGCTTCCCCAGGAAAAGCACTGGCATGGGAACGACGGTGGTTTCATCACGTACCCCACACTGGAGCTCAGCCCCCATGGAGGGGACACGAGCATTCCCTCTGTGCCAAAGCCACTCTCAGCGCTCCACAGCACTTCAGGAAAAAGCAGTAGAGCAGCCCTTTTCAGGGAATATCCACACAGACAGGCCTTCCACCAGCCAGCTGGACTTCGGCCAGAACACCCCAATTAACATCCCTAACATGGTGTGAGATGTGCCGTGTGGTTTTTAATTAGGAGATGTAGGTGAGACCTTGTTTTCACACTGTCCCCCCAGGAGGGCATCACCAGCAGCAGCAGAGAGTCCTGCCTAGCGTTCAGAAACAGGGGACACAAAGACTGCCACCAAATTACAGCCTGGTCCATGACTCACTCCGTGCTCTCTGAGCAGCCTCAGCACGGCTCTACCTCTAATACCAGCACTGTGGCAGTCAGGCTGAACCTCAATGATTAAAATAAGAGAGAAGGAAATTCCATAATTCACAGCACAAAGGAAAGACCTTCATCTGGACCTACCCCACACCCCGTGCCTATTCACATCCCTGAGTCTCAAGGCTCATCCTCTTACAGCCATGGGAAGGTGGCATCCAGCACCTCTAGAAATCAGACTGCAACAATGCTGATGTCCATAGAAACACAGACTGGTTTGTGTTGGAAGGGAGCTTAAGCTTCCAGTTCCACCCCCTTGCCATGGGCAGGGACACCTTCCAGTCTCCCAGGTTGCTCCAAGCCCCGTCCAACCTGGCCTAGTTCTCCTGACACGATGCTACGATCCGCAGGTGCCTCCCCCTCCTCGCTTCCCTTCCAATACATATTTTTACGATCATCAACATGCTAAAAACGTGTTAGATTTTGACTGTGAGCTCTCCCAGCCCTGTTTGGGGGGTTTGCTGTTCCCACTGCTCCAGTGGAGCCAGGCCAGCACAAGCCACTGCTGCCGAGCTCTGCTCCAGGTCTGTGCATCCCCAGGGGATGTTCTGGGGTCCCTGGAGCCACCCAGCCCGGGCTGTGCCACTCCCGGGGGTCCCACACGGCCAGCAGCGCTGGGGAGGGCACAGGAGGGGCACTGTGGTACCCTGGGCAGGGGAAAGGAGGGAGATGGGCAGGAGAGCCCAGGGACAGCCCAGCACAGCACCCAAACAGCCCCTTCCCAGCAGAAGATATCACCAGATATGATCAGCACGGATGGACAAACTGCCTCCTCGCTGCAGAGAGCTGCATTCCCTCACACAAAGGCAGCGACAGGTGCTTTAGTTCTCAGGGCACTGGGGGACAGGAAATACAGAAGGACTGGGACCAGTAACACAGAAACAGCTGCGGAACCACAGCAAAGTTCTGGGTATTCACTGTGCCACTGCCTCTCCCACTGACGGCATTTTCCTGCTGATTGCTTTGCTTGCCTTCTTATGGGGATACCAATAATCCTGTCGGATTTCTGTGTTCTACTCCATTTACTAGCTTTACTCTGAGTATTTCTTGTATAAACATGGGATAGAAGATTACCTCTGTGGGGTACTAACTACTTTAAACTCAGTTTTTTTCCAGAGGAATTTTTTTTGAAAGAAAGAGGAGAAGAAGAAGAAGAGAGAATACTGGGAATTATTTTCTAGTGCATCTGGTTGTGGTCTTACCCCTAGAGACAAATATGAGCAGATATAAATATCTATCATTATAATGGCCTCACCTCTTCCCAAGCGCTGCTCACAAAGGAGAGAGCAGAACAATCCAAGCCTAATTACACAACATATTTTCCTGAATAATTAGCCCTACTTTTCCTGGCTGATTTTCCTAATGGATCCAAGCAGCTCAGTGCCCACCCTGGTGCACTTTCACGCTGAAATGCAGAGCGAGGACACCACAGCCACTGTGTGCCAGGTCAGGGGTTTTGCTCTGCAGCCGTACATCTGTATTTTAGCTGATTTATATTGTCCTCCAGAGCAGCACAGCAGAGCTGGAGTAATAGAAGACTGCAGCTCCCAAAATCCCATCTGCTGTGCTCCACATGGAAGCACTGGGGACACGGAAGCTCATCAGCTCCATGGCAGCCACCCCCAGAGATCAGACCTGCACCTCCCCACCCTGCTGCCCCACCTGGTGATCACTCCATCTGAAATCACTTCTTGCAGGCGACTCTGGACAAGGGCCTGGAGGGACAGGACAAGGGGGAATGGCCTGAAGCTGAAGGTGGGAAGGTTTAGATGAAGTATTAGCAAGAAATCCTTCCCTGTGAGGGTGGGGAGGCCCTGGCACAGGTTGCCCAGAGAAGCTGTGGCTGCCCCATCCCTGGAAGTGTCCAGGGCCAGGTTGGACTGGGCTTGGAGCAACCTGGGCTAGTGGAAGGTGTCCCTGCCCATGGCAGGGGGTGGCACTGGGTGAGCAGTAGGGCCCCTTGTAACCCAAACAATTCTACAAAATCAAGATTAACTGAAATGCTACTCATTTCATACTCTCCTTTCTATCTTTTCTTGTCTGCACCACCCAAACAATCTCCAGGCACTACTGTCAAAACACTTTTTTTAAAAATTTAAGTAAAAGGAAAACTGAGGTGAGGAAAATAAAAGAAAAAGTGAGACATGAAAAGTGACAGCTGCCGTGCTCAGCTGAACACATCAGAGGACATCTCAGGCACGCTGGCCATGGACTACTTTTCTTCCTGAAGGGCAACAAGTAGATGCCCAAATACCTTCAAAAGTCTGGTGATAAGCTTTGAACTGCATTCACTGAAGACCCTGGGAGCTGGTGAGTGCACAGAAAGGAGGGAGAACCTCACATCCCCACACTGCCAAGGGAGCACCACGGTGCTCCTGGATGCCAATCACCCCCTTTAACGAGGCACGTGCCGGATTCCCTGCTGTCCTCTCCAATCCAGCCTCATCACTGGGCTGGTGTTTCTGTCCCTGGCCACCTCCTGCTCCTTCCTGCAGTATTTATTCTCACTTAGGCCTGACAAGCTTTGTGCTTGGGCAGAAATGGTTTGGTAATTGGGCTTATAAATGGAAAGAACTCAATGCACTCTTACTCTCATCTCTCTTAGCAACTTAATAACTGGAGATGACGGATGATCAGATCCACCTAGAGATTGCAAGTGCTGTTTCTGTCATTATAATCAGCCATGGAGCATTATTTAATAACTGCCTGCTTCCTGCACTTCATCCAGGCTCCACAGAGAGCAGGGCTGCTCATGGCCCTTCGCGGCACGTGCGGCACACGATCCGGATCCCATGTGGCTGTGGCAGCCTGAGGCAATGCAAACATGCCAGAACAGGTTGGGATTTGGGCAGAACAAACCATGGTGACTTTCCAATGGGGAAGATTCGCCCAGTGTGGCTGATGGGGACAGAGGGGTGGGGATGGAAAAGGCACAAGCACACCCATCACAGGCCCTTCTGACCATACAAGTACAACCCTGGTGTTGGCACTCAAAGGTGGTTGTCATTTTTTGTGGAACAAGAAACAGGCACGACCCCAGCAGAGGCTCCTACTGCTTTCATTGGGGCAGGGATTCACGAGGAACCAGCTCAAAACTGCTGCTTGCATTCTTATAACCTTTTAATATTTAATGAAGGCCGGGAATGCTGAAGGTCACCCGAAAGCATCAGCAGTGGATAACTGTAATGCCCACAGACAGCCCTGAAGGGCTCGGAGCCTCCTCCCCGACAGGTATTGATGTTCCTCAGATTGTATTGATCCCTCAGCTCGGGCTTTCCTTCCTCAGACTAACGCAGAGGCTGTGCCTGAGCTCTACAGAACACGCTCCCCTGCCAGGCAGCCGAGCCCTCAGTGCCACCCAGTCAGTGAGAGCAGAGTGACCCCTGATGTGCACAGGGGTGGGAAGTCCACGGGTCCCAGGGCTGCTGTCATGTTTCTGCCATGTTCATGCCCAGCAAAACAAAGGCTGGGTGAAACACAGCCAACAGTCACAGTTCTTTAATAAAAAGAGGTAAGAAGTTCTAAAATATGCTCCGTTGTAAGTGGTACTAGATGGCTACACAGGGACATTGGAATTCCCATGGCAGCACAGCTCAGCCATGGATTTCACGCTCACATTCAGATGGTACAACAGCAAAAACTGTGCATGTGCTAGAAATGCAGCCCAGTAACTAAAACATCACTGTGATGAGGCAGCATTGGCAGGGAACTGCCCAGGGGACAACATACCGTGTTTAGAGCTCAGGGCAGGACAGCTCAACCTGCCCAGTGCTCGAGGCTTTGCTAGTAAAGGGTGAAAATAAACCCAGAATATTCTTTCAGGATTAGTGGAACTGGGAATGCAATTTTCATACAAACAGAGCTATCATGGAATGCTATAAACACTAGTGCTCACCTTTCCCCTATTGTTATCTGATTTGGTATTTACTGGATCCAAAATAAGAAACGTCAGAATCCCAGCACAAGAGTTGGATGCACTGCCAAGAGGCAGGATGAGGTAGCTGTAAATGGAGACCTGAGTGAAAGGGTGAATGCTTGATCCTTCTCACCTCCTAGGGTCAGGATGCTCTGGCTCTGTCCTCACTCTGAATTCACTCCTCCCGCCTTTACTACCTCCTGATTTACCAAAATTCTGGATGATCCCACCTGTCTGGGTTAACGCTTTCCAGCCAGATTCCCAGGGTTGGCTCAGTTTCACTTAATATAGAGCCACAACTGAAATGCAAAGCTGAAACACCTGTAGCTTTGGGATTTCGTGAAGAACAGCAGCTCAGCTCTGCCCCGTGCCCACGGCCAGGGCAGGGATCCTTGGCTGGCACTGAAGCCCCAGGGCCGCTGCCCCTCCGATGGTCCAACACAGAGCCCAGTCCCAGCAGAGCCAGAGCAGATGTCCAGGCGCTGTCCATTACTCAGACCTGCTCCTGTCCCCCTCCTGTCTCTCTGGGCAGCCTCTGCTGAAAGCTTTCTCATCTCTCTGACAGCCCCACCAGGCACAATCATTCTCTATTTCTAACACTCTCTGTGCTGCCTCTGCGCAAATCTTAATACTTCAGTAAGAGTTCTGAAAGCTTCTTGCTTCGGTATCGATCTGCTCTGAGTGTCATTTCTCTGCTCATTTCCAGGTAGATTCCTGTCTCTGCCAGACAGCTCTTCCTCTGCCAGAGAGCTTCACAAAGCCCCACAGAGCCCATTAACTGATCAGCATCAGCACAAGATATTTAACTTCCACCAGAAGTGTCCTGGGCTTGCATGTCTCATTAACGAACACTAAGGAATATAAAATCAGTAAGGGTAATATTACAGATATATTCTTTTTTCTAGGCTCTCTCTATGAAAGTTTCATTTTGTACAAGTTCCTGTGCTTAAAGGGGTTCCAGGAGAGCTGGAGAGGGACTTCAGACAAGGTCCTGGAGTGCCAGGACAAGGGGGAATGGCTTCCCACTGCCAGAGGGCAGGGTTACACGGGGTATTAGGAAGGAATTCTTCCCTGTGAGGGTGGGGGGGCCCTGGCACAGGTTTGCCCAGAGAAGCTGTGGCTGCCCCATCCCTGGAAGTGTCCAAGGCCAGGTTGGACGGGGCTTGGAGCAACCTGGGCTAGTGGAAGGTGTCCCTGCCCATGGCAGGGGGTGGCACTGGATGGGCTTTAAGGTCCCTTCCAACTCAAACAGCTTTGTGATTCCATGATTCCCTTTTCAGACCTATCAGCACCAGGTCAGCTCAGCCATGGCTTTACATACCTGCTCTTTCATCCCAAAGCAAACCTCAGCCAAGACTTGGAGCAAAGCCCTGTGAGAATGGTGAGCCTGGAACGTGGGTACTTTCTCTCACCAAGGGTTTAAGAGCAGAAGGACATTCAGGTTGGACATCCAGTATTAACACAAATGGCGCCTCTTTTCCAATACTGCAATAGGTTTCTTTTACATCTTCAGGTGAAATTCTGCCATCCTTGCATAGACAAGGCAATGACACTTGCTATTTTGTGCCAAGTAAAAAAGGCTCTCTTTGCCCACATCACCTGTCCTTAGTGACAGGCAGGGGAAGCAGCAGCAGCACCCCCAGCCTCAGCCCAGCCCAGCTCAGCCCCCACAACAGGCAGGAACCTCATACCTGTCACTTTGCACAACATCCTCTCTGCCACAGACACACAGACAGGGGCTGCAAGGGCTCATGTTCCTGCTCTGGTGTGAATAATTTACACCAGGAATATCTTGTTCTGCTATCTGCCTACAGAGCAGACATGACAGCTCCAGGCCTCTCCTTCCCCACCCATCACCTGCTGGGAAGTGGAGGGGCCGGACACACGGCACAGCCCCAGCTCATTTTCCGCTGACAAACTGATGAGCTCATCAGGTTGGTCCCTGGACCTCAAACCTCATCACTCCTCCTCCAAGAGTGCAAGCTGCTCATCTGCTGGAAACAGAGAGGGAGTAAGAGCTGACATCGTGATTCTTAGGGTAAAAAAAAATAAAAATATAAACCCAAGCTGCCTACCCATGTGTGGAAAGGTCAGAATCTAAAAATTCTCCCTTCTCACACAGCTACAGAGCTTAAAATGGAATTAATTTTAAGTGTACCATAAAAATATATCTTTCATCCCATTTGCCAAGTAACTGGTGCTCCTTTTCTGTCTGCATAAAGACAAGCCTTTGGCTCTTTTATTAATATCCATGAGCATAATTTAATGGCTTATCCAGCACTGGAGACGCACAATTCATATTTAACAGTAAGTGTTATTTGGAAGGAGCCTGGAAGAACAGTAATGAACATATTGGTTGCTCAGTCTGCTCTGAACGCTTAGATCAATACAACATCGTTTACTTATTGCAACTTATTAGCCAAGTCATTTTTTGTCATCTCAGTGCTTGTGTGTAGCAACCAGAGAAGTGGCAGAGAAAAGGACGAAAAATTCATAATGTTTATATGAATTTAATTCATGTAAATCCCTCAAGTCCACTCTGCAGCAGAGACCTAACAGTGCTCACTTTATCTCCCTATCTACAAATGCACACCCAGATACATCCTATTTTAATATTGTATCTGTTTTTGCAGTCCTAAAGACCAGGCCAAAGCTGCAAAGCTTCTTTGTGCACAAGGCTCTGCAAACAGGCACTAAAATAAGATATCTTTATCAACTCTAGCACCGAACTAAACCTTTCAAAGGAATAAACATCAGAAAGACAACACTGCATCCACCAGAAGCTGCCAGACATCCCAGAGGCGATGGAAGGTTATAGCCCAGCACTGTGGAAGATAAAGCTTTGGATGGCCTTTATGGGCAGCACCTTTTATATGCTCTCTGCCCAGAGCTGTCTCCACTTCCAGCTCGTTCCAGCTGTGCTCCGTGTCATGCTTTATTCATGCACCTCCGGATTAAAAAAACGCACACGTTGCTGGAGCTGCCAGAGCACATTATGGCAACATCACATTTGAAGGCTCTTATTTTTCCCCTATATCCAATTATTTTTCCTCCTAGGTTTCAGAATCAAAAACACAGGTGAGGGAAAACACCCCCTTAAAGTTCAAGGAACGGAGCTGTGTGTGTGTGTTCCATGAGTGCTGCCAACCCACTGACCCCAGCGAGCAGGGGCTGTACTGAGTATGGATCGTGGCCAGGCACCAGCCCAGCTGCCCTTACACAGCATCCCTGCTCCACCATTAGTCCTTTCGTCTGCTCTGAACATGGAAGGAATTTTAACACGTGGAGGCTGTGCTGCCCTTAATTATTGATTATTTTCTAGGCTCTGGTATGTTGTAAAAAGTCATAATTATACACCTTTCTGTATGGCCAAGGCATACAAAGCCCTGTTGTTTGTCTGCCCTGGCTTTGCTTTCCTCTGCCCCCTTCTCCCACCTTCTCAAGGCTCCTTTCATCATCTCCTTTCAGAGGTTTATGTTTGTGTCATTTTAGGAGCATGGAAGATCCCAGGATAGCACACAGCTAAATGGAGCACACCCACGGGACACAAACTAGGGAGCAAGAGCAGCTGCTGCAGCAGACCTGAGTGCTGCCCAACGAGCCCTCATTGTCCAGGAAATTCACACAGAGCTTTCCTAATGTTTCAGTGTGAAATATCTCTACCTCTCAGAGAGCTGGAAATATCCTGTTAGCAACCAGTTTTATCCCAGAGATGACACATGGCCATTGGATTTAATTACAGCAGCAAAGCAACGTATTTTTTGTCATAGAAATGTTTTGATTTTAATTATAATACCTCATAAATATTTCCAAGCTTTAAATTATCCTGGGAACCAATTTTTATTGTTTTATTTAGCTTCTTTGAGACACTCAGCTTTAACAGGAGTGTTACAGAGACAGCAGCATCCCCGCTGCCATGCATGCCCAGCCAGCGGTCCCACAAAGAACCAGCCGAGTAATGAGGAGTTGACTCACATCCAGGTGACAAATTGGTCTCTCACGGTGTTCTTGTCACATACGGGGAACTGGTGGGCAGTGAAAGTGCAGAAGAGGAAGTCCTGGATATGAACAATTCCTCCTAAGAGGAATTTGCACAGTCCCTGTGCAGCACAAGGCTCGTGCAATGCTCGTCACCTCCCAGCACCATCCTCTCAGCTGTGGCTGCCCTTCATTTGTCAAACAACCACAAAAGCCTTGGCAATTAGGATATTATCCTAATTGTAAGATGAATCTTAATTAGTGGCTGCCACGGTCACTGATGGGTTGGCCTTGGCCAGTGGCAGGTTCATTGTGGAGCCAGTTGTGGCTCCATCGGACCTCAGGAAAGCTTCCAGCAGCTTCTTACAGAAGCCAACCCAGTAGCCCCCCCGTTACCAAAGTCTGGCCACACAAGCCCAATTCAGATGGAAATTTGGATCTCAAGGATCAGGAAGGGTGGGCAGACATGGACAGCCCTTTAGGGACCAGAGTAGGTCTTTCCCCACTGGAAGCCACCCTTAAAGCTTCCATAAGATCAGAGCACCACACACCCCGCAGCATCCTGGTGTCACACAATCCCAACACATCCCTCAGAACCCTGTCAGGGAGCACCAGCTCCACCCCAGGACAGGTACACGGAAGGCACTGAGGCTGGAGACCCCCATCCCACAGCCCTTCCTGCACACACCATCCACCAAGTGGCCAACTCCGCTGAGCCTCCAGGACAACAGCGGCCAGGAGAACCCCACGTGGTAGTCCAGAGGGATTTCATTAACTTCCTTGGTGCTGCTTCTCAAAATGACTCCACAGCCAGAGGGTTTGTGGCTTCATCTCCTGCACAGGAAGGTTAAAACACGGCCTGGTACCTCTGTCCTCTGGAGATGTTTGCACAGAGAAACGCTCAGAGTTCCTACCAGCAGCAATAAAATACGATTTTGCATTCCATTTCCCGAGGGAGTAACACATCAGCTCACGCTGCCTGAGCCATTTTAAATGGTTCTCCTTGGAAGTAGAATCTGAAAGTCTCTGAATATTAGACTCAAGTCAGGTTTCACTCCCCACCTATTCTAATTCTACGCCTCATTATTTGTGGAGATGGATAAATAGATACAACATGTGACTGTTCTCCCCACTGCTGCTTAATGATATTTTTTCTTCCTTTTTAAAATAAACAAATACATAAATAAAGCAGAGCCTCAGACCGTTTCTGCTGCAGAGGCTTCTCAGGGCACGGATGCAGCTCCCCCATCTGTTTTCTCTGACCTCAGTCAATGCTGCCCATAAATCAGCCTCCCCCTCCTCAAAAAAAACCAAAAAAGCCCATAAAATTGTTCACTTCCTTCTCTTGTTCATCTCTGTCTGATGTTCAGCACAGAAATTCCCCCTATAATGGATTTTTCTCCTCCTTCCACAGATCTCCAGTGCTCCAAACANTAGAAATTCCCACTATAATGGATTTTTCTCCTCCTTCCACCCAGCTTTTTCCTTCCACAGATCTCCAGTGCTCCAAACAGAAAGCAACTCTGCTTCTCACCATCTCAGCTGTTTTCCACACACAATATATATAATATAAATATTCTCAGCCACCAACTTGGCAGGGGGGATAAATATTCTCCTCTGCCCCTGATGCTACACAGGGTGGAGAATTCGTGCTGGCAGCTCTTTCCAACACAGCAGGTCTCAGCGTACCTACACAGTAACGTCAGAGCACGAGGCAGAGCTCACACTGCAGCCTCTCGGAGCATCGTGCTCCCTACCCAGCATCGTGCGAGGGAGGTGGTGTGCAAGTCTCTCTTCCCTTCCCTGACTGAGAATGGAAGGCTAGAGGCTAAAATAAAACAGAAAAATAGCTTTTCTATAAGCTCTGAGGAGCTGGTAAGAGTCTAAATGCTATTCCAGACTATTAAGAAAATAAATCTTCAGGAATCAAAGTCCCCAAACAAACAGATTTATTCACATATCTCAATCCGCTTCTTTCCTCTCCTCAGAGTTAAACCCCCCCC
>VZRE01009904.1:383374-422014 GCA_013396775.1 Cephalopterus ornatus
CTTTCATGAAAAGCTATTTAAAATCCATTCTGGGATTGGCTATTCTGCATTTTATGCAATATATATGGACTTTGGAAATTTTACAGAACAAAATGATTACCCTAAATTATTGATCAAAGAAGCAAATACATACAGTGGCCTTAAGAACACACTGGCTGCTCTGAGAGAAGAGAGCCCTCCATGTTGACTGCACTGACAGTGTTCATGTATCATGAGGAAGGCTAATTTCTAATTATATGATCTTATTGCACATTAAATATGAAAGCAATCTTTTCATTTTTATGCAAAGCTTGAAATGTTGCCTCAGAAGTGAACAGTGAACAAAGGGACATCAATTTAGGGACAGAAAAGGAAGATGTAAATATGCTCATCCCAACCAGCAGCCACAAACCATCACATGTGTTCAGTGCTTTCCACACACAGACTCCAAAGACCCTCTCAACAATTAAACTTCCTCACATCTCATGGGGCAGGGGAAAGATAAAAGAAAAATGATGGAATAGAAGAGCAGAGACCCCAACCAGCCAGGCACACACCATTCTAGGGATGGCAGCTCACAAAGTCAGACCTGGGCAGCAGATTTCCAGTGCATGTCCTTCAAACAGCCTTCAATTAGAGAAAAACCTCCCCCTCAACTGAGACACAGATTCAGCAATACCCTCTCTTAAAGGGGAGCCTGACAGAGCAAGGTATTTCACTAGCCCTGGGAAAAGCCAGGGTCCTCCTCAGCAAGCAGCAGGTTTTGGCTGATAAAACAAATAGCTGGAGCATAGAAGGTGCCCTGACAAGCAGGCTGGGCATGACTTACCTCTCTGGAAACCCAGACAGCACCAACGGGACTTCACACCTTTGCTAATGCTCTCCAAAAGCCTCTCCAGGGCAGAGCCGTGTGCTGGCTTTATCAGCAGCTGCTGTCCACAGTTGACCAAATCCAGTTCAGCTGTGACTGAGGAGCATGTGAGAGATGGCCTTAATTACACCTGTGCATTCTGCTAAACTCCTGCTGATCAGTGGCACCTGAGCTGCTCATTTCACTGGCAAAAGTGAATTTACCACAGTGAGTTTGGTAGCATCTTATTTCCAGAGGTGTTTAAAAGATGTGGCACTTAGGGACATGGGTTAGTGACAGTGTCAGGTTTATGGTTGGACTCAACAATCTTAGGGTTCTTTTCCAACTTTAACGAGTCAATTCTATTTATTTTCAAGGCAGGGATTTCAGTCGTTTCGTGGCATTTTATTTTTGCTGTTTATTGAAATATGGGATTACCTACAAATCATGCAAAACAGGTGTGATGTGCAGAGCATCCACGATTCCCAACCCTGAAGTGAAAGTACAGTGTTTCACTTCTATTACCTGTTTTTTCTTTATCGTAATAACCCATCCAGGGCCGGGGGTGTGGTGTCAGCAGGAGGTGTCAGAACATGCCGGGTACAGCAGAGCTGGAAGAAAACAGCAGTTCTGATGGAAAAAAATGCCCCATCTTCCCACTCTCCCACAGATACAGATAATAACCTTCATCCAACCTGAAAACTAAAACCATAACCTGTGATTCATAGTGGTCAGAGAGTAGAACAAATGGTCAAATGGCCACCAGCTTGGGAGTTACCCTGGATGAGGTTTGGTTTAGAGGACGAGAAGATGAACAAGTCAGTTACAGGTGTCCTGCTCCTCATCTTCCCCAAGTAATTGAAGATTCGGTATTATTTTTAGTGAGTTATTTTTAATTGGTCTCATTTGCTGAAGTAAATTAGGTGTAGCATTGTCCCTGGTGTGATGTATGTACCTGTGCAACTGGAATGAAAACGTGGCAAAGATTCAAACCACTGCCGTGGCAGAACTGCCCCAGTCAGATAAATGCAATTAATTTCTAAGCCAGGCCTTGAAAAATTATGATACTAATCTATTTATTTGAGTGTTAGTGATGGTCTCCATCAAGGTCAGGAGAAATCGCTCAATTAATAAATGGCCGTTTGCTCTGACAACAACAACAACCCTCTCCCTCGAGCTCAGGGAGCCGGAGCTGTGCCCTCAGACACGGGCAGGGCTGTTCTCTGCAGGACTGGACAACAAACACATTGCAGGGCCAGATCGGGTGGAGCTTGGGGCTGCCCTGGGGCCCTCAGTGAGGATGCAGATGCTTTTTGGAAATGAGCACCCCGTGTCAGGTTTGCAGCCCCTCCTCACCCCCCAGCTTCTGGCTAACACTGGCCTTGGCAGGAGGTGAGGGACAACTTCCTTCCGCGGCGGGTGGAGAGCAGTGGCACAGCTGCCCAGGGAGGTGGCAGTCTCCTTCTCTGCAGACATTCCAAGCCCACCGGTGTCACCTGCTCCAGGTGACCCTGCCTTGGCAGGGGGTTGGACTGGATGATCTCCAGAGGTCCTGTCAATCCCTCACCACCCCGTGATTCTGTGAAAGCCCCACAGAAATCCCCAGCAATCCCCTATCCTCCTTCTCCTCCCCAGCTCCACTGACTATGCCTTTCTTTCACTTCCAGTTTCAGCTCAGGCTAAACAGCCCTTTCATGGGAACGTGGCACACGGGTGGGTTTTCTGGGGCACGTGAGTGTTGCACAGCAAGTAAAGGCTGGGAAAATTGGGTTATTGAAATACCTGCTTTTATCCCTGGAATTGTTTCCCTCCGAGTCTGGCCCAATTTGCAGCTCTTTCATTAGAGGTTCACCTGCCCTGAGGAAAGTGATGCGTCCTTTGAGGAGCCCAGTGGTGTCTGAAGAACAGGATAATCTTTAGAGGGCAGGGGATTGTCAGACAGCCTTGCTGTATATTAATATAATTCAAGGAAATAAATCCAAACCAAAGTGGGATTTCAGCATCAATTCAAAGAAAAATGAGAGCCAAGTGGGGCAGCCTTTCATCATGCAGAATTTTGTTTTTCTCCTGGAAGCAGCCATCAGCCACCACGTGAACTGCAGAGCACAGGGGGCTGGGATGGTGGTCAGGGCCTCCTGGGATGCCCTGGAGGGGTCTCAGCAAAGGACCCCTCTTCATGCCTTGGAGAAACGTCTCTGCTTGGGAGGAATCACCGGGAAGGGAAATCACAGCAAGCAGATCATTTTGATATTGCTCTTCCAGCCCATGAAAAACGAGCCCATTCAGAGGTCTGGTCAAAATGCAAAGCCCCTTCCACCTCTCCTCACTGGAGCTGCACCTCCCACATGGCTGTTTGCTCATCAAAACTCCCTCTCGCTAATTTATTACCCCCTGACAGCACGACTTTAATTCCCTAGAGAATGGCAGTGAATATATTAGGTAAGCAGGTTTCAATTACTATTTTTCCTCTGGGAAGAGAAAAGGCAACGTCATAGGGATCACGAATCTGTTCCCGACCACTTTCCCAGCTGAGAGTTCCTGCAGCACCAGCTGGTGCTGGAGCACCCCCTGCCCAGGGCTCCAGCACGGGCAGTCACACCACATCCCAGGGGAAGGGCTTCACATCCCAATCCTGAAACCTTCCAGAGCCCATGGCAACAGCTGAGGCTCCCTCTTCAGGGACCATAATGAAATGTGTCAAGAACAGAGGGTTTTAATCACCCCCACAACACACTTCCACTAAATCTGAATTATTCCAGCTGGGTGTGCCTGTTCCTGCATGGCTCTTGGGGCTCTCCCACCCGGCGTCTCCTGGGGCCTCTGCGCTGTTTTCCCTGGATTAATTAAGGTCTGGATTGAAGGTTTTTGTCAATGTCGTGGTGGAGGTTTATGGAGGTCCTTAGGGTTAATTTATAATCCCCTCAAGAATAAGTAAATATTTAAATTTCCCCCACTGGTGTAATTGAATGTTTTAATTCATGCTGGTAGACTGAGTCAGGCAAATGCTTCCATTGCCAGGGTTATTTATTAAATAAATGAAAACAGGAAATCACTCCTGTCACTTTGCCAGAGCTTGTACAAAAGTGCTGCTCCCTCCAGCCCTCATCCCTCATCACACCTGACCAGCAAAGGGCCAGGCGAGTGAAGGCTGTTTTATTTCTGCTTTAGCTATGACAACCAACAGTGAAGGAGCTGCCCAGGGACTGCCTGGGAGGGATGCCTGGCTGTGCCAGTGCCAAGGAGGAGGGAAGCCAATTAATCTGTGTCACGGCTCAATTAACGACCAGTGCAGCCCCATCATCCCCTTCCCACCCCGAGCTCGTGACCCACACTCATTGGGATGCTCCCCAGTTATCAGCTGCCACCCACCCACTGCAGCTGCTGGCACCTCAAACCCCCCACCCCACCCCCAGCAGGGCCCCCTTACCCTTGGCACGGGCCAGGCTGAGTGGATGGATGGAGGGATGAGCGGATGGATGGAGGGACAGCGGGATGGATGGATGGACAGACAGAGGGAGGGATGGATGGAGGGAGGGAGGGAAGGATGGAGGGATGGACAGAGGGATGGATGGACAGAGGGATGGAGGGAGGGAGGGAAGGAGGGAAGGATGGAGGGATGGACAGAGGGATGGATGGACAGAGGGATAGAGGGAAGGAGGGAAGGATGGAGGGATGGAGGCATGCTCACCCTGCACGTGCTGCAGCTGCTCAGCCATGACAGCACAGAACCAAATTAACGGTATCAATGGATATGTGATCTAACACTTAACCAACAGACATGAGACCTGGTGGCAATCTGGGGCCTTGTACATCCGGGAGAAATCACTGGTGCTGTTTAAATATTCATTTTTGCGTTCTTGGCATCACAATCCACTGTAAATTACAGCTCCTTCTGTGGCAGTGATCACAATCAGATAAATACTGCTCATAGTTTCTTGTGTTTCTATCTCTGGACAGAATTGGAGATTTTTGGTGCTGGAGGCAACAGACAGAGATGTATTGAAAATTAAGGCACCTAAATAATTAAGCCCACTGCCAAGTCTTGGAGGCAATTTAATAAAGTGCTTTCGGGGCCATGGCTGATAGTGAATAACGTCTGTTGTCACCGTGTCCCACAGGCTGTGGGAGCAGTTTCGTGTTGCCATTGCACGGTGGTGCTGAGCTCTTGGTGATCCTGGGAGAGGGGATGCTGTCCTGAAACCCAGGTAAGAAATCCCTGTGCACGTGGGACATGAGAGCAACAAACCTGGGCTTTCTGCTCCTCCCAAGGCAGAGATACAGATTATTAAACCCACGTGACTTGCACTGAAATCACACTTTGGTGTCCCACCCGGAATTACTTCAGGAACAGACAGGTTTTCCCCCATCTTTCCCATTTCCATGGGAGCCAGGGGCTCCATGGCAGACAGCTGAGGATGGCTGGCACCCCGGGCAGGGGCAGGTGCCACAGTGGGATGTGTGGGAGGGGGTCCCTGTGCAGTGCCTGGTGGTGCCAGCACAGCTCCCACTGGTCCCAGGTGAGCCCGGGCACTTGGCACTGCCTTATCCTGGCTCTGGAGGACCCACTCTGCCAGCCCTGGGGAGGCGTTTTCCAAAACTCTCCCCTGTCCTGCAGACTTTCATGTGTGTTTGATTAATTATGCATGGATTTTTGATTGCAAATACGGTGCAGAAATGAGTGCACAAGCTGAGTGAATCAATTTGGCCTAAATAACATCCAACCACAATTCCTGGACTGATTTTTTTGCCTGCAAATTACAGTGATGGAGAGAGAAATTCCCTTTCTGTGTTTGCTTTGGGAATTATTTTTCATCCTGACAGCCTCTGCTGTGTGGGCTGGGTTAGAGACAGAGTTCACACGGAGACAGAAAAGCTGAGGAAGCAGAAAGCTGGGAACACTGAGGGTGCCGCGGCAGGGCTGGAGCCCAGGAATTCATGCTGCAACAACACTTTCCCCCACACCATCCAAGACACACCTGGAATCTGCTGAGAGCAGCCAAGCTTTGACCACAGCCCTGGTTCTCCCTTGGCAGTACTGGAACGTCCCATGTGCCTGGCTGGCACAGCCCTCCCCATCCCAAAGGGACAGAGCTTCCCCAGGGAGCCTGTGGGACTCTCCCATCCCTTGACATTACAGGGGATATTACTGTTCATGACATGAAGTTGATGATGGTGGCAGAAAATCTTTCCATGGAAGGGTAATAAATGCTGTGGGTTTGTGCAGCGACAGCTGCCACTGCAGAGGGTCAATAAACGTTGTCCTGGAGGACGGTGAGGAGCAGCTCCCTCCACAGCCCCTTCCCAGTGTAATCCCCATGAAAACAAGTGATTCTGCCTTCAGCAACAACAAGTAGGGCCAGTTCTGAGCCAGGAGATACCTCAGTGCCTTCTCCCCAGGAACGTGCTCCAGCCCAGCTCCTCTCAGTGTCTCCTGGGGGCTCCCCACAGGAGTTCTGTGTCCTGCTGGCACCGCGGCGCTGGGACGGGCAGAGTCCTGCACATCAGCAGCATCACCTGTGCAGCCAGGACCGAGTTATTTCAGTGCCCACTGGGCAATTCTTTGGTCACAGCACGACAGCACCAAACAGGAGCAGAGCAGACGGGCTGGACCTGGCCTGGGACTGGCCGGTATGAGGGCAGTCAGCACACTGAACCTCTCAGGCGTGCTCGCTCCCAAAGCAGGGCTTGGCATGCCGTGGCTGCAGGAATTTTCATCTCTTCCCAGGAATACTGGTGCCCAACTGGGGCCTCAGACAGCTGAGAACTTCCTTATGTCTAAATCAGGACAATTATTTAATTGAGACATTCTGTACACACCGGGAGTGCAGGGAAGAGGTGCAGGGGAGGGGAAAGAGCAATAAATCACTGAGCACAGGTTAACCATCTGAGCCCTTTATAAACAGCTCGTTCAGGAGACACTGATCCCACTGTTCCGTTTTATTTAAGGAAAACCTGTTCTTTTTCCTCTGTGCACACTTCTCCAGGAGAACATGGGATCAAGTAGGCACCTGCTGTGGCCACAGGCCAAGGCTGCACTGATGGGGTCAGGATTTTGGTTTGAAAACACAGCAGGTTTGCCATTCCCATTTGGTGTGTGACACAGGCATTCCTCTAAGTTACCCCTGAAAGCACCTGAATTCCAGCCAGGTGGAAGTGTTACTTGATGGGTGGGAAGTGCTGCTTTGTTTAAGAAGGCTGGTGGAACCAATCCCAGCTCATGTCCCAAAGCCTAATCCTGTTCCAGGGAAGGGCTCCCAAACATTCCAGAGCCCTGGCAGACCCTTCCTGCAGACATGGGATGGGAAAGAAGGCAGTGAGCAAACCCTGGCACTGGGTGAGGATGCCAGGAGTGGATGTCTCCAGGGCTGGACCATGACATTTGCAGAGCTTCCAACCCCAGCAAGCTTGTCCCTGCAGGGACCCTGGAGGGAGAACAGGATTTGTCCCTCCGGCTCTCACAGTTTTGCTGCTTCAAACACCCTTAAGATCCCACCACCTGCTCCCCCTGCCTGTCTCCAGAGTCCTCCAGGGCTGGGCAAGCTGGGGAGGATCAGGGAAAACAGCACCATGCCTAATGTCAGCAACTACCTGGGGATGCTCTAAAGCAGGGCTTATGGTTTGGAGTCCCTAATTCCAGAGAAAGCCTGGAGCAAAAACAACTGCTTGGCATTATCCACCATCTGCAGAGGGAACAGAACCAGGGCTGTGCAAGTCACTGCTCCCACAGGAAGGGAAGTTTCTGGAGCACAGAACCCGTGGGGTTTCCTGATGTCACCTGGAAGCTCCCATGAAAGAATACCCGGAGTAGGGATGAAATGAGAGCTTGGTAATTAATCCAGTCTCCAGCCAAGCAGCTCCTCTCTGTGACCAAACTTCAGACAGCATCTTCCAGATCACTGCTGGGCCCCTTCCCTCCCTCCCCACATGCAGGGAATTTTCCAGCGAACATGGACTGCAGCAGACACACATCTAAAAAGATCCAAGACACTTTAACGGGCCCAAAACACTTCACAGTGTCTCATGACCACGTGGAACGGCTGCGGAGCAGCTCTGCGGCTGCACCCACAGCGGGAGCCCTGCACGGGGCTGGATCCTGGCGTGGGTGTCCCGGGAAGGGAAGGGCTGGCTAAGGGGCACAAGGTGGCACAGGTCTGAACACCTGCAAAGCACGAGAGTCCTGCCCTTGCCTTGTTTTGAGCAGTGATGGAATTCAGCACCACGTTCCTCCCCGGATCAGAGCGAGGTGACTCACTGTCTCATTTTGCCAGTGACAACAAAAGCTTTCTCTGCCTCATAATGCATTTCCATTACAGCATTAAGGATTTTTCTGACCCAAATACACGTCCTGAGAACAAAAATAACTGTAAGGAATAAAGTGTTTAATCTGCCTCGATTCTGCTCTCAGAAAGATAAAATCTATTACAAATGTTATCCCTCGCCCTGCCTATTAATCCTAAAGGGACCAGTGATTAAATACTGTTTCTAACCCTCCAGTCCCCTCCAGACTCCTGGGATTCCAGGAGTCCCAGTTGCTCCATGTTGTACATCTGGGGATGATAACAGGGCAGTATCTTACCTGGGTTGGGGGCCCCAGGTTTTCTGGGGAGTTCTCTGAGTTCTGAGTTCTCTGCTGTGCTTGGCCGGGATTCCCAGGGGGATCTCTGCTCCCTGCAGCCTTGGAGCCCCATCCCCGTGGTGTCAGGACATCTGTCCCACCCTCCAGCACAGGCTGGGCAATGCTGGGCCCCAAACCACAGACAGGGAATGCACTTCAGGACTCACTGACAGCCAGTTACAGGGGCGGGGGTTGAGCCTATCAAATTAATTTTAATTACATTTCAAAGAAAGAAAAGCCACTCGAACATTTCTAATCAACAGGCATCTAATGAGGCCTGTTAGTTCCTGCAGTCTGAACACAGTAGGGAATTTTCTAAGATAATTTACTTCATTAATATTCAGCCAGAAGTGGATCATCCAATACTTTCCACAGTGGCATTGAGATAAAATATGTCAGAAGGAAAATTTTATATTTGACATGGACTTTAAGTTTCATAAGTTTTGTTCTCTCTTTGAAAAAAACACTTCTGAGTGAAATAAAACATTACAGCCCAGATCAACTGGAATGATTACAGGGACTCAACCAGAACAGTGCCCAGGTATGAATATATCAGAGCCAGTCAGGAAAATCAGAGGGATTCCCTTTGCAGGATTTCTGAATGTTGTTGCTGTATATAATTCTTGATACAAGAAATGTCAACAACCCTTGAAAAGCTGTCAGTCCTTTTAAGGAGTAACAGCTTTAGTGTAACAGGTTTCACGTCTCCAAGCTGAGACTGGTTTGGTTTGGTTGGTTACAATGCAAATGAAAAAAAAAAATTAAAAAAAAAAAAAAATAAGAGCCTCAGACAGATCAAAGTTTGCGACGTTTGAGAAGGAACATTTGTCCTGTCAATGATCAATACCCCACAGCCCCTGGGATCGGCCCTGGGGGGCAGCTGCTGGGAACTCAGGATTTTCATCGTGGGGACATTAAGCTGTGCGTATTTACAGAACACGTGTAGGTTACTTAAAAGTCCAACCTGATAGAAACAACTCTGTTAGTCTGTCCTTCTGGAAGCATCACTCCCCTTTCTTCTCCTTTTTCTACTGCACTGTAAAGGTTATCCTCATAAAAGATGTTATTCCAAATAGCATCACATCATCAGAAAGGAGAGGGAAAAGATGAA
Source organism: Cephalopterus ornatus (assembly GCA_013396775.1). Lineage (NCBI taxonomy): Eukaryota > Metazoa > Chordata > Aves > Passeriformes > Cotingidae > Cephalopterus > Cephalopterus ornatus. The sequence continues at coordinate 392,930 of VZRE01009904.1, forward strand.
ATCATGAATATTTGAAGAACTATTTTCCGAAGAGCTCACTGTGGCCTGGGAGGGGAGGCTGCAAAAGGCACCAGCAGCCTCGTGGGCTCTTTTCTGTCCTGTGTGCTGCAACCAAAGTTTATTTGTCTGCAGTGTGAAACAGTTCAGACAAGCCTTGATCCCAAAAGGGCAGTTGTCCATAAAGGAGATCAGATATTGGCTAAAATGTAATTGATTTTTTCCACACTGATGTCCATGTAAATGTTCCCGTGGCACAACAGCACAGAATGGAGGCAGCAGCCCCATGCACTTACTTCTGGCTGGAGAGGCTCTGCTCCCCTTTCTGTCCCACCAAACCTCACTCAGCTCACGCATCAGATCATCACCAGCGGCATTTGCCTTCACTAGAAACTGCCCAGCACTTCTTCCCTGTCCTTTTTCAGCTGTGACATTTAAAAAGACTCTAACCCCCCCCAAATGAAATGTTTGCGTGGTTATTGTCCCATCTTACAGCAACTGGGTCTCTAATAACACCACTACCCACTTGCCACTACACATATCCTTAATTCCGCCCTTGAAAATACAATGGGAAGCAGGATTCAAGTTTCATATTGTTAATGGATTAAATTAAATTACATTCTCATGATTCAAAGACACTTAGGTTAATTTAAGAATATATATTTTACCCAAAACTCACTTAACTGCCATGTAATTTTTTGCTATTTCCTTTTCCATTATTGCTGATTAACAAGATCCTCGGGAATAAACAGAAGTGCTCTCTCTGCTGCAATTAGCCTGTCTGTCCCTCTGATTAGCTGATTCCTATCTTGTGGCAGAGAATTTGGAAATCCAACATACTCCACTCTGACATCATCGTTCCAGTCACTGACCAAAATGGAAGTTTTCTGGGAAAGAAAGGCCTTGGCTCTATTTTAGTAGAAGTTTGGAAGATCACTGAGGTCCAACCAAAGCATCACTGAAACAGAAGGACTTCGCTGCACTGAGCTGGAAAAGGAAAGCCCAGAAGGAAGCCTGGAACCAGGGTAAATTCCTCAGCCAAATCATCAGCAGAGCTGGGATATGGTCAGGCCAAAGACCTGCCCAGGGGCTCCCACTGCTCCTGCAGGCAGCAGAGTGCTGGGGGGAACATGGCACAGGAGTCCCAGGAAAAGGGTGAGGAACACCATCAGGAGTACAGCAAGAGGAGGGTCAGTCATGGAATCCCAGGATCACAGAAGGGTTTGGGTTGGAGGGGACCTTAAATATCACCTTGTTCCAGTTCCCCCGCCCAGGCATCAGCTCAGAGGGTAACAAGGCAAAGGTCAGCCAAACTCTAAAGCTGCATCCCTAACCCTGATCTAAAAGGCCCTGTGAAGGTGTGCTCCCACCTTCCTCACCGAAATTCCCATGCAATTTTCATTGGAAAGCTCAGTTCTCACTTTCTGCCCCAGAACACAGTGTGGTAGTGGTGGGGGGTAGAGGAGTCTGTAAACCAGTTTAATGTTCCTGAAGATGAAAGACACATTAACAATTAAGTGATATTATTATTGTCAGTAGTAGTAAAGTAATAGTAGTAGGAGAAGTAATACCTCAGTGCTATGAAACATGCTGATAAAATAAATTCCTTGCTTTAGGAAGTCCAGACAAATGTTGCCTTTCAAACACAAAATATTGTGCAGACGTAAGACTCAGTTTATCAAGTATCTAATGGGAAAATAGAGTTAAATTCATTTTCATTATGTAAAAGCCTGAGATATTACCACAGCTTCTCATGTGAACAATCACCCTACAACCTGAACTAATATCTCCCACTCCCAAGCAGCTCCCCAGTGCCATTCATTTGGACAAATTGGAGAGAATTCAGAGACGAGCAACAAAATTATGAAGTGACTGGGGATATTGTCTGGAGAAGGAAGGTGAACAGGAGTACATTTGTATGGCACAGGTGAGTGATGGTTTTAAAGAGGTCACCGAAAGGGAGAGAGAGTCAGGGAAAGAATAAAATATCACTGTAAGACAAGAATTATCCAGAGGTCAGGAGACAAAATGAGGGGTCACAATGTTTTCATGCCAAATGAGATTCTTCCTGAAACAGAATGACCCCATCCAGTCCCTCCTGTCATCCAGGATACACGGAATGGTTTCCTGAGTATGATAAATGGATTCTTGAAGGTAAACTTTTCCTGGCAATAGGTAAGAGCCTGAGTGACCTCTGCTCTTCTCCATTTCCCACTGCCATGAGAGAGAAGTGCAGGTACTCACTGATATGTCACAGGAGCGGGGCTGAAGAGTTTGGGAGGTTTTCACGTGCCGTGTTGGACCCGGGACAATGCAGCACAAGGATGGGCATTAGCAGATGGAAAGGGAAGAGAAGAAGGAGATGGTCAATCAAGTCTGAAAGTGAGAGGGAGATTCTCCTGGTCAGGGAACACACCTCCCTGTCTGGGCAAAATATCAGTGGTCTGGGCGAGTTTCACTGGGAGCGAGCAGGGTTGTGACACGGGAGCCAAAGCCAGGAGCCCCATCACTGGACTTGGCTGCTCTGCTCTGGTTAAACTTCCACAAACACCAGGTTTCTTTGGAAAGATCACACCTGAAGTGATCCCCAGCTGGAAGCACACAGAACCCTGTTATTCCCACTAACAGTGCAGGCACATCCACCCCATCATCATCCCCCCACATCTCACTGCCTCCTGCCATCGCCTTCCCCAAACAGCTTCACAACCTGAAGGCCAACAGATTCTGGCACCAGAAAGAGTCAGAAATGAGGTTTAAACCCCTGCAGCTGCCCTTTGCTGCGGGAGCACCAGGAAGGACACAGAACACCTTTCCCCCATGCAGAAGGGGCTGGATTACAGACCTGATCAGACAGAAAACATACGCAGATGTACAGAACTAAACAAAACATTGTCTGTGATCTCTTTGTCAACAAATTAGATAACTCTGTTGGCAACTTGGCTGGCTCCTCTTGTTTGCACTGGTAAATTAAGTTCACAATGTTTGCAGTTGCAGGGGGATTTCTAAGTTTTAAAATTTTTAAAATTTTCTTTTACAGGCATCGTTCCTGAAAGGTGAATATATGGGATTTTGGGGAGCTCGTAACTATAAGGACTCAGTAGAAAAAGTTCTGTGTCCATGGAAATGGTTCTTATGGGGGAAATCTTGAAACAACAGTTGCAAGAAGCAATTCTAAATGATGTCTTTTTCTGTTAAACATGTGAGTTTTCATAGCTTGGCTTTCTGCACGCTGGAGGGATGCTCAAAGGTGCATGCAGCTCTGTCCTCTGCAGCAAGACTGGAAGGAAAAGATCCATTAGGACAATGGCAGCCAATCAGCCTTCAATTGCTGACAACCTCAAGGGTATTGGGAGGCTGAGTGTGATGAATTTTATCATATGATTGATCATGGTGGTGGCCTGCTTTAAAGAGCAAAGCCCATCTTGAGGCACAGCCCAGAGCAGGGCTTTGCTGAGCAGTAATTCCCAATTACCCCGCTGTGACCTTGCAAGGATCTTTGATCATTCACAAGGAGCCTGAGCTGACCAGTAAATAGAGCCCTGTGATAGAAACTTGTTATTGGCCATGGATGACTGATAGAGAGCTGCCAGTTATTTTTTACAACAGCTTTTACACCAGCTCTCAGAAGCGTTTTGGGCCTCCCTGCGACAGCACCCACCTCCCCAGGGCCAGAGACCAGGGAAGCTCCGAGGCAGATCAATCTTCCCGATAATTTACAGCTCCATCACTTAGATGAGGTCAAGCCGGAGGTGCACATGAGTGATGTGGTCCCGGCCCGAGGCTGTCGCTGCTGGCGGTCTCACCTTGCCTGTCCTCCCCGAAATGACTTCCCCAACATCCTCCTCCGAGCAGCAATTCTATCAGCAGGTCCTCTCAGACAACCACCACGAAATGAATTGCTCAGGCAGTCAACAGCAGCCTCCTGCAAACACTTATCCCCTCCAAGACTCTCCTCATAAAACTTTATGATACCTTTTTCTTATGATAATCCAGTATAAACATAATTTAATGGGACTGGGAGGAAAACAATCACAGCAACAAAAACAACAGGCAGTGATTGTAAAGTCTCCCATCTCATCATTTTTTCTTTCTTTTCGCTCATTCTCTCTCCTTTGGTTTAAGTCTGTATTATTTTGGCCATGCTGTCACTGGGTTATTATGTGCTCTCAATTACACTGCAATAAAGCCTGAAGGTCTTTTGTGGTTATACTTTAAACCTTTGAGGTGGGGTGTTTTTTTGCTTGTGAATTTGATTCAGCTTTGCTTTGGGCTACTTTTATGCCTGCTAAACCACTCCATCCAATATTGAAAAAGGAACTGTGTCCAAGGGAAATGCTGGAGACAACCACACAAACAATGCACCTGAGACCTGCCCATTTAATCCCTGATCTGAATTGGATTCTGTTTCCACAGCAGAAGCATTCCCTGTGTGCACCCCCACGGGTTATTTATCAGGCACATAACGTCCCTGATTGTGGGATCAATACCCCTGGTATTTTTTCACACCCGGTGCCATCATATGTCACTGCTGCTCAACCTCCTTGGACACCCCAGATTTGGGGGGGTCTCACCGTGCTCTTCCTCAATGCCTTCAGCCTCACAGACCCTCCACTGCCTTGGAGTCTGGTACAGCTCCCTCGGTGCAGTGCAGGTGGAATCACCATGTCAGATCACAACAAAAAGCAATATTAACTCCTTTAATTAAATTTACCACCATTATTACTTATTTGAATGAGACAGAGCCGCCACCACGAAGATGTAATATCAGCAGCTGCACAAATATGGAGCTAAATAAGCAAATAATTCATAACCTTGCTAAACAAAGACTTCACAGGGCTTATTTGCTTTCATAAAAGCAAACATGTAGAAATATGTTTAAGCAAAGAGATTCTGCCAAGATTTTGTGTGAAAACCTTGGCCTGGCTGGTGCACAGGCTGCTCCAGATGTCAAAAAGGGGGATGTGAGAGCTCAGCAGAAAGCCAAGGATAAAACCAAATGGATGGGTCTGTCCCACTGTGAGCTAAAGGGTAACTGGAAAGATAAAATGATACATCTGAGAGGAGAGGAGCCCCTGTTTTGAATGATCACTGTTTGAGGGAGAGTCTCCCCCCGTTGAAAACAGCAGTGAATTCCCACCCCCAGCACAGGTCCCTGTGTCGGAGGCTGTGAGGGAGGCTCTCCTCTGGAATAATTCATGGTAAATATACAGACACGTGGAGCACCGGACGAACTGGGCGGTGATGGGGACACTGCTCCAGCCACACGCAGGACACTTGGATTCCTGCCTTAGGCTTCTTTTAATGGGATGCTCTATCCTGCCAAAGGAGGATACAGTCACAGTCTTGGGGTTCAGCAGAGCCCTGGGAACACACAGGTAACAGTGAGCACAGCAGCACCTGGGCTCAAGTGACACTCACAACCAGGTCTGTGCTTTAAAAGAATACAATAAATTGCAATTCTGCAGTGTCACTTCGAATTTGTGACCTTGTGTGCATTTAATCACTCAGAAACCACCGTGTGGTGCTGTGTCTCATCCCATTACGCTGGCTCTGGACACAGACACCGTGCTGCACGGGACAAGCTGGGATCAACAAGTCCCAAAGATTCTGCACCTAAAATATCCGCAGATGAAGTTCAAGGCAGCTTCCAGCAGGAATGACACCAAATTCCTTTCTCTGCCTCTTCCCTCTAAGGACAGGTGCTAACGGGTCCATTTAGGCTGGAAAAGACTGGAAAAGTACCTTCGGAAGGGTGGGGAGTGCAGCCAGTGCCCTTCACTGACTGCTCCCATGCGTTTGGATACACAGGTCCAGGGAGGACCCTGACACAGCCACTTGACATCCCCAATTCCTACGGAACCCAGGGGCACATGAGTCCTGTCAGCAACTGCTGAGGAGTGAACGAACAGGAACTGCAAATTCAGTAAACTGGAGCGAATTCAAGAATTTCCTCAATTACAACTGTTATTTCCTGTGCTGGGGAGAACGAGTTACAGGGCAAACCCAGATTCCCTGTTTACCTGTTTAGCACTTCCTCAAGGCAAACAAAAAAGGAGAAGCCAGGAATCTTTTTTCCTTCTGGATTAGCCAGTCAGGAGTTTCCAGTAGGGCTCAACCAAGCTTTTGTGATCATGTAACTTTCAGCCCTCATTCTGTAACCACAAAATCAGCCAACAGCCTCACATGGATCTAATCTATAGTGAGGGAAAAAAAGACATTTTATGTGTGTGTGGGAGGCGGATGAAAAAACCACATCTTTTCCATCAAAACAATGCAAAATCTGATTTTTTCCATCCTAAACCTGCTCTAATGTCCACACAGTAAAACCAAACAAGCTGATCGTATTATGTGCCAGTTGTTGCTCTGGAGTGCTGCTGACATGATTAATTAGATGGTCACTGGGCCAGAAAAGAGACTGAAAATTAATATGAATTTCTGGTCATTCCGGCACTTTATATTAAAGAGACACGGATGAAATACTAAACCTTCGGAGAAAGGAATGGACCCTACATCTGCCCCCTGCTCAGGTCAGGTCTCTGAAAAACCACCCAAGGGCACAGAACAAGGTCGAGGGAAGGGTTCCCAAAATCAGGGGCAGCACCTCCCCAGCAAATGCCACTGTTCCACCACACCTGCCAGGGCCTTCCCTCGGATCTGTCTCACTACACACGTACAAAGCACCTGTTTCAGGCACCTGGAGTATAACAGACCATTGCTGCAGTACTGCAGAACGACCAAAAATAAACCAAAGCTGGGGGAACATTTGTACTTTCACTTCATTTTACATTCAGGATGTTTCTCTGATAATCTGTAAGGATATTGGTACTTACTCACAAAGAAAATATCAAATGCAGGGTCCTGGTACAGAGTTGTGTGTGCACATATAAACCACAGAATCATTAAGGTGGGAAAAGACCTCCAAGACCATCAAGTCCAATCTTTGACCAAACACCTCCATACCCACTAAACCACACCATGACCAGAAAAACCACAAAATCCCAGCTCTTTAATTCCTTCAGCACCTGCATCACAGTTTTAGAATGCAGTACTTAAATGCAACTTCAAAAGGAATTAAACAACAGTTGATTGATTTCGGTGAACTACCAGCAGGTTTTTGCCTTAACAGACCTCACTGAATCATCAGACATTTGCTCCAGGGGCTGTTGGCTCAGATTTAACAACTGCAGGGAGTTTTGTTAATGTCCACAGACTTGTACTCCAAGAACAGGAATTTTACCACAGGATGTGGCAGATGTCCAGAGGGGCTGACACGTATTTCACATGGACAGCACAGAACACACAGCCCCTGCCAGCGCCAGGCCCTGTGCAGGAGCACAGAAGGCTTTTGAAGTCAGTGGAACAAATTTTGGGTGGCCTGACTCAGAATCACAGAATAACCTGAGCTGGGAGGGACCCACAAGGACCATCCAGTCCAACCCCTGGCACTGCCCAGGACACCCCAACAATCCCACCCTGTCCCTCAGAGCGTTATCCAAACCCTCCTGGAGCTCTGGCAGCCTTGGGGCTGTGCCCACTGCCCTGGGGAGCCTGGTCAGTGCCACCCACCCTCTGGGGAAGAACCTTTTCCTGATACCCAACCTGACCCTGCCCTGACTCAGACTCCAGAGAGCTCCTCACCTCTGAGCAGGCACGAGCCAGCATTCCCACCTGTGCTTCCAAAAGTAACTTACTCCTTAGAGTTTGCTGTTTAAATGTCACTGTGTTGGCTCTCATTTGCACATGCAAATCACCGTGAGCTTTATGCAAGGAAAGGACAAGTCCGAACAACCCTTTTTAGCCAGACCATTCCTGCTATTTCTGGCTCTCCCACTTTCACTCCTGGCCTGTGTCTGAGAACACAGAGGTAAACAAACATGAAAAATGATGAGAAGGAAGCGAGCCACCTGCTTTCCGCCTCGGAGGGCTGGGATTGTTCTGAGCAGGAGCCTACAGGGTACCCAGGGCTTCTAATTGCTCCAGTCGGTTCAGTTCGGCTCCGTGGCCATCTGGCCACTCGGAGGTTGGCAATTAAAAACAGTGAGGAACAGCTGAAAATATTGCTGTTCACTGTATTGAAGTTGTTCTTATTAAAGGCTAAAAATAGGCCTTCTGAGCAATCTTCAGGGCAGCTCACACCGTGCTGTGGAGGGCCAGGCACTCCTGCTGATCCTGGGGATGCAAAGGCTTTTTCCAAAGGCATCTCCACAGCCTGAGGTGACAGCTTCTTACACCTTCAGGTAAGAGCCTATGACTGAACAAGCCATGTATGAAGACACATGCAAACACATTCTGTTGGTAACAGGCAAGGTTCATTGTGAGCTGGCTGTATCTGTACACTTGGTTTTAAAGTTTAAATTTGGTAACTGTTGTTTTTTCCCTAGGAAGGGCCTAGGACAAATGCATGGCACCTTTTTAATCCCTACTGATGAAGAGACCTGTCTTCCCACCCTCTGCAGTGAAACCTCTTCCCAGCTTTGGATGCTGCCTGAGTAACATGGATTTGCTCTGCCTCCTTCCTTCCGACCGAGCCCCGATGCCACGGTCCAGCACAGGCAAGAGAAGCGGCAGTGTGTGGAACATGACAGGGCTGTACACAGCCCTGCTCCTGCTCTGGGGAGCAGACAGGTCACACTGCCATGGCCACGGCCACCCGGCCCTGCCACACACAGGGCAGCACCTCGAGGCTGCTCAGGCAAGAAGCCCATTGCTCCAATCCAGGGCACCAACGGGCTTTTGATCTCATGAAGAAAGGCCTGAGGAGAAGCACTTGCTGGGAGGTGAAAGCTGACACAGCCAGTTAAAAGCGCAGTGGAGGGCTGCCTGGGGGAGCAGCTCTGCCGGCTCTGCAGACCCAGCTGGGCGCCTTTCCAAGGCGATTCACCATCAAAGGCAGCGCTGGGTGCGGGATGAGTGATGAGACTCGCTTCTCTGTGACACAGAGAGAGCACACTGGATCATCCGTGGATCTCTCCTGCCCTTATAAACCAGGAACAAAAGCACTGCTGTTATTTTAATTCTATTACTGCACCAGGACTGGCCTTTAGGGAGGAAAGCGTTTCACGTGGTCCCTCCCAGAATGTCCCCAAGCCCTGTTTTGCAAAGCATGTAGTCACCTTCATCACCACCTCCTGCCACTTCACCCAGCTCAGAGTGAGTCCTCAGGGCCAGCCCAAGCCTCTGTGGAAAATTTTCTTCCAGTGTCAGGCAGAACCCACTTAGAATTAAGCCTTAGATCTAGCAGCTTTCAAAGTCTTTCCATATTTATGACAGATACCAGGGATTAACTTCATTTACAAATTTGACAATGATTACACTTCATTATCCTCCACACAAACAAATATTATTAGGAACAAGTGAATTACACGGAGCAGCATTCTCTGTGCCTTTATTTCCATCTGCCGAGAAGGGCCGCAGTGATGCTCTGTAATTGGCACCTCACGCCTCAGCGAGCAGGGAAGAGCTTTGGCTGCGAGCTGCGGCTGCAGCAAGAGCACCCAGAGCCAGGCGGGGCTGAACGTGGCGTGCTCCCAACATCCCTCATCACCTGGCTCACTCCACACTGACATCTTCATTCCGAGGGTTTCACCTAATAACAAGCTGCTCATTTGGACTGGGTCTGTCTGCAGCCACCACCCCCCTTTCTCCAGGTCCCATCTCAACACGGCCGTGACACTGCTGCTCACGCAGCGGGCTCTTTTCAGCCTGGCTGCGGCTGTTTTCAAAAAGCAGGTCCCTTTGGAAGCAGAGATCCCCCACACCTGCTTTACTCACACAGCGTAGGGGCTCAGAGTCAGGACAGGCACCTCCTGCAGTCTCTTCCCTCCCAAGTCAACTGCCCTGCCCTTCACCCCGCTGAAGCTGGGCACAAAGCTGATCACTGACACACCAAGAAATACCCAAAAAGCAGGCCGGCCCAAGTTAAACCCGACAGGAACTTCCCCAGCAGTTCTGCACTGAACAGCACCTTGGAGGAAGCAGAGTCTGTCCCTGCACACAGAGCTGGCACCAGGAGCTCCACAAGGAATGTAGCACCTGGGGGTGACACTGGAGCTACACCTGAACTCAGGACTGACCTGGCACTTCACTCTTCTTGAGGACACAGGTCTGCAGTTCCATGTCCTACTGAGAAAGATCTTGTACAAGACCATCAGTGATAGAGTGATGGGAGAAAAATAATGCGTCTATTTAGAATTAAATCATGTCTCATGAAGGGGGGAAATAGCAAAAAGGGGAAAGCGACATTTGCCCCACTTTTATCTCAAGATGTGTGGATGTGGCACTTGGGGACACGGGTTAGTGGTGGCCTTGGCAGTGCTGGGAAATGGCTGGACTCAACGATCTTAGAGGGCTCTTCCAACTCAAGTGATTCTGTGATTCTAAGACTGTTAATATCACATTATTTATTCCACTACTGTTTCCAAAGCTGATATTATTAACATAGCTGAATCCTCTCCAAGAGAGGATTTGCTTTTAATAATTTTCTCCTCCCTGATTTTAAGGTTAAATTCTGAGATTGTATCATGTTTTTCTCCTTTGAGATGAGCAGAAATGCACTGCCAGTAACTGCACCAACAAATGGGGGAGAAATTATGGAGTCACAAGTCCAGGCAGTGAATTAGGAAACACTGACAACCACTGATTTAGCAAAAGATCAAGTGGTTTGAGGGCAGGGACTGTGATGCTCATCACCAGCACACCAGAGCATGGCTTTTCATGAGCACAAATTAATTACAGAATAAATGAACTTCTGTCCCCAAGGAATGATTTCTGGCATCTGGGGAGAGTCCATATTTTTTGAATTGTTTCCTAGATTCTACTAAAAACTTGTCAAAGTTTGGCCAAGACTCCAAACTCTGGGCAAGGTCCAGCCATTCCAGGTGGAACAGTTGACCTGAACTCCTATTGAACCAGCCAGAAAGGAGCAGGAGATGGGAGAATTCCACACTCACAGGGAGCACCTGGCAGGGATGGAGCCCCACCAGGGAATATACCAACTCACAACACTCCTGCAGTCTGGTCCCCTTTTTCATTCACATCTCATGTACAAGTGACTCCTGAACCCTACCCATGCCCTCCACTCCTCACCAGTGTCTGCTGAAGCATCCACACCCACGTCCACGTCCGTGCCCTCATCCCAGTCCATGCCCACCCAGGGCAGCCCCTGGCAGGGCCGTCAGCCCTTCCCCCTCTCTGCCTGGTGCAGGGCACGCAGGGCACCCGTCTGCAGGGCCACACAGCACAGACTGGAGAACAGGATCCTTTCAGCCGTAAAACCGGAGTGCCCCAGGCTCTCACTGGGCTGGGCAGTCACTTCAAACCCAAAGGTATCTGTGATCTGTCAGTCTTTCTACACATACGCAGTGATGCGTGTAAATCCAATCCAGAGAGATCCCAGCCAGCAACAAACAGAGTTCTGGAACAAACGATGCAGCTGATGATAAATTAACTGTACGACAGGCTGCAAGGACCTCAAAATAATTCACATGTTGAGAACTCCTGTAAATCTTGCTATCATGGTGTCCTTGGTGAGTAATTAGATGAGTAATTGCTATTTGTCTGGGGAGATTTTCTTTTGAAGATGTTCTGCTGGCAGGTAAAAACAGAACTGACAAACCAAACCCAAGGAAAGCTCCACCAGAGCCCATTTTGTAACTCAAATTAGGGTCATGATTGTTAGTAATTTTCCCTCTCTTTTCTGAAAATCAAAGGATTCTTTCACTTTCAGATCTTTAAATCATGCGCAAAGTGCAACAAGATTTAATCTTTGCAAATGTGGCTTTCTCATTTGGACTATTATGGAGAGAAAAGAATCCGACAAGATTCATTCCCTGGTTTTTCATATACAGGTGATAGAGCACTGCTGATGATTTATTCTCTAATTTATTATTCATTTACTTCTAGATTATAATGTCTAATTTATTCTCTAATGTATCAATTTATCCCCTGATTTAGTCCTTTATCATCCAATCTGGAATCTAAATATAAATAAGTAAATAAACACATGCATCTTGTGTGGCAGGTAAGCAATAAGCATTTGGAGCAGCAAGAGAAAGAAAACACAAAGGAGGGGGGATGAATTTGTGTGCAAAGCTCATTGCCCATCAGGCGTATGAGGAGCATGTCCGAAGCAAACCAGGCTGGTAGTTATAGCAACCATATGCTTTGCTGGAGTAACACATTCCAGGGGACACCAGAGGCTCCAATGCTGGTAGGAAAATAACAGCTCAGATCTGTAGTGAAAGAAGGAAAAGGGTTTTACCAGATCCTGCTGGGAATGGTGAAGATTCCAGAGCCTCTGGTGAGAGGAGCCCAGAGCTGGTGGAACAGCCACTGACCACCACAGGAGAGTCAACTGGGCTTGTTTTGATTCCCAAACGTCCCCTTCGCAGTTCCCTGTTGAATTAACAAACTTTTTGCTCATTCTGATTCAGACTTTTGACTCGCATAATACTAATTGCCGCTAATTTGTATAGGACCACCCTTAGTATGAGTTATTTGAGTACCTCCATGCTTTTCCCAGGTCACCGAGCTGGGCTGCTGCCCCTGGGCTTGTGTGCCAGCAGGTGATTAGGGTTTGGGAGCCTTCAGAGAGAGCATTAACCAAGGACCCTGTAAACTGGGCCCACGTGCAGCGAACAGAGCCAATTCTGTGGGCTGAGAAAGGAGGAGCAGGGCTTGGGCCCTGGGATCCAGTGGCACACCCACTGGCACGTGCCGAGCTGCGCCGGGCTCTGCCGGCGGGAACGAGCCCTTGTAGAGGAAGAAGCAGGAAAAAAGACTTCCCAGGAGTGCTCTGAGCAGCCCAGCAGCAGGCAGGGCCCCAAGTTCATGTGGGCAGCCCCACACTCCAGTGGGCTTGCCGGCGCTGCTCCTGGGGGGAAACATCTGCATGGGGAGAGCAGCTGGTGGAGGCATCTGTTTGCAGATTAAACAGTGTCCAGACACTGCTGCCAGGATTTGGGTTGAATCAATAGGCCAGATGAAATGTTAATTGCAATTACATCGGCCGCCACACTGAGCCTGGGACTCTCGGCCTGACTTGTTGGACTTCAAAAACCATTGCAGCTGAATCAGTGGGTTTGTCACCCAGTGCTCCTTATCTCGTGTGAGCCCTCACCACGAGGTAGCACGGGGCTGTCAGTAACCATCACAGAGTGCTCCCAGAGACAGCTCGAGGGTCCCATGTCACACGCCTGTGTCCCCTGGTGGGGTCCCCTCACCCAGCCTCCAGGGTTGGCAACAAAGCACCAGCCACGGGTGGTGGCACGAGCAGAAACACCGAGAACAGACGGTTCTCCAGAACCACCTGGGAAGGCTCTGTCTGTGCAAATGCTCGCAGATCATCCCAATGAAAAATTCTTTTTTAACCCATTTTTGAAAAAAAAATTACTTATCAATAGCAGGCTGAAGGCAGCAGGGAGCTGTGCAGGCTGGACTCCGGCAACACCATTCCTAGAGGTCTGGAAGACCCTCTACTCTCCTGAACACCAGGTGGGTACAGAAACAGGCTGCCTGTCAGCTCAGAAAGCACAAACATTTTAACTTTGCTCACACCAGCCTGAATTTTGTACTGGAAATGTTGACAAGCCAAACGGAGCAGCAGGCACAAAGCCTGCAGGAACACAGCTTGGGCAGCCCTGAGATGTGACAGATGTGCCACACACCGGCCAGGATGGGGCTTGCTGAGCCTGTCACGATGCTCTGAATGGCTGGAAACATCAACTCAGACCTCAGGAAGCTGATGCAGCCTTTGTTTCCATGCCCTGCTTCCCACCTCTGAACACAGGCTATCTCGGTGCCTTTTCCTTGATCCACGCCTGACCAGCAAACCACTCTCCGCTGTGCAAATAAACCCCAACTATTTCATGCCAAGCCCTTCCCAAATAGAAAAAAAATACACTGAAAAACGAGCAAAGGAACATCCACCACTTGCATTTGTAATGTACATCCAAACCCACGTCCATCACAAGACTATTGCTGACACTGGGGTTTCTGATGCTGGCCCACACTGTCCCCTGCTGTGGATGCCTGTCCTCAGCCACGGATTTCTCCCCTGTCCCGCCTCCATCCCTCCCTTGCCCACTGCTCGACTGGGGTGCAGGGCAGGTGATGAGTCCTGCTTCTCTGCCTCTGCAGCAGTGGGTTAATGATCTGGCACTAAGGCATCACGGCGCTGACTCAGAGAGAAAGGGATGGAGCTGATTCTTCTTCCACACAAATCATGCACCGTTCATTAGGTTTGTAGCAATAAAATCAAAGCTCATTAGAGGCACATTAAAGATGGTGAGAACACAGGGCAGCTCATGACAGAGAACGGGAGAAACGCCCTCACTGATTCCTGCTTTGGGAGCCAACACTCACATGTGTGCCCTGCTTGTGCCACCTCACCCGCAGAGAAGGGCTCCCGTGCCAAACTGTGCCTGTTGTCTGTCCCACAGGATTCAGCTTGACCTCTTCCAGCTCATCAAGAAATCCCTAATTATAAATCCCATTTGATTAGTGACTGGGAGAGCAATGACAATGTATCACACTAGAGATGGGCTTGTGTTGTTTTCTGGCCCAGGAGAATAATTAAAGATCTCATTAAAAGCTTCACTGTGCAAAATTATCTCCTTCTCCTTTTTTGGGGATAAAAAAATATCTCCTGTGTCCGTACAGGAACACACTAATGTGTGGAACAGAATCCCTGTAGGCAGAACTGTGCCTGTTTCAGCTGCAGAGGGGATATAACCCCACAGAATCACAGAAGGGTTTGGGTTGGAAGAGACCTTAAAGGCCATCTCTTTCTAACCCTCTACCCTGGCAGGGACACCTTCCACTATGGCCTTGAACACTTCAAGAGATGTGGAAAACCCATCTCCTGATGGGTTCTGTCATTCTGTAAGTCAAATCAACATGTGCAGAGACACTGTTACAAGACCTCAAATCTGTCCGGCTTGAGTGAAAAGAAGTGGAACAAAAAATAAATGTGGGCTATTACATTTATTAAGGAAAGCAATTTGCTGCACTGGAAGAACCAACCCTACAAAAGGGATCCAGAACGAGAAGCCGAAGTGAAACCAAGGCTCAGCCAAATTTCAAGGTTGCTCAAATACAGCCAGGGAAAGTTTCAGCGATCTACAACTGAAAGGAAAATGAATCCAAGCCTGAAAGGAAGAAACAGAGAAACAAGGGAATGCTGGGGGAAAAAATAGCAGGAACACAGCAGAGACTGAGAAATACCTCCTGTTACAAACACACAGACACTGTTTGGAGCCCCAGAGCAGCTCCAGCTGCATCCACCACCAGGCACAGCCTGGAGCATTGCTGGTTTTCCTGGTTTTCTCCATCAGCTCACAGAATGATTGTGAGCTCAATCATTCCCATCTTCACAACAGCTTTTCTTGGAGTGTTTTCTACCCGTCTGAGGGTTTCAGCAGGAACCACTCCAGTGACCCATCTATCCAGAGGTCTGGCACCGAGCTCACAAGTCACAAAGGTCATTTAAACTACATTCCAAGCCCTTCCCAGGGATCCAGGGAGGCAGGAGCCTCCTCCCGACTCAGTGCTGCAGAACAGAGGGAATTTCCTTCGCTGGGCATTGTCAGTCTGGGCACAGGCAGCAAGAGCTGCAGTCACATGGAGACACAGATTCCTCCTTGAAGAAACAGAGGGAGGAAGAAACTCAAGCTGCTGTAGCCCCGTGAGTTGCTCTCTGCATTTACTCCTTTTCCCAGCTGCAAAACACAAAATCAGTGCTGGCCACCCTTCACCTCCCCGGACTCGGCCACTCCAAAGGTTCTATGAAAAGGCACAAACGCTCTTGCCTGCATCTCTCTGCTCTGTTACACCCCTGTCCCGCTGGGCATGACCTCTGCGGGAGCCTGAGCAGACAAAAGCTGTGCTGGAGCTTGTGCTGGGCACCGCTTCTGTCACCTCCTCCCCTGCCCGTGTGCTGTGGCACCCCAGGGTGACACGGGGCGATGCTGCACCTCCAGCACCCACGCGCTGAGCACCCATCTGTGTGGGCCACCCCGTGCTGGGCGTGCTGGAAGGTGAGCCCACGGCATGTCCACCTCCCCCTGGATCACCCCTCGGGATCGAGGGCAGCCCACCAGCTGGAATCCCCTGCAACCCACCCTCCCGGCATCGCCCCGGCCGTGCCAGCTGCCAAGCCTGGGAGCATGGGGGGTACAGGGGGCTGTTCCCTGGCACAGTCCCAAGGGAGAGCACAGAAAAAGACTTAGGAACCAAGTTACACAAAATTATTCAAGATTTGTGACTTGAGAATCTCGGTCTACTTGCTTTACCCAAGAGGAACTGAGTCCAAAATATATCCAGAAGAGGTGTTTCTGAGGAGAGGTAGCTTTGAAAATCAAAGTAAAAAGCATAACAAGGCACAGGGGACCAGAAACCAACTAAACCCAGACTAGAAACAGGTGCTTGCTATTGCCAGGCACAGGGAGGTACCATGGGAACCACTTAAAAGGAACTCTGTGGGTTCTGGCTTCTTGGTATCTTTTTATCAATTCCCTTTAAATTCCTGGGCAAAGAGAATTATAGTCCTGATTTGAGAAGTCAGGAGAATTTTGTAACTTGCAAGAGGTCAGCTTGGAAGATTGTAAGGAAGTTCTCCAGCCCCAACACCACCTCACTGAGCTTTCTCACTGCAGAACACCTCTCAGGGCTGACACTCCACCAAGTGCCCCCACAGCAGTGGCCACTAGCCCAGGTTGCTCCAAGCCCCGTCCAACCTGGCCTTGGACACTTCCAGGGATGGGGCAGCCACAGCTTCTCTGGGCACCCTGTGCCAGGGCCTGCCCATCCTCACAGGGAAGAAATTCTTCCTAATATCTCATCTAAATCTACCCTCTTTCAGTATTCCTTCTATGACATACTCATTACACTTGTACATTTTCATCCCATGTGTGAGATCTCCATCCCTTGCCAAGTACTGAGGGCTGAGGGATGGGGACAGACATGTGAGTTTTTCCTACTGGGTTCATAGAATTATTTCTGCTTTTCTTGCTCATTTTTAGAAAAGAGATAGATTAATTCCCATAAAAATATTTCAGTTATTATTCCCATGGTATTGTTTGCTCTCCTCTTTCTTTGTACTTTTCATAGCAGTGAAAAAGGAATGAAGAAAAATAAATGACATTATCAGCCATTTTGAGAACAAAACTGAAAGTTTTCAAAAGTCTCTTTATTTAGGGGCTTTAGAGGGTTCATTACTTCTACAACATCAAAGTGGTTTTCTCTTGAGTAAGCAGTCAACTTTTAAACCATGAGAAAGATAAAAAAAAGCAAATTTCACAGAAAATAATCATAAATTTAAAGTAATTTTTCCAAGTGAATGCATTTAAAAATTAAATTCATAAAAATAAATTTAAGCACTTTTTAGCTGAACCTAAGATGGTTTAAAAGGTACAAAAGAAGTGATGTTTGTTCTGGCAGGAACGACTGGAGGTCACATTGGCAACTTACTTCTCTCTTCCCTATCTCTGTATTTGACACATTTATCAAAACACGTGGCCAATTTTAAATGAAGTGCAGGTATAAAGGTCTGGAATTGGGAAGCACCATTGGGATGCTCCAGCACAGCTGCTCATATCCTCTGCCAGGAGCTGCAGAGTGACCCTCTGGTGTTTAACCTTCAGTTCAGGTTGGGTATCAGGAAAAGGTTCTTCCCCAGAGGGTGGTGGGCACTGACCAGGCTCCCCAGGGCAG
Organism: Cephalopterus ornatus; assembly: GCA_013396775.1. NCBI lineage: Eukaryota > Metazoa > Chordata > Aves > Passeriformes > Cotingidae > Cephalopterus > Cephalopterus ornatus. The sequence goes on from VZRE01009904.1 coordinate 410,636, forward strand.
TGGGCACGGCCCCAAGGCTGCCAGAGCTCCAGGAGGGTTTGGACAAGGCTCTCAGGGACAGGGTGGGATTGCTGGGTGTCTGTGCAAGGACAGGATTTGGACTGATGACCCTTGTGGGTCCCTCCCAGCTCAGGATATTCTGTGAGTCTATGAAATGTTTTTAATCCCACTCTCATGGGAAGAAGCAGCTCACTCCAGCCCCTGCCCCATTCCCAGCCCCATCATTCCATGAACATCTCCTCACACCTCAGTCTCCCTCAGGGAAAAACCACAAACAGGAACAATAATATCAACCCCAACAGCACTGAATAAAGTAAATACTGTGCCAGATGTCAGGTTTCTATAGAGCAGTCCCCATTCCCTTCCCCATCAATCACCCACCCCACTGCCTGGCTCTCTCACTGTATAAAACAATTTATGATAATGTACAAGTCAATACCTGTTTTAAATGGTTCAGTGAACCGGGGAAAACATCACACCACTTCCCGTTACGGTTTGCCCTGCTGGCCTTCAGTCAGCGAGAGGGAACTGTCTGAATATGAAACACAAGAGAATTCGTGTCATTCACAGTTTATTCCAGAGGTACAAAGTCTGACCCTTCCTCCCCTCCTGCAAAGCCCCGTCCCTCAGGAGCAGTGTGGGACACTGCAGGATCCAGGGGTGCTCAGCACCCCACAGCACCCAGGGCAGCACCCACCGAGGCTACGTGTGCTTTCCTGCAGCAAATCCAAGAATTGCTGCTCATTTACTGAGGTACAGCCCCGTTCAAGACCAGCAGACAACGAGGTCCCCAGGGCGGGCTCGATGTCTCCACAGGGATGGGCACACAGACAAGCACTGGAGAGAAGGGCTCGTCCTGCCGGGCCCAGTGTCTGAGGCTGCACTTGGTTCCTGCCAAACACCGTAAGAAACCTTGTGGCTTCAGTGTTTCAATCAAATAAAACGTTTCATTCCACATGAGATCACTTTTTTCCCCTTCATTTTCGGGTCAGTTAACTGTCACCCTGCTCTCACTACAGAAATACAAGGCAGTATTTAGGAAGAAAAGCGCTACTCCAGAGCATCAAGGCCAGAAGTTCCCTGCTGCAAATGTCAGCACCCAGGGTTTAACGGGCTTTAAAAGTTGTTTCCATCAGTCTCCTGACTGAAATCCCATTTTTCATGTACTTCACGAATTGCCAGGTTTCACACACCCCTTCTCCCACACTGGCAGAGGAAGGACAGCTCTGCAGAGGTCAAACAGGAGGAGATTCTCCAGGAAGGAGGGTGTGCTCTGAGCTCTGCGGGTGCTGAGGCTAAGCTCCCATGGTCCAGGGTGAGGATGAGAGAGGCCAAGGGCTGCCCCCACTGCTGTGGATGCTCCCCTGGAAAAACAGGGCCCTCTGCTCTGGGCTTTGTGTCTCAGAGCTGGAGAAACTTCCCTCCAGTTTCCAGCTCATTTTCTATCACTCCTCATGCTGCAGAGGAAGAGCAGATGTTGGCAGCCCTCTGCCTCTCCCCACAATCACACTGCCCACAGATCAAGTGAGGTGAGGAGGTCAGCTACACCTGAAACATCTTTTTTTTTTTTTTTTTTTTTTGTGAGTAGGGCTGCTCTGGGCTTGTGGGGATCTGCAGCTTGGTATCCCCCACTTCTGCCACAATTAGTAAGGTGTATCTTTTTTCAGATCCTGCACAAAACTCAGCTGGGCAGCTCTTATTGAAATACCAAAGCTTCATCTGGTTTCCTCACAGATTAATTTCACCCCCATGAATTCAGTGTCAGTGACAACTGCATTTACAGACTCCAGCTCCTCCCATCACCACCCTGGGTGGGTTCCATCCAGAGTTCAATGATGGAAAAATAAAATTCCTATTGACCTTGGGGGCTTTGGAGCAGACCTATCGATTAGTGACCTCTCCTTGGGCATGTCCCATTGACATCAGAAGTGCCAACTGTGCAGGAAAGTTTTATTTCATGTAAATAAGGCTGAGAGGATCGAGCCTGGTACCTTAAAGACAACACAGAGCGTGACACGACTTGGCTGCTTGGCCAGAGAAGAGGCAGCTCCGCGGGGGAAGGTTTGCTCTTTGCAAACACACCAGGGGTGAGCCCTGGGACAGGAGAAGAATCCTCAGACAACATTGGCTAAGGATGGGTAAATATAAGTTGGCCTTGCGTGGGCTTGAACTGGAAGCACAGACATTTCCAACCAGCTTGGCTCGGGAAAGCTTTTGGGAGCGCAGATGGAAATGTGTGTTTGATCAGTTTATTAAGGGATGTGTCCCTCCAGGCACTGCAGAGCTGCACTGAAGGAAGAACCACATCTCCCCCTTCTACAGCACCACTGCACCTTAATGGTTCTCAGACACGGAAAGGAAGAAAGGCAAGGCAGAAGGAATATGTCTGGGAAAGGTTTCTGGCCCAGCCTGCCCACGCCCCTCACGGTCACCCAGTGGTGACACCTTCCGTGCCCCTCGGCCACTGCTCCCCTCCAGCAGCATTTCAATATTGACATCACCAGATTTCAGCTGCTCCCCTCTCCTGATCCATCTGCAGCAGATGGTGCAAATGACACCCCTTTTATTTCCTGGATGAACTCATGTCAAGATGCTAATTTTTGTTGCTAGTTGTACATTGTGTTAGCAGTCAACAGCTTTGCTTTGGAACAGAGCAAAACTGCAGCCACAGATGGGTTAAAGTTGTAATGAATTATTAGTTATAGCAGGTGAAAGTTAATTAAGAGGTTTTAATAACTAGTTTTGTTTTGATTCCCTGGTTTTGCTTGTGGTTTGCTGGGCTTGTTTGCAGGAGCACATTTTGTTGCTGCACATCATCACAGCGGCAGTCCTTCTGATTTCGTTATCATTTTGTAAATCGAATCCTTGTCACAAATTTTCCAATGACGGTAAATAGATGCCTCCTTGCTCAGACTGCTCATGAGCTGAAGCAAGCCCCTGAGAGAGGAGCAGCAGAACTCTCTGGGTTTCAGTGCTCCCCCCACAGAGCACGGCCTGAGGCCCCACGGGCAGAGCAGAGCAGGACAAGGGCCTGGATCTCCTCGCCCCTGACCCTTCTGTTACAACACTCCAGATGGAGTTTCCCTCCTTGACAAGAGCTTTGCACTTTTTATTCATGCTTAATTTGTCAGCCACTCCAAACCCCCGAGTCCTTTCTGTCTTTCCCCCTCACCCTCCCCTGCACCACTTCAAATTTCACATCGTTGCATTTCAGCCTCGGGTTTTCAGAAACATCTCTATTTTTCCAATCCTTTTTATTTCAGTTCTGACCTCCACAGTTCCTGTGATCCCTTCCTGCTCCATGTCATCCATATCTTTTATAAGTTCTTCATCATACAAATCACTAATTAAAATAGAGAAGAGACTGGAGAGCAAGGCATTTCCCTTTGGGACTCTCATTGGAAAGCCTCTCTCAAATCTTCAGGCAAATACTGACAGCTAACTACTGAAATTAATTTCTCAAACAGCTCTTTATGCATCCTACACTGAGACACATCTCCCTGGCTTACCTGGAAATACAACAAAGGTGTATCATAACTACTTGTTCCCCTTTTATACCACCAGGTCAGTTAATTAGATTCATCTGACTCACTTTTGACCAATCCACAATAATTGTTCTGTTCTGATTTTAGTTGCCTATTCCAAGAGTAATGGATCGATTTTTTTTCATTACTTAATTTCAGAGCCTTTCCAAGAACTCATTAGGCTTTTTAATCAATAATACACTAGACTGTATTTTTTCCTTTTATATTTAGGATCTATATTTGCATTTTGATAGTTCTGAGACCACCTCTGAGCTCAACAAGCTATTAAAGATAATTGTTCCTTGTTCCAAAATAGTTTTTATTAATTCTTTCTAATTCTAAGGAGAATTTCCTCAGATCCTGTGGCCTGACCTATGCAGCAGATCCAAACAAACTCTTGTCTGTTTGTTCTCTGTTCTGGTCCTTGTTCTACCCTCTGGTCAAAATTAACCATATTATCAAGGCATTTTAAGTGCCTCTGTAAGCAGCCACTAGATCTGTATTTCCTCTCTGATCTTATTTCTAACATATTTTTAGCACTATTTCTTCCTGCTTTTGACCTCGCTTGCTAAACCAAACAAGACTTTTTTATTTGACCATTATGTGCCTGTGCTGTGCCTTCACCTTCAGTTCTGGTCAAGTGCTTTTGTACCGCGTCAGATGTTCATGCCCAAAGCAGCTCCTGATTCTGTCCTGACGGTGTTTGCTCTATCCTGCCTCCCCTGTGGATGGAATATATTCACCCAGAGGATGCTCAGCTGCTCTGTGTTTGTGGCTTCTGTCTCAGGACCTGCCCTTTCTAATCCCAAGGACCATCATCCCAAGGGATTCAACTCCCTGCATCTCCTGTGGGCACCTTCTCCAGAGCTCATCACACCTAAACTGCTGTCTGTGCTTAGTCCTTTCCTACAGGAGCACCTCTGCCATTTCAGAGTCAATCTCTCCCAGATTTCCCATCCACCTTCAATTCTGCACCGATCCTTCCCATGACACGACACGTCCCTGACTCCAGAGCTGCTCAGGTTTCCTCTGCCACCACCCACAGGCCCTTTGGTTCCTAAACCTCTTCAATTCTCCAGGCAAGGGCATCCACAGCTTTTAGAATCAATCCAAAGAGTGTGGAAAGGGGGAAATTACGAGAAATGTATGAGGGGACATTCTGAAAGCCCTAAAGTGTGACACAGTATTTATTTCCCACTGAAGTCAGTGACAGGCACGTTCTTGTAGCTCAGAATCTGTCGGGTTGGAGAGCAGTGAATATTTCCTCTCCTTCCCCCTCTGCTGGTGGGCTGAGATCCACAACCACAGTCAATAAAGAGAACTGGGAGCTTTCAGGGACTAATTCTGAATTACAAGCAATTATTTGCTTTCCCATATCCTACAAATCCCCCAGCAAACCAAAGGTAACCTCCCAGACGTGAGGTCCCAGTGATTCGCTGCTGTTGCCCTCTGGCACTCTTTGATCCCTTCCCCTCCCTGGCTGTCAGAGTCACAAGCACTTCACTTTCTAAAGAACCATGTACATGAGAGGGATGAAGCAAAAAAAAAGCACCTTGCAATTAAATATTTTAATAGACGTTCTGAAGACGGTTTTGAAAGGATTTAAAATTAATATTAACAATAGTATTCATTAAGGGGCTCTGGCTGAACAATACCTAACACTTTTTCTGCTAAAGAATGAAGTGTAAAAATAATATCCTCTAATATTTTATACCAGCACCCCTTTTGACTCTCCCAGAGGAGACATCTCGGAATTGCTGTGCACAGCAGCTCTCCAGCCTTCCTCCATTTCATCCCAAGCTCATGAGGGCTTTGGTAACCCTTGCTGAAGCTTTGCTTCTCCAGGTTGTCACCTCCTGGGATGTGCCTGACACAGCCCTGCACCACCTGCCTTCAGCTACAGAGACACCAGCCTCTGCCTCCTCCCTGCATGGCATTCCCAACTCACCTCTCATTTCATAACCTGGCAATTGAGGAACCGAAGACGAAGGGAGGCAGAGCACGAGCATCAAAGGAATCCCAGTGCTGTACACCACTCACCTTATGTGCTGCCTCTGGTCTGTGCCCACCAGGAAGTTTGGATTTCTGTTGTTTATTGTCATGGGATTTTAATGGAAAGGAGTTTCAGCAAGGACCTGGAGGCCCTGCTTTATAACTCTCAACCTGGATTTATGGCTCCTCACTGGCTCCGAGCTGAGTGTCACTCAGAAGCAGCCCCAGTGAGGTGCGGGGTGTTTTTTCTGGGTGCAGATCTGCTGGCAGAGAGTCTGGGGATGGAGTCAGAGCATCCACCTCAGTCCCTGCAACTCCTATTTGGGCCCCCTCTTCCTGTGTTAATAAACACAGACATCCCTTGACGTGGCACAAGTGGCTAACAAGTTACAATTACGGTCTCACAGTTGATCAAAAATATCTGTTAAACACAGTACTCTTGGTATTAGAGATGACTACCAAAGTTTTCATGAGTATAAATAAACAGCTCTATATACAGCCTCGTTTACAATTTCCCTCTAATTTTGCTCTCTATTTTGCTCCAATTTAGGCAGATGTTCATTAGAACCTCTGTGGCAGAGCCACAGCTTCAGAACAGGCTTGTGCTGGCACTGCCCTGAACCACAACCCAGCATAACCCAGAACCAAACCCTCCCAGGCTCAGCACCTTGGGATGCCCTGCCTCAGTGTGGAAGTGGAACACCCTCCACGCCACCAGATCATCCCCACATCTGGGACTAAGCAGACTCCAGGTAAGAAAACATTATTTCCATTACATTTGGCTTAAACCCACTGATTTATAATTAAGTTACTGCTCCATGCGTTGGTGTAAAACGACTCTACAACCTAAGTGCAGCAATAACCTAGAACTAAATCTTTAAATAACAACTGTCAAGTGAGAAGATATCTATATATAGAATATATCAAAACCAATAGTGTTCATCCATCTTTCAAAACAAGTTAAATGTGCCTGTTCCTTCTGGAAAATCTGTGTTTGCTCACTGAACGTTTTATTTTCATTACGTTTTAACTTTTCAGCAGAAATAAAATACACAATCAGAGTAGGATGGTTGTTTTGATCAGTTTTCAGGCATTTATACATTAGAAGAAAAGGAACTGCATTAAGATGCACTGAGACATTTGTGCTGGTGACCACTGGGAAGAAGCAATATAAACTGAGGGGAACATGTAATCAGGAACGACAGCTCAAGCACAGATCTTATTAAACAGATAGTGTAGAACAGGCTTAGGAAGAAAGGAAGAAGTCCTGGCATTTGGGATATTTACAGGGAGTTTGGACGGGGAATTATAAACCAGCAGGAGGGAGCAAGCTGTTCGAGCCATGTGAGAGTAAACACGGTGGATCCTGAGCATTGTGACTCACTCCTGAAACGTCACACACGGTCTGCTCCGAGAGCAGCTGACCCTGAAATCGGGAATATTCCTCTTTACACAACAAGGCTTTCAGGGGTATGGCCAGCTTTTCCTTGGAGCAATCATGAAACACCCAACAAAAATGCTGACCTTGCATTCACAGCTTAGGAGAGCTCAATATCTGGTGAAGTCGAGGTGAAACAGAGAATGTCTCACCCATCTCCAGCTGGAAGTCTGGGAGTCTGACCCCTCACCCTGAGAACTGCAGCACTTCAGCAGAGCCCAAGAGAGTAGGAGCCATCACATCCTCAGCAATGCCGTACCTGACTATTTTAAAAGTTCTGCATGAACCATGCACACCCATTGCCCTCACACAACTGCAAGCCAGCCCCTTCCTCAGACTTTCCAGACACAAATACAGATGTCTTGTGCTCAGAGACAACGAAGGGTCATCAGTCATTTACACCATAAACGTATCAGATGTGCCTGGGTTTCCCCAGCACATCTTTGGGGAACTGATCACCCAGGTGACTCCCTTTAACCTCAGCTGAACTCAGACATTTTCAGACCAGACACACTTAGGATTGTTTTAAACAACTCAGGGTGGGCTCAGGCCACCCCCAGCCAGGCAACAGGGGCAATGCAGCAAATGGGAACAGCAGTGATGTGGGGATATAAAACTGCTTTATCTCCAGCTATAGCACCTCTCAGATGCAAATATTCATCCAATTGAGTGTTTGTCCACATTGTTTCCTGTACTTGTTTACAGAGCTTCAAATATCCAGGCAGGAAGAAAAAAGCACCTCTCTGAAGAGAGGTAAGAGAACCTAAGCAGTTAAACTGAATCCAACAGTGATATCCCAAATTCTGGAAGGAATTAATTCCTTTAAAATACGAGGAATACATCTGAGTGTGATCATTCCTGGGCAATGTACAACTGCTCATCTCACCACTGGGGTGAATAAATATTTTGAATAAATAGTTCAGAGACTTACCTGTCTTTCGGAACAGCAGAAACTTGGGGTCATCACTGGCAGCAGGAGACCTGAAAGGTAAACAGATTTGGTTGCTCAAAAAGCATATTAAACATATTTTCCATGAGGAATTCCACAGGAAACTGAACTGTTCTCTGTCAAAGCTTCCTGCACACTGCTTAGCACCATCTGCAAACCACTCCATTATCACCAGCTCTGGGTCAGACAGGAACACAGAGATTCACAGCCAGAAGAGTTTGAAGAAGTGTTGCTCCTAAAGCAATTAATTATCTTAAATACTTCCAAGCCTTTGTGAACAGATGTAACCTCATAAAAAACTCTTCATCCTCAAGTTTCTCGGCTCACTGTATCTTCACATTCATTGCTGACACTACTGCATTTCCTTCTGGATCCTTTAAAGACATCTCATTTATCTTTATTGGATTTCCTTTCACTCGGTTTTAAAGTTAAGCCATGCAGGAGAAGTTAAGCTGTAGCAGAGGAAAAGTAATCAGCGCATAAAGTCTGAATCCTAACAAAAGGTGTCCCAGCTTGCTGAAAATGCAGAATATTGCGAAGAAAAATGTGCTAAAGAGGCTGCCTCAAACAGGGCTCTTTGTGGGTGCTGTCACAGTGAGAGGGTTGGGAAGACTCTCTGCACTTCAGGAACCTGACTCTCAAACCCCTGTAAGTTCCCCAGTTCTGCCAGACGCCCAGGACTGCTACCCACCCCGAGAGCAGAAAGGGAGGAAAACAGCAGAGTGTTGGTTCTGAAGCACCAGAACTGATTGCTGCTGCAGCAGGAGCCATGACCACGGGGTGACTGTTGGGCACCAGAAGACCAGAGGGGAGGTCAAGGCTGGGGGAGCAAACACATGGAAACCCAGCAGGGATTTATTAAACAAAATTATCATTAACAAATGTGCATGAGAGCATTTGGAGGCCAAAGGAAAAGGCCTCACAGAGTTGGGCACTTTAGAAACACAGTGTTGCCTCTATGCATTCAATACAGCACATATGGAAGGGATCATTATCCAGCTCCTGGAATCACAGCATGCATGTACAACAATTTGGAATAAATCACAAGTAAAGAAGACAAAGGCAGCCCCTCTCCTCCCTGGGTAATAAACAACACAATACTGGACTTGTAATCAATATTGATAAGCACAAATACATTATTTTGATTAATGGGCAGGGGCCTTTGTTGTTAAATCATTTTAAAGTTTTCTACTAAGGGGGAATTATTCTAGTAAAGCCATTAATCAGAACATAAGAAAGATCAAAAAAAAAAAATCACTGAATGGCTTAATACAATAAACTACCCTGAAATGCCCAACATAAGGACAACATCCAAACCAAAAGGTGATGTCCAAGTGTCCTTTGTTATTCTAATGCCTTTCCAAAGATGTCACGTGGTCCCAGATGATTTGCCAGCTGGTTAATTTGGTGTCACTGACTGACTGAAGAGAGAGGCAAAATGCAGTTGTGGAATGGTTGGGTTTCATTTTCTCTGGATGGTCTCAGCAGCCACAGGACCCTTGGCAGATTCCCTCCCTGACACGTGCCCACAGTTCACATTCTGCAATCAACACCTCTATGTTTTCGGGGGACACCAGTTTAAAATGCTTTCGTTTGACTGAAGTAATTTCACAAGGGTCAAATTCCCAGGGCAAGGGCTAATTAAATCCTAGTCTGTCATCCCAACTTCAAACCCTGTGTACCCTACATCACTCTCCAAACTTCTATCAGTTACTCACCCTTTGTTGTTAACACTGTTACAGAATCATGAAACCCCAGAATGGTTTGGGTTGGAAGAGACTTCAGAGACCGTCCAGTTCCACCTCCCTGCCATGGGCAGGGACACCTTCCACTGCTGCTCCACCCTGGCCTTGACATTGTGTCTTACTCATGCACATGGACACAAGACTTTGGTCAGTTTGAGGCTACAGAGCTTTGGGGGAGACTCCAGGAGAAGCCAAATGGGATCAAATGCATTGAAAAATGCAAGGCCCTTTTTCACCATCACTCTCCTCTCGTGCTTTTCCTCTGTTGCCATGCCCTGTATAATTTTGGACACAGCCTTTACAACAAGATTCACCTCCGCCTTTGACTCATCTTGCAGCTCACACTAAGTGCTCCCTGTAGACACGGCACAAACACCAACCAAGAGCAGAAAGTGGATTTATCAATCCCTTGGAACCCTACGAGAAGTCCTTGCATGAATGGCACCGACTGGCCCAGAGCCTTTCCCATGCATGAGCTGAGCAGACTGGCTGAGCCCCACCAAGGATTAGCATTGCTTGTGCGTCCCCGCTGCCGGCACAGACAGGGATTTGCGGTGTCGTGAATCAAACGACACCGGGAAATCATCCATGTTTTGCATTTTGATCTGCAAACGAGCTGCAGCTCACAACTCCTCTCTGCCACTTGCACTGCTGGAGCAGATCCATCAAAGCACCAACTGCTGAGTGCTGGTTGCTCCCCCTTTCCCTCCTCTGTAAATCTCTCCTCTGAATTATGGGAGGCTTCACATTTAAGAGAGCCAATTAGAAAATATGGATGCTCAAGGTATACTCGTGCTGCTTACCTAAAATTGATTAAAGACTGGAGCAAATAACTCCTCCATCATCTGTCCCAAGGGTGCAAATATAGACACTGCCAAATGTTTGGTTTTACTTCTACCACTACATTAAAACAGCACAGCTCATAAAGAGCACTTTGGGGAATATGGGCTCGGCTGCAGGGCTTTGAATGTGCTGTGATATACTGACATTATTTGAAGTTTATCTTTATTGAGCTTCAAGTATGATACGGTAAAAGGAAAAAAAAAAGTAGTAAAACTTCCATGAAATGAGTTACAGATGCAGCTGCTTTAACAGCGATGGCAAAATCATGCAGTTGTTCCACATGCTGCTGTTCAGAGTGTGCTTCAACCTGCGCTCCAGCACGTCAAGGAACAGAGGGAATGGGGCACAACTCAAGAGGAAGACATCCCCCAAGGAGACACATCGTCATCCTGCATCATAACCTCTCTTTGGCTGGGCTCCATCATGACTCACATTTTAGCAGCTCTTTTGACACCACTGTAATAACTCCTGGAGTCCCCTGATCTCAGTTGTACCCGTACGTCAGAGCAGCTGCAAGAACTTCACTGGAGTTACAGTGCAACTGTGTGTGACTGCCTGCACTGAGTCTGGCTAAGGGTTCCTTTTCCAAGTATTGCTCTAATCCACCTGTGATCTGTTTGAGAGCACGAATCCATCCCATACTACACACACCTGCAATTGCTTATCACTGGTACTGGACTCTGTTGCCACAGTTTCAATTTACACTTCAATATCGCAAGAAAGAGGTGGAGGACATGCCTTGCCCTGACCAGCATCATAATGTTCTGGATTACAAAACTGCCTCCCCAGAACTGAAGAACTCACTGATGGTGCCCTGGCTTCATGCAGAACTGGGTAAGGAAAAGATACTTTGGATCACTGATCATTGCAAGAAGTGTTCTAAGGGGG